>JALBCR010004193.1:0-265943 GCA_030710515.1 Abscondita cerata
TTAGTTACGTATTGCTCATATTAAAAACAAAAGCTCAAAAAAGTAAACCATATATTCTTACTTTAAACAAATTGACAATTTAACTTTATTTTTTGCAATTGTAAGCAACAAAAAACAGCTATTTTTTTAACTCTAAAATATCATAAAAGGTATAAATAATATTTTTTTCATTCTAAAAAGTAGAAAAATACTACAAATTATTTTTTCTAGAATATTAACCATGAAAAATAAACGAAATTCATTTTTTTTATTCTTAAAATATGAAATACAGGAAACATAAGTGCAGAATCAAAGACTGAAAAAGGAAAATACCCCTTTTCATATTTAAACAAAAAAAAACTCAAAAAAGTAAGCCATTTTCTTACTTGAAAAACTATTTTGATACCAATTTTTAAACACTCTTTATAATCTTTTTGACAATTTTGCACAATACCGTTCTAACGGACCCAGTTTAACATAAAAAAATACACAAACTAAGTAAAAAGTTTTTGAATAGTTGATAACTCAAATTAGTTTTTGGTATGCAAACGAAAATGTTGATGCTCTCTACTGTAAAAGGCTTTTCTAACGAAAAGGTAAACATTATTTTCAATTTAACATATTATGATAAATAATTTCTTTGTACGGATAAGTGAAAAACAAATTAACCAAAATAATGTAGTGCGAATAGAAATTATTTAATAAAACTTACTTAGAATTTCATTTATTTGACCGAATCCGTAACAACAAAGTTTATTTAGGTCACAAAATGGCACGTATCTGCGTGAATCACCAACTAAGTGCGTTTCAAAAAAGATTTAAACGCCGACTGTTCACGAAGCGGCTACGGCATTTCGTGTTTAAAAACATTTTTTCGGGTGAAATTAAACACTTTACACCTAAAAGCACACTCGAAAATTTGTAAAATTACGAATCTTTTGGTTTTTTAATAGTGTTTTTACATAATACGGTTCCTAAGTTATAAGAATATTAAAATTTTTACTTAATTCGTAATTTCAAAGTAAAATTTCTTGAAAAAATTTTAAAAAATCATAAATTTTATTAAACATTATACGATAGGGGCGTAAAAGAAACGTTTTTCTTAAATAAACCTTTTTTTTATCTGTTACAATTTAGAAATTATGGCCGTTTTAGTTTTCGAATGAAATTTTGTAATAAGTATAATTTATTTTTTTTCCATTTATAAAAGTGAAAAATACTACAAATAATTTTTTTTTAAGAATTTTAACCATAAAAACACCAAATGCATTTTTTATACTTAAAGATTACAAATGAGAGTATAAAATGAAAAAAAGCATTATAATACATTTACAAAATATAAGAGAAAATCTTTTTTATAACTTTTCAAATACCAAAAAAAGGATAACCTATGTAAGCATTTAAGACTCATTATTATTAAGAAAAATTAAGAAGAAAACAAATAAAATGAAAAACTGTAGTAAAAGAAAAAATTTAGTGCAAATATAAAAATAGTATACGAAACATAAGTGCAGAATTAATGAGTGAAAAAGGAAAAAACCTTTTTCATATTAAAACCAAAAATCTCAAAATAAGTAGCCACCATTTCTTACTTAAAAAATATTGCCCATTCTTAAAAAAAAATGCAAACACACGAAACAAAAGTGTAGAATCAATGAGTGAAAAAGAAAAAACCCCTTTTGGTATTAAAAACAAAAAGTTCAAAAGATAAAGTAAGAATCTTTTTCTATCTTCAAGAAAAAAATTGCCCATCATAAAAGAGTATAATTTATTTTTTTCCATTTTTATAAAGTGAAAATACTCCAAATAATCTTTTTTTTTTAATTTTAACGATGGAACACACCAAATGCATTTTTTTATACTTAAAAATACAAATTAAAGCATAAAATGAACGCATTATAATAAATTTACAAATATAAGAGAACATCTTTTAATACAAAAAAGAACAGTATGTAACGCACATTATCCATACCCATGTAATCACTTTACGCATAATTGAAAACAACGTTTGTTTGAAAGAAATTGTAATTTAAATTGAATAGCATTTATTCATTTAATCGAGTGCAAATCTATTAAGTAAATCATGTAGAACACATTTTATTCTGGGATCTAGGTAAATCTAAGTAAATCTAGAATAAAATAGTTTCAAACAGTATTTAATTGGACGATTGCATAGGCGACTGTAAAAACCGTTCATTCATTGACGCAAATATTTTGCGCATCGGGTTGCATTATGATATTGAAAAGCACGCGGGTACATATCGAGGTCGCGCGTAAAATGTTATTAACAAAGGAAACTTTATTGTTTAGATTATGTCATTCGAAAATTTGCAAAATTACAAATCTTATGTTTTTTATTCATGTTTTTACGTAATACGGTTCCGAAGTTATAAATATGTAAAAATAGCAGTATTTCCTATGCAATCAGTGTAAAATTGATTGAAATTTTTTTTAAAATGATAAATTTTATTAAACATTATGTGATAGGGTCATAAAAGGAACGTTTTTCTTAAATAAATTTTGTTTTTATCTGTTATAATTTAGAAATTATGGCCGTTTTAGTTTTCGAATTTAATTTTGTCGGAAACGTTTTTGGCTTATAACTTTTGAAAACACGCGAGGTCAAAAAAACTGAAACGGCCAAAAAATTTTTATTTCTTTATCCGCGTATGATGCTTTTTGAATTTTGAAAATCGGTCCGTAAATAAGCGAGTTGTGATCAAATTACGGTTCAATTTCTTTGAAATTTTTTTGACTATTTTTAACATTTTTTTTTTTAACCTCGAAGATGCCCTTTGTAATAACAAAAAAATTAAATTAAAAATAAAGACACATTTTTGTAAACTCGAAACTTTTTTCCAAATAAAAATATCTGCACCCGTTCTAATGTGAGACAAATTTGAAGAAAAGTCGATTTTCGTATAGATTTGAAATCTCAAAATTGTTCGTTAATACTTTGATTTTTCATTATAAATCGGACCGTATGGACTTTTTCGAAAATTTTTTTTTTCCATCTTATACTTTGTTAAGTTTAAAAATTTCAAAACGTCCTGTTATTTTT
The DNA here is from genome assembly GCA_030710515.1 of Abscondita cerata. NCBI lineage: Eukaryota > Metazoa > Arthropoda > Insecta > Coleoptera > Lampyridae > Abscondita > Abscondita cerata. The sequence goes on from JALBCR010004193.1 coordinate 3,041, forward strand.
CTCTATCTCTTACGGTTTATAAGATATAAGCCTTTAACGATTTATCTACGAATTTCAAACCAAATTTTGAAATTTATCCAAAAAGTTTGTGTACCTCCTACGGCCGTATGATAAAAGCCACATCTTTCATTTAAGTGCCATTTTTAAAGAGAAAACTGTAAATTGTGGGTTAGGCTGAGCGCTTTTTCGATATGTCTTTTAATTTCCGAGTTATAAGCCCTTAAAGTTAGGGGTGGAACTTTTTGCTTTTGGGGGGTGTCATTACCGTCCCCGACATCCCACGCTTACCAAACAAAATTGTCGCGTTCGTCTTTTTGATTTCTATCGGACGCAAAAAAATTTTTAAAAATCGCCGGCCGTTTAGGCTAGAAATTAGTTCAAAATTTTCCAAAAACCTCGTAACTCTCGAGGGCGTTAAATTGAGACGCGGTTTTTTTTAAATTCTCACGTGAAACGATGAAATCTACTAAGGGCGGCGATAAATTTGAAAATATTCGAAACGAAAGCCGTAATGGCGAAAAACCAAATCAAAATCGAAATTTTTGATTTTTTCGCGTTCCGGCCGTTTTAAAGCCGTTTCTCGTAGAAATTTAAAAAAACGACGTCATCGCGTAGAGGGTCTTTTTAGCCGGCTTAATGCGTTTTCCAATTTACGATCGGACTTTACGTTCGTTATCCCCAGCCAGTCTAGCGAACGTCGAAGATTTTTGAAAAAATTTTGTCGAGTCGGCTTTAAAAATTCTCACGACCTTATCGTAAAAGTTAAGTATTTCGTTTAAAAACAATTTTAAAGAGGAAAGTCCAGCGCGTAATTTAATATAAGGCGCTTTTTCGATAAGTCGTAAAACTTTCGAGATATAAGCCGAAAAGTGAAAATCGTAATCGAAAATTTTCGTTTTTTTTGCGTTCCGACCGTCTTTTAAGGCCTTTCGTAGGAAATTTTGAAAAAAAATTACATCGTCGGATAGCCGCGTCTTTTAGCCCGCGTACGGCGCGTTCGAGACGGAGGTCGGAGGTCGCGTTCGTTATCGCGAGCGGATCTCCCGCGGGTCGACGAAATTTTCTAAAATTTTCAATGAGTGCGGACGGCGCGAACGTATAATGTGCGACGCGGACCGACCATCGTGCAATATTATATGTCGACTAGGGTCGCGTAACGCGACTCTGTCTAGCGCCGCTTCGCGGCGAAGGGGTTTGCTGCTTCGCAGCAATCCATTGTCGCGGGAATAGTTTGGTAAAGACACGGCCCGCTTTGCTCGCCAAATTGTAAACATCAATGTAGCGTCGTTTTCCGAATGCAAATTTAATAAACACGGCTCGCTTCGCTCGCCAGATTGTAAACATGAAAGTAGCATCCTTTTCCGATTGCAACTTTGATAAGAGACGGCTTCGCTTCGCTCGCAAGATTGTAAACACTCAAATCGCTTCGCTCGCCGGTTTGTAAACATGAGAATGGCGTCGTTTTCCGATTGCAACATTGCTCGCCAAATTGTGAAGACTAAACTGTGGCTTTTCATAATCAAAGAAATAGTTTCAATACAGATTTGATAAGATACCGGCTCGCTTCGCTCGCCAGATTGTAAACATCAAAGTAGCGTCGTTTTCCGAATGCAAATTTAATAGACGATCTCGCTTCGCTCGCCAGATTGTAAACATGAAAGTAGCATCCTTTTCCGATTGCAACTTTGATAGACAACGGCTCGCTTCGCTCGCCAGATTGTAAACATCAAAGTGGCGTCGTTTACCGACCGCAACATTGATAAAGATACACGGCTCGCTTCGCTCGCCGGTTTGTAAACATGAGAATGGCGTCGTTTTCCGATTGCAACATTACTCGCCAAATTGTGAAGACTAAACTGTGGCTTTTCCTAATCAAAGAAATTGTTTCAATACAAATTTGATAAAGATAACGCTCGCTTCGCTCGCCAAATTGTAAACATAAAGGTAGTGTCCTTTCCAATTGCAAATTTGATAAAGATACCGGCTCGCTTCGCTCGCCCGATTGTAAACATCATAGTAGCGTCGTTTTCCGAATTCAACTTTAATAAAAACACGGCTCGCTTTGCTCGCCAAATTGTGAAGGTCAAACTCTGGCTTTTCTTAATCAAAGAACTTGTTGCAATGCAAATTTGATAAAACACGGCTCGCTTTGCTCGCCAGATTGTAAACATCAAAGTAGCGTCATTTTCCAAATGCAACTTTAATAGGTAATACGGTACTCGCTTCGCTCGCCAAATTGTGAAGATCAAACTCCGGCTTTTCTTAATCAAAAAATTGTTTTATTGCAAATTTGATGAAAACACGGCTCGCTTCGCTCGCCAGATTGTAAACATCAAAGTATGGTCGTTTTCCGAATGCAACATTGATAGCACACGGCTCGCTTCGGTCGCCAAAATGTAAACATTGAAGTAGCATCGTTTTTCGAATTCAACTATGATAAAGTCACGGCTCGGTTTCGCTCGCCAAATTGTGAAGATCAAACTCTGGTTTTTCTTACTCAAAAAATGATCTCAATACAAATTTGATAAAGACAATAGAAAATACAAAATGAAAAACTGTAGTAAAAGAAAAATCTTTTATGTAAATACAAAACAATATACGAAACTTAAGTCTAGAATCAAAGGGTGAAAAAGAGAAAATTGCTTTTCATATTAAAAGAAAAGCTCAAAAAAAAAAAGAAAAAACTAAGATTATTTTTGTTTCTTAAAAAAATTGTAATAAACTTTATTTTTTCCAATTTTAGGCAACAAAAATAACAATTAATTTTTAACTCTCAAAATCATAAAAGTATAAATAATATTTATTGTCATTCTAAAAAATGTGGAAAAACTACAAATTGCTTTTTTTTCTAGAATATTAACCATAAAAATAACAACAAATGCATTTTTTCATACTTAAAAATACAAAAATTCAAATGACATTTTTTATTTTAAATTGAAAAAGGCTCTTAATCGAAAGAAATCAAAAATCCATTTTATTTTAAACACTGAAAGACAAAAGATATAAGAGGATTTAAAAAAAAAATAAACAAACTATATGTTATTGCTTTTAAAAAATGCAATTTTTTATTTTTTAAATCTAGAAACGGCTTTTTTCTAACTTCTACGTAAATACTAAAAAGAAAAGGAAGTAATTTGTACACATTATTGATAAACGTGTAATTTAAGACTCATTATTATTAACAAAAATGAAGAAGAAAACAAATAATATGAAAAACGGTAGTAAAGAAACAAAATTTAGTGTAAATATAAAAATAGTATACAAAACATAAGTGCAGAACTAAGAGGAAAAAGGAAAACCCCATTTCATATTAAAAACAAAAGTTAAAAAAAAAAGTAAACCATCTATTCTTACTTAAAAAATTGTCCATTACACTTTGATTTTTTGCAATTGTAATCAACAAAAACAGCAATTTATTTTAACTCTTAAATATCATAAAAGTATAAATAATATTTTTTTTTCATTCTTAAAAGTAGAAAATACTACAAATTATTTTTCTAGAATATTAACCATGAAACATACAACAAAATTCATTATTTTTATTCTTAAAAATATGCAAATACAGGAAACAAAAGTGCAGAATCAAAGAGTGAAAAAGAAAAAAACCCTTTGGTATTAAAACAAAAGCTCAAAAAGATAAAAGTAAGATTCTTTTTCTTCTTCAAGAAAAAAAAATTGCCCATCATAAAAGTATAATTTATTTTTTCCATTTTTATAAAGTGAAAAAAATACAAATAATTTTTTTTTAAAATTAACCATAAAAAAACACCAAATGCATTTTTTATACTTAAAGATTACAAATTAGAGCATAAAATGAAAAAGCATTATAATACATTTACAAAATATAAGAGAAAATCTTTTTGTAACTATTTTAAATACAAAAAAGAATAACCTATGTAAGCATTTAAGACTCATTATTATTAAGAAAAAATTAAGAAGAAAACAAATAAAATGAAAAACTGTAGTAAAAGAAAAAAATTTAGTGCAAATATAAAAATAGTATACGATACATAAGTGCAGAATCAATGAGTGAAAAAGAAATAAACCTTTTTCATGAGTTAAAAACCAAAATCTCAAAAAAAAAAATAAGCCACCATTTCTTACTTAAAACAAAATTGCCCATTCTTTTAAAAAATGCAAATACACGAAACAAAAGTGTAGAATCAAAGAGTGAAAAGGAAAAAACCTTTTTTCATATTAAAACAAAAGTTCAAAAGACAAAAAGTAAGATTCTTTTTCTATCTTCAAGAAAAAAATTGCAAATCATCAAAGAGTATAATTTATTTTTTTCCATTTTTATAAAGTGAAAAATACTCCAAATAATTTTTCTTAGAATTTTAAACCATGAAAAACACCAAATGGATTTTCTTTTATACTTTAAAAATACAAATTAAAGCATAAAATGAACGCATTATAATACATTTACAAACATAAGAGAACATCTTTTAGTAACCTTTAAATACAAAAAAGAACAGTGTAACGCACATTATCGTTACCGATGTAATCACTTTACGCATCATTGACAAACAACGTTTGTTTAAAAAGCAATTTAAATTGAATAGCATTTATTCAATTAATCGAGTGCAAATCTATTAAATAAATAATGTAGAACACATTTTAATCTGTTCCAGGATGAAAATAGTATCAAACAGTATTTAATTGACGATTGCATAGGGCGACTGTAAAAAAAACCTATTCGTTAATTCATTCTATGACAACAAATATTTTGGAGCAACGGGTTGCATTATGATATTGAAAAGCACGCGGGTACATATCGAGGTCGCGCGTAAAATGTTATTAACAAAGGAAACTTTATTGTTTAGATTATGCCATTCGAAAATTTGCAAAATTATAAATCTTATGTTTTTTTATTCATGTTTTTACGTAATACGGTTCCGAAGTTATAAACATGTAAAAATAGCAGTATTTCCTATGCAATCAGTGTAAAATTGATTGAAATTTTTTTTTTTAAAATGATAAATTTTATTAAACATTATGTGATAGGGTCATAAAAGGAACGTTTTTCTTAAATAAATTTTTTTTTTTATCTGTTATAATTTAGAAATTATGGCCGTTTTAGTTTTCGAATGAAATTTTGGCGGGAAACGTTTTTGCTTATAACTTTTGAAAACACGCGAGGTCAAAAAAACTGAAACGGCCAAAAATTTTTATTCTCTATCCGCGTACGATGCTTTTTGAATTTTGAAAATCTGTCGGTAAATAAGCGAGTTGTGGTCAAATTACGGTTCAATTTCTTTGAAATTTTTTTGACTATTTTTAACATTTTTTTTATCCTCGAAGATGCCCTCGTACAAAAAAAAATCTAAATTAAAAAATAAAGACACATCTTTCGTAAACTCGAAACTTTTTTCCAAACAAAAATATCTTTAGCCGTTCTAATGTGAGACGAATTTGAAAAAAGGTCGATTTTCGTATAGACTTGAAATCTCAAAATTGTTCGTTAATACTTTGATTTTTCATTATAAATCGGACCGTATGGACTTTTTCGAAAATTTTTTTTCCATCTTATAGTTTGTTAAGTTTAAAAATTCTCAAAACGTCCTGTTATTTTTCTCTATCTCTTACGGTTTAAAAGATATAAGCCTTTAACGATTTATCTACGAATTTCAAACCAAATTTTGAAATTTATCCAAAAGTTTGTGTACCTCCTAAGAGCAGTATGATAAAAGCCACATCTTTCATTTAAGTGCCATTTTAAAGAGAAAACTGTAAATTGTGGGTTAGGCTGAGCGCTTTTCGGATATGTCTTTTAATTTCCGAGTTATAAGCCCTAAAGTTAGGGTGGAACTTTTTGCTTTTGGGGTGTAATTACCGTCCCCGACATCCCACGCTTACCAAACAAAAATTCTTCGCGTTCGTCTTTTCAATTTCTATCGGACGCCAAAAAATTTTTGGTAAAAATCGCCGGCCGTTTAGGCGGGAAATTTGTTAAAAATTTTCCAAAAAACCCCTCGTAACTCGAGGGCGTTAGATTGAGACGCGTTTTTTTAAATTCTCACGTAAAACGATAAAATCTACTAAGGGCGGCGATAAATTTGAAAATATCTTCGAAACGAAAGCCGTAAATGGCAAAAACCAAATCAAAATCGAAGTTTTGATTTTTGCGTTCCGGCCGTTTTTAAAGCCGTTCTCGTAGAAAATTTAAAAAAACGACGTCATCGCGTAGAGGGACTTTTTAGCCGGCTTAATGCGTTTTCCAATTTACGATCGGACTTACGTTCGTTATCCCCAGCCAGTCCAGCGAACGTCGAAGATTTTTGAAAATTTTGTCGAGTCGGCTTTAAAAATTCTCACGACCTTATCGTAAAAGTGTATTTCGTTTAAAAACAATTTTAAAGAGGAAAGTCCAGCGTAATTTAATATAAGGCGCTTTTTCGATAAGTCGTAAAACTTTTCGAGATATAAGCCGAAAAGCGAAAATCGTAATCGAAAATTTTCGTTTTCTTTTTTGCGTTCCGACCGTCATTTAAGGCTCTTTCTCGTAGGAAATTTTGAAAAAAAATTACATCGTCGGATAGCCGCGTCTTTTAGCCCGCGTACGGCGCGTTCGAGACGAAGGTCGGAGGTCGCGTTCGTTATCGCGAGCGGATCTCCCGCGGGTCGACGAAATTTTCTAAAATTTTCAATGAGTGGACGGCGCGAACGTATATAATGTACGACGCGGACCGACCATCGTGCAAGATATTATATGTCGATATTATACCAAACAACAGGTTTAAACTAACGGTATCTAATCCGGTTCTTCCTAGAATGTATTATTTTCCTAAGATACATAAATCCGAAAAAGCAATGCGTCCCATTATTTCAGGTATTAATGCTCCTACTTATCTGATATCTAAATGGTTGTCAAATAAATTCAACAATTTTGAATATCAACAATCAAATTTCAGGGTTCAAATTTATACGAATTTATTGAAAAAATTAAAAACATTGAGCTGACTGAGAACGAAGTTTTAGTTTCATTCGATGTCTGTTTATTGTTTTCAAGCGTTCCAATAGATATCACTTTAGATTATTTGAAAAATGTGTTACACCAAACCATTTAAACAATTAAGAAAGTAGATAATTTTATTAAATTAGCAAGATTATGTATGAGTCAAACCTACTTTCAAATTAACAATAATATTTATTAACAAAATCATGGTACAACAATGGGTAACAGCTTATCTCCGTTCATGGGTAAATTTGAAACTGATTTAAAAAATAATTTAGAATACTTTCCTAGAATTTAGTGTAGATATGTAAATGATGTTTTGCAGTCATAAACACTAAAGCTTACAGCCCTCAACAATTTGTTGAAATTTTAAATTCAAAATTTTGAGACGATCAAGTTTACCTATGAAACAGAAAACAAACATTGTTACCTTTCTTAGACACTTTAGTGACAAGAATTGGCAACAAACCAGATATAGATATTTATCGTAAAGACACTAACACTATGAGGTTTATAACAAATGATTCCAACCATAGTATGCAACATAAACTTGCATCTTTCAACTTTTTGATTCACAGATTATTACATTTCCCATTGTCAAAACAAAACTTTGTTAAAAAACTGCGAAATATTAAGCAGATCGCATTATACAATGGTTTTAAAGAATCAATTGTCAAATTAGAAACATAAACATAAGTAAAACATTAGAAATATTACAACGTTAGGAACTAGTAATAGCAAAATAGATAAGAAATATGTCAAATTACCAAATTATCCCACATACACAAAAGGTCTTCAAAAAATATTTTCAAAATTTGATTATAAAACAGTAACCTCTAGTAGTAACAGCTTGCAAAATCTTTTAGGCAATCCGAAAGACCCAATAGAAATGTGTGATAAATCGGGAATATGTAAAATTAATTGTAAAGACTGTAACCAAGTATATATAGGGCAAACCAAGAGACCTATTAAAACTCGTTTTAAAGAGCACGTAGCTCATGTCAAATATCATCGCACAGATAGGTCCAGTGTTGCCATGCATATGCTTGAAAATGGCCATAGAGTAGGCGACATTGAATTAATTAAGAGGGTAGATAATAAAACAAACTTGATTCTTATGAAAGTTTAGAAACTTTTAAAACAGAAATTTGCTTATGAATTATGATGATAACAGTTCATTAGGAATTTCGGAATTATTTAAGCTTATCTAAGAATCAATTAAGTTTAACAATGCGTGATAAGCAGATAGTGTATATAAGCTTCTACGTTGTTTTTAATTTTAGTATCGGTATCGCTGATGATGGTAGCTTAGCTATTGAAACACGTGTCCGAGTAAAGTTTTGGTGCAGTTTGTTGGGGTTTTTCTGTTGTCAAATATACCACAGTGTAATTGTCACTTTGACATCGGCAAAAGTTACCTGCAAGTTTTCCAACGACAAATACACTAGTGGTTTTTTCACTTAGAATTTTTTAATCAATTATCGCGGTTTTCATTGATATTTAAATATACCACTCTGACAGTTGATTGAAATTAAAATTTATATGTATCCAAAGTAAATAGGTTGACGTGTTCTAATTTTCATATTCGTTAAATTGTCCGGCCGAATTACACTCGAGGTTTGTGTTTTAGCGAGTAAATTTGTGTTGTTTAAATTCAAATCTCAAAGAAGAACAAATCATTTAAATTAAAAGATATTGTTTACGCAACTCCTAAAAGTATTCGTAATGAGCTGGTAGGTCGAATAAATTGGCAGCTAGAAGAATTCCTATAATTTAATCAATCATACAAAATGTCTAAAATGGATGGTTTTTTGCGTTATTTCACTTTATTCGGAAAAATTGACGTTTCGAAAAAAATGAATAACTCAGTTATCCTGAAATTTATCCAACTGCGAGTTTTCTGCTTTAACACGTATTATATGTGCTAACCTAAGACTAGTTGTTTTTAAGTAATCAATTATTTAAAGTTGAACTCACATTATTAAAAATTCATAGTTAAGAGTCTTCAATACCAGTCGAATAGTTTCCTGTTGCATTTGCGGGTGGAAATGCAAGGTGTGTTTCAATTTTCTTATCGTGAGCATAATAGGAAGGAGGGGTAGTTTCTAAATAGAATGTAGACGGCGACACTTTACCGGCAGCGAATTCTAAGGATTTTGTTGTTGCAGCATGTGCGCTCGTGTCTGTTTTTGACTAATCAAGAACAGAAAACCATAAACAAAAAAATATTTTTGCACAACAAAGGGTTAGAACACTCGTTTATAGGAACAGATTTTATATACATTCTTTAATATAAACTAGATAAAATTCTAAAATGACCTTAAAATGGCATTTTTACATGTAATATACTGTAACTGCTTTAAACTTAAACTTATTTTTGTTGCTATATAAAAATCCAATAATGTTTCCTCTTTGTAAAAATTGAATTTTAGAACTTTACAGAGTTTGGTTAAGTCATAAACAGACATGAGCGCAGAGGCAATTCCGCTATTTCCAGCCGTGGTATTGAAGACCCTTAACTTAATTTTTTTAAATGGCACCACATAATTTTTTATGTGCCGTCAAACGTAGAAATTCATAAGCTTTCTAGTGAGAAAGATGTAACTTACAGATTTTTGGTTGAACATAGATTGACAATATTTACTTAAGCCAAATTTATCAACGCTATTTTATACCAAGTTTTTGTGACTGGCGCTTAGACCGTCTCATTATATGTCGTCATGCAATGACTGTATTGTTATGTTTTATGTTCATATTTACTTTCTATAATGTTTGCACACTTAATCCATATTATATACATATAAATACTAGGATGGGTAGAGGTTTTCTTAAATCTTAAAGCCAAAACGAACCAATCTACAATTACACAAGGTTTCGTCACCACACTATACAGGTTTATTCTAATTTTATGGGACACCATACATAACACTTACATCACAATACAATAATAAAAACAGAATAAAACAAAAAATATACTGACCACACATGACAACACGGACAAAGAACGTTTAAGAGGTAAAATAGTTAACATAATTACGAATTATACTAATAGGACAAGAAAATTCTGTAACCCACGTAAGGACCTATTTATTAAGAGACTAGTGACATCTACCAAACTTTTTTTGAAGAATAATGACGGACTGATGGTTTTACAATTGGACAAAGGTAATGCCACTGTAATTATACCTAAAGAAGACTATTTTAGGAAATTAAACTCTTTATTAAATGACAACGTGGTTTATAATTTAACTAACAATGATCCGACTACTAAAATTTAAAACTATATCAAAAAAATTACTAAAAACCTATTTAACAACGGCCGTATAGACAACATAACATACAAAAAATTGCAACTTACACAAGCGTTCCACTAAAATTATATGGTGTGTTAAAAATACATAAAGACGATCATCCCTTACAACCAATAGTTCCATGCATTGGAGGACCTACTTATCATTTATCAAAATTTATATCATACACACTCAGTAATATTTCACACATTTTTATTCATAGCATCAAAAACTCATATGAATTAATAAATACCATACAAGATATAACAATACCATCCAATTATAAGATTAATTTTATTTGATGTAAACTCTTTATTTACAAACATCTCCAAAGAATTAACAATAAACTTAATACAAAAGTATTGGGATGATATAAAAGCATTCACTACATTAGATTTAACATTTTTCACACACATCGTAGAGTTTTTGTTTGACGCAAGTTACTTCACATGTAATAAAAAAATATACTTGCAAAAATTTGAAACAGCAATGGGCAATCCTGTTTTTCTATTTTAGCAAACTTAATAATGCACAATTTACTTTTATATGTTTGTAACAATTTATTGTTTGAACCAGTTTTTATGATATGTTATGTTGATGATGTAATCACTTGCATCCCTGAAGATGAAATACATAATACTCTTAATATTTTTAACAAATACAATCTACATTTAAAATTTTCGTACGATATTAAAATAATTTATTTTTTTTTAGATGTGAGGTTGATTCAAGATCAAGACACCAACAAGTTATTAACTGACTGGTATTTTAAACCCATGACATCCAATAGGACTATTAATTATTTATCAAATCACGAACAGCACCAAAAAATAAACATAGTTAAATCTATGAAAAACAAAATAACAAAACTAAGTAGTCCTAAATATCTCCCTAAAAATCTAACCTCTGTAAAAAATATACTGAAAAATAACAATTATACTACTAACATTATTAACAGAATCTTATACTATAATCATAACAGTAACACACCATCACCAACTAATCCCCTAATTCTCAAATATAAAATTATTAATATACCTAACTTGACTAAACACCTTATCCCATTACTAAAAACTACTAACGTCCACCTAGCTACATACAATACTAATACTATTTACAACATTATCAACACACAATTAAAAGACAAGACAAACATTCTTGACAAACACAATGTAGTGTATAAAATAGACTGTCTTGACTGCAATAAATGCTATGTTAGCCAAACCAAACAAAAACCAAACATGCAATAGGATAAAAAGCATAAGTACGATTGCAAAAACAAAAAACCAGACTCTGCGTTAGCCGTACACCATATTGAGATGGGTCATAATTTCAATTTTGTTAATTCTACGATTTTAAATGTAGACAGTAATTATAAAAAAAGTTTAATAGCTGAAATAATATACATCATCAAACACAATAATATTTATAAAAATTTAATCACGAAAATAAAATAGAAGGAGGAATTCCCATTATCATATTGTTATCTAGTCATTCATGTTTGTTTGTTTTTACGTATAGAGTGTGTGTTTTATTAGACATATTTTTTTACATTTAGTTGTTAATTTATTTTGTGTTTGTTTAATATCCATGTGCTTATTACACTTATTTAAGTGGCGGACTATTTTTCTGTTCTAAGTAAGTAGTCCAGTCAATCACCTATATAGATGAATATATTAAGGATATGATGTATATGTGTATAACTTGCCGTTAAATGTATTCCTTTTAATAAACAGAGGCCTGAAAAAGTGCAAATTCTGGTGCACGAAACGTTGCCTGCAAAAACGACATAGTGATTTTTTGGTGCCCCTCCTCAACGAAGAACAAATCAATTACTGAAAACTTATAGGAGGAAATATCTACCTTTCATAATAATAAAAATGTACAATACGAATAAATAATTATTTAGAAAAAAAAAATATTAACAGATGATTGCTACGTTTGCTTTAAAACCTATTTAAAGTAAGCACATTTTTCTGTTAAACCAAGTTTAAATTATCGGATTAAAAAATGGAGCTTTTGATCAATTTGTAAATATTGCAATTGGAATTAGATTAAAATATTTTCAATTTGTATTATTGTCAAAACGTCAAAACGTACGTCAGTATTCGTTTTTTTTGTGTTTGTTTTTAGGCGTTTTTAATACAATTATAAAATATGGAAGGTGATCAGTACCTTACAGTAGGAAAAAATGTACAACACAATTTTACAAATCACAATCACACACTAATATAGGACACACAACAAATATTCTACAAATTAATGTTGAGAGGTTGAGTAAGGACAAATCAGAATTCTTGTCTAATCTTTGTTTTAGGAATAGGGTCGACATTTTACTTTTACAGGAAACACACTGTGGGGATGAGATAAGTATACTCAATAAATGTATAGTAAAAGGTTTTCAATCAGAGACTTTATTGAGAGCCCCATTCATAAAATAGCTACACACGTCAAAGAAAATATTCATACGAAAGTATACAAAAATAATAATTTCTGGAATTTTCGTTATAACTACTAAAATAGGAGATTTACACGTAGTAAATGTTTACAAACCTCCAATATCTAGGCCAGAAACTTTTTGTCTTTTTTTCCTCGTCCATGTGTATGCAGGGTGTTAATTAACTATGTACTTTAAATTAAACAGACGATTTTTTGAGTAATTTTAAGATAAAAAGTTCATATAAACCTAGGTCCGTTTTCGATTCTTTTTTCTGAATTACAGGGTGTTAAAGTTTTTAAAACAAAATCGATATTTAATAATATTTTAGAAACGGATTAGAATATTTTTTTCAAATTTTGCATTTTGTAATATTTAATAACAATAAACATTTTGCTGTAAGTTTTAACCTTTTAATTTCATCAGTGACGTGCACACAATAATCCACATGTGCATTTTAAGAAAAACTATTAGTACGCTATTGCTTTTTTACAAAATAAAAATTAATAATAGATTTCTCTTTCAATTCTAAAACAAAAAGGTCTCTCCAGTTTTTTTCGTTAAATGCATCGTTATTGAAGAAAAAATAAAATCAGAAAAAGAAAAGAAAATCTACACCTATCTCAGAAGATATATCCAGACCTTTTACTATAGAAGAGCTAAAACATGCATTAAAAAAGACAATATCAAAGAAAACTGCTGGCTTTAATAAAATACATCCAGAATTTTTGAAAAATTTGGGAAATTATTCTTAAAGTGGCTACTTATGTTTCTCAATGATACTTAAATACAGGTAAGTTACCAACAGATTTAAATAAATGTAAAGTTGTAGCAATTTTATAGAAAAATAAATTTCCTACAAACCCAACTTCTTATCTTACGCATATCAAAGCTGGATTTTAGGAAAAACTTAAAACTTTACTTTTTAATTTGTTTAACGTTATTCCTTGTTTCAAAATTTTTTTTTATTGAAAATATGTTGTCAAATTGGTAGTTTAGAGTTTTTGTTGGAGATAAAAGTAGTAAATTTAGATTTTTAAATATTGTTCTTCTACAGGGATCGGTTGTCGCACCTATTCTTTTTAATGTATATATTTCTGCTCTTCCTTCTTTACAATGTCGAAAATTCGTCTACACCGATGATATGGAAATTTCTATTCAACATTCGGAGTTTTTTTAAATTGAAAGAAAACTGTCTGATAATTTGGCTATTATGGAAAAGTATTTCACAAAATGACGATTATGCCCCAATCTTAAAAAGACAGAGGTTTCTTGTTTTAATTTAAGTAATAGAGAAAATAGTAGAAAAGTTAAATTATAATTTTAATCCAGTTTATCTAAGAGTAACTTTAGATACGTTTCTAATTTATAAAGATCATTTAGAAAAATCAAACAAAAATGAAAACAAGAAATAATGTCATTCAAAAATTAGCTGGAACAACTTGGGAGCAGATGCAAAGACACTTCATACAGCTGCATTGGCATTAGTTTATTCTACAACAGAATATTGTGCTCCTGTTTGTTGGTTGAATAGTTATCATACACAAAAAATTGATACCCAGTTGAATTGCACTATGCGTATAACTAGTGGAACCATTAAATCTACTTCTATCGATTGGCTTCCTGCTCTTTGTAGTATTACTCCACCGAACATTCGCTGCGTTAAAACAAGAATTTAATAATGCCAACTTAACAAAAACTTACTAATTTGGAATGACAAAAAACTTAAATTTCGAAATCTTATATAGTTGCAATACTACTTAAGTACGGACTTTTCTGAAGTGGAATAAATTATGGTCTGGAGTTGATGTTTTCAATAAACATCTCATTGATGATCCAACAATAGAAGTCCCGATTCAATCAAAAAGAAAAAATGAACAAAAAGTAAATTGCAAAGAACAGGGTCAAAGATTTTTAATCTAATCAAATTGTGACTGTGGAAACGAACCAGAAACTGTTACACATATTGTAGAGGATTGTCAATTAAAAAAGTTTAAAGGAAGGTTTGTAAACATTCATAATTTAACGGATGAAGCTATTATGGCTTACGAATCTGAAGGACATTTGAAGTTTAGCAAATTTTGTATTCTCTGTACTAATCATCTGTTCTTCAATTATTTTTTTGTTATTTCGTTACCAGCTATTTTTTTCGTCATTGGCGCTTGGACTGGTCCATTATATGTCGTTATGCAATGGCTGTGTTGTTATATTTTATGTTATTGTTATTTACCTTCTATAGTGTTTACACACTCAATTAGTATTATTACATATGTAAAGATTGGCATGTTTAGGTTTTGGTGGTTTTCCTAATTCTTAAGCAAATGCTTTGTCAAGACGACCGAATCCACAATTGCACACGGTTTTGTCACCACACTATACAGGTTTATACTGATCTTCTGGGGCACCATACTTACATCACAATAGAATATAAATTTATTTATACGGAATAAATAAATAAATAAATACAGTTTTATTAAATAATTGCATGTACTAATGTATATTTTAAAGATTGTTTGCCAGAGCTTAATCAAAATTTTGTTATTTGATTGCGGTAATAAACATTAAAATTAAGATACTCTCAAAAATGTTTTATATTTGAACACGTAAAAATTCAAGGTTTTTTAACAGAGATATTTCCTATAAAGACAAAAATTTATAGTATCTAATACTTATTTAATAGTGAAAGTAACACTTTATTTTATTTCTAGTATTCAGTATTATGTGCAGTTTTTCAGAAAAACGGAAAAATATTAGATTTACGAAAACTATTTGACCTAAAAATTGTATTAAACAGTAATCAGAATGATTTAATGTTTGTGTTCGATAAAATTACTTATTTCCATTAAGGTTATTTTGCGTGCCCTATATATTAACTAAAGTAAATGTAAATTTTTAAAACGTTTTAACCTTATTTTAATTCCGCTTTTTATTAAAATTAATTTACGCATAACGTAATAATAAAACCAATAACAGTACTATTACGAGTAGTTCTAATTTTTGCACATCATAATTTAATGGATCTACTAAAAATGAAAAATTATTGCTTACCAGAATAAGATACGCATTAGGAAATACTATATGTGCTTGAGTTATTTATTTGTTGAGCTAATAACCTTCTTAATTTTTATTGCAAAATCATCTCTTGAAAGCGACAGGACTACGCAGATTTTTATCAAAGATTGATAGCTACTTATACTTGAACTCTTTTCTATAAATAGAAATATTAATGAGTTTGTTCTAAAAAAATCTGATTCATGTATAATAAATATTCTTTTTCCAACTACTAGCTGTAAAGTGGACAATTATTGCGTCTCTCTAGTCAACTGAGAAGTTGAATTTATCTATTAGTGGTTAATAATTTTTTCTATTGTTGACCTAGGTTAATAATGGACAAATTCAAATTTTTGAGAATCTAAGAATAGTTGTTTAACAAAAACGAGTGAAACATAATTTTGTATATCCAGGAGATTATCTTTAGCGTATTTGTGCTTAAAATTGCCTAACACGATAAAATTATTTGAATTAAACAATGCCATTAGTTTAAAATTCTGCGCCCCATCCCATAACCGCAAATACATAACCTGAATTTATTTATTTATTAAATATGATGGTAGAATCAGTTCTTTCAGGTTTCCCAAAGGAGATTTAACCAGGCGAGTTAATTTAAATGAAGAATTTTAAGTACGAGGATGTATTGATATCTAGTTAGCCTAGACCAGTTCCTTGCATAAACAAAATATTGCGTTACCATAACAACGAACAATAACTTATTAGAAGTGTCAGTGTAAAGTTTGACGTCAAAAACGTAAACCAGAGTCACGCAATAAATTAAATGAAAAAAGATGTCCACCGAAATTGTGAAAATCATCAAGTACCTGTATTTAAAAGGGTTAAGAGGTAAGCAGATTTACGAAGATATGCTTAATACCCTTGGTGATCAATGTCCTTCGTAT
This sequence comes from Abscondita cerata, assembly GCA_030710515.1. Lineage (NCBI taxonomy): Eukaryota > Metazoa > Arthropoda > Insecta > Coleoptera > Lampyridae > Abscondita > Abscondita cerata. The sequence continues at coordinate 19,676 of JALBCR010004193.1, forward strand.
GCGACCGTCAAAATTGGAATGCAAGCTTCAAAAGAGGTAAATTTTCCATTGAAGATGATGACCGATCGAAGGCCAGTTTCTGTGTCAGTCCCCGAAAATGTCGATGCAGTTCATGACATGATTTTATCAGACCGTCGAATTGGGCTAAAACGGATATCTGAAGCACTGAATATTTTATACGAACGCGTTCATCATATGGTTCACGTCAATTTGGACATGAGAAAAATTGCTGCAAAATGGATCCCCAAATGTTTGAATGTTGACCAAAAGCGTGCAAGGGTAGAAGCATCGCGTTCGATTTGTGCTCGATTTGAAAACGATGTAGACTTCTTAAACCGAATTGTTACTATGGATGAGACTTGGGTACATTTCTACGATCCAGAAACAAAGCAACAATCGATGGAATGGCGACACTCTGGTTCTCCAAGACCTAAGAAGTTTCGTGTCCAAAAATCTGCTGGAAAAGTTCTTGCTTCAGTTTTTTGGGATTGCCATGGAGTAATCATGATTGATTTTTTGGATAAGGGTAGAACAATAACTGGAGATTACTATTCGACATTACTGACCACTCTACAGGAAAATATTAAAGAGAAAAGACGCGGAAAGCTATTCAAAGGTGTTTTGTTTTTGCAGGACAACGCCCCTGCACACAAATCTCATGTTGCCATGCAAAAAATTCGTGATTTAGGGTTTGAATTACTAGAACACCCCTTATTCACCCGATTTGGCTCCGTCCGACTATCACCTCTTTCTCAACTGAAAAAAAAGTTTAAAAAGTCGTACATTTTCTTCCAACAAGGAGGTAATAGAAGCTGTGGAGGTCTGGTTTGCAGAGCAAGAAGAAAACATTTTTTTGAAAGGTCTAGAGACGTTGCAGGTTTGCTGTAATAAATGTATCCAATTAAGAGGAGAATATGTTGAGTAATAAAATATTTTGACATTGAAATTTTGTTTGGTTCTATAGTAGGCTAAGAATTTTTCAATATATCCTTGTAAATTACAAACATTTTGTTGTAGGTGTTTTGAATGGTTAACAGAATCTGGAAGGTTCGATCTGTTGCATAACAATGTCAACTCTAAAAAACTTAACGAGTAGGTATGTATGGCGAACACTTGCCATTCTTAAATGAATTACAAGTGTCAATTTTTAAAACCCAAAACTTGAGCTATACCAAAACTACTCAAGCTTGCAGTTCAAATACTCTTAGGTAAAGAAAATTACGGAAGAACATTCTTAAATTGCAACGTGAAAAGAAAGCACTTCAATTAAAGTTAACATCTCCCAACGATTACTTCCCGAAAGCAGAGCACAAATTGTGACAGCCCAAGTAGACTTAAAAAAATAAACCACTAAGAAGCAGGAGATATACAGAGGAATACAAACAATTTTCACTAAAATTATTTTTCACCAAAATGTTAATTTTAAAGTAGGTTTTAAATTTTTTGGCAGCTCAAACTGCTACGTGATCATGGTTAGAGTATATATATAAAAATTTAAACAACTCTTGTGCTACATCTTTACAAATACGATATGTAAAGGTGACAAATTGAAGTCGATAAATTAAACTGCATAGAAAAGCTACAACTACAATGCGGTGTCAATGTTAGGGCAGTAGTAAAATTTTCGAAACCTAATTAAAAGAATAGATGTATCACCGGAAAACCATACCTTATCGTAAACGATAATAATACATTTAAAATAAATTAAAAAATTTAAAATTAAAAAAAATAATAATAAATATTTTATAAAATTTTATTTTTTATTATTTTTTATTTTTTAATATTTTTTTTATTTATAATTATTTTTTAAAAAATAAAAATTAAATATAAAAAAAAAAAAAATAAATAAAAAAAAAAAAAAAATAAAAAAAATATAAAAAAAAAATTTTATATAAAAAAATTAAAAAAAAAAAAAAAAAATAAAAAAAAAAAAAAAAAAAAAAAAAAAAAAAAAAAAAAAAAAAAAAAAAAAAAAAAAAAAAAAAAAAAAAAAAAAAAAAAAAAAAAAATTTTTTTTAAATTGTAACTATGAATTTTTATTCTGTTTATAAGTTATAATCAATTTTAATTTTTTTTTTTTGGCTTAAATTTGGCTAGTAGTGGAAAAATAGTATGTATATACACTATGGTTGTGAAGTCCATTAATAACTACGCACCTTATTTAATAAACTGGTGCTAAGACAATAATGACAGACTTCACAACCTTGGTGCATAATATATTATTTGGTATTAGTAACAAACCTTTTAAATATCAATCAATCAATCAAAATTTTATTGTATCTCAAAAAATTTTTACAAAAAAAATTCTTATTACAAGAAGTGAGTTTAGTAAAAAACAAACATTTTAGATAAATACCAATATTTTAAGAAAGTGTTAGTAACTAAATTTAAGTACCTATAACAAAAAGAAAATAAAATTACACTAAAATATAAACAATTTAAACCAAATTACAACTAAAACTACAACACAATATAACTTTATGTTACCCAAATGCAAATTACTTTTTTCTGAAATTGTCATTAAACTTAAAGCTTAACTACGCAAAGATGGCTATAAAGTTTTTAATAAAGATTTTTAACGCCTAGGATTTAACCTTCAGAATTTAATAACTTCAACTAAAACACATTCGTCATGAAAAATCAAACTTTAGTGCCAAGGTAGATATTATATTTTTTTCAAAATCCCAAAATTTGAACAAAATCTAACAATTTTATAACGTTCTTTAAGTAGGAAATGTAATCAGCTGTTTATTTTTTTACGTGAAATGTTTCCCCGCGCATGCGCGAGTCCTACGTACATTTTACACATTTCTACCCGCAAAAATGTGAACTTAAAAATCGTTGTATAATGAATTACTTTAGTACCGATTTTAATTGTACTTTAGTGACGATTTCGGAAAAATTTTTTATGCACAGATGTACTAGAAATTGACACTTATACACGAATTTGTTTGTCATAAATGTCAGTTTATAGCCCATAGACTTTTTTATTCCCATCGGACTAATAATAAAACGCCAAACAACAAAATATCTAATTGAAATTAATTTAAACACTCGCAAAATAAAAAAAATGTATTAGAAGTTATTGTACTTTATTGAAAACATTTTTCAGTTGTTCATAGTTGTCTTAAAACTTGATTTTTATACACAATGTGGTAAAGTACGACTACTATGCGCTTATGCGGTAAAGAACAGCTACTATGCGGTAACGTAGTTTCTAATTTATCTGTGATTTGGGAACGTTTTAAAAATAAACTAAGTATAAAATTCGTTAAGTTGATTTTAAAAAATTTACTTTACACCATACTTAATACGATAATATACAGAATAAGGGCGCATTTAATGTTTTTATTGATCATTATGTTGATGGCGCCATCTATGCGTCAGTTAAACAAATAAACTGACATTTATTAGGTGTAGTGTATGTCATAATGGTTAAACAGCCAAGCCTACTTAAAATCAGTAGAAATAATTTTGTTCCTTTTTTACTTTTTGATAATGAGCGCCGGCCCAAAAAATATTATATAAATTAGGTGTCCACAGTAATTTTACGATGCTCCAGCTATGAATTCGTGTGTGCTACAATTAAATTCAGGAGTTGATGTTAAACACGCCGGAAGATACGTATATGTTAAAACAGTTAATTAATCTTGAAATACTCGTGTTAAAATAAATACATTGTGTAATTCATGATCTGCGTGTTCAAGATGTAACTGCTAGTAAAGATTAGTCAACCCAAAAACTATACGCCTAAACAATTTACCATTGTACCAAATGATGGGCTAGTGAATTTTATTGCTTTGTATAATGAGTTTGTAGCTTTAAGACCAAAACATGTGAAAACGGACAGGTTGTTTTTGTCATATTACACTGGCAAGTGTAGTTCGCAACGGGTGGGAAAAACACCTTTGGAAAATGATTGGCGAATTTCTTAAATTACCAAATGCGAATAAATATGTTACAAACTGTTTCCGGAAAAAGTGAGACAAACCTAGACTAGACAATTGTCTAGATGGCGATCCGACAGAGTAGCAGAATCATATTACACTGGAAAAGTTCTATTGTAAATTAAAAAATTGAAACTGAATTTTATTGACATAAAAGTTTGTAGTCATCAGTCATTAATAACGTAATTAAATTTTGGATACGATTTTCTAAAACCAATCTACGTTTCATTTAAAAAAATAATTATTTTTATTTTGTAAATAGCCTTTTCATTTAATTAAGATTTAATATTAAGTAGAATTTAAGTTTATTATTCGTAAGTGTTAAAATAAAACTGTTAAATCGACAGTCTGCCCAAAGATGTTCCCGCGAATTCGTAGACACTCTGGCTGTACCGGAAGTAGCTGTCAAATTTCTTATTTTAAATGGAACATGCAATTTTTATTTCATTTTCAGATTCTACGTAAAATTTTAGGTGTAGTTTAATTGATATACCATATTCAAAAAATGACGGGTTTTTTTCTTATATTACTTTTTAAAAAAAAATTAGAATAATGTTAAATTGTTATCCTTCATATCTAAAGATGATATCAATATTTTAGTTCCTAATTTGTTGACACTTGTCGATATGTTACAATAACTCACATATGAATGGAAACTCGAATTGCATGTACAGGATGATTAAAATTCTCGTGCCAATATGAACAACTTTTGATCTCAAAAACTTGCTTAATTTAAATGAGACACTTTGAGTTTTTAATCATCAATCGATGTCTTTTGTTTTCCTCTTTTGAGACATACTAACATGTCCTATGCTCAAATTGATGATTAAAGACACAGGATGTTCCATTTAAATTAAGCAAATTTTTGTGGTCAAAAGTTGATAAAATTTGATATAATTAAAAATCAGTCATTTTTTGGATATGATATACAGGGTAATTCATTAAGAATGGCGACCGACCGTATCTCGGAAACCGCACGTCTTACAACATTGGGAAAAAATTCTTATAACAAAACTCGATCCATAAAAAGTGTTTAAAATATTTTTAAGTTCGTAGTTTGCCTCTAGATGGCGCAATCTATAATTTACACAATATAATTAAGTTTTTTACAAAATATCTCCTAATTAAGATTAGTAAAAAATGTCAGCATTAGAAACTACTGTTTTTATTTTAAAACTTTTGTTTAAGTGATTTTTCTATATTACCTATTGTTAAGTGATAGGGGAATGTTACTTTTGTTGAGAGAAAAAACACTGTAAGTTCCATATGCGTAAACCGATTTATATAAATTTAGGCTCCATTGAAAGGCCATTAAAGGTACATTTCAGAAACAACATCACATTTAATGTTTTTATTGGAAACTATAAGGCGTTATGTAACATCTATCTCTATTTGTTATTTTTTCTGGAAAATTTCAAATGCAATGTTATAACTATGACCAATTTACAAAAGGCAAATAGTATTACTTGTAAAAACTGCTAACTAATATCTCTTGTCGTTCCAAAGATATTGGCATTTTTTCAATTCTGGTCAGTTTTAACTCTTTTAACCCTGTAAGTTTTAAGAAAAAATGATGTTACTTAATTTGTCTTGACCACGAAATTACAAGTAAGATCGCGTCAAAATAATTTTTAAAATTATTATTATGAATGTAATTTTTTAAAGAAAGAAATTGTAATAACTGTGACCTACCAACCAACACCATTTACTCCCGATCACATAAAAACAACTTAAATTGGTTAAATTTCGTGTTCAAGAAAAAAATTTCAGTTGAGTAGACACTTTAAAACTTTATTATTCTTTAAAAAAACTCTCATAGACTTAACGTTATATTTCGTTCGTTTCAAAAAAATCAAGCATATTGTTGAACTCAGGTAACGATTCTTTTCGATCGACATATAGTAACCCCCAAAAAGTTAATGCCTTTAGGTAAAGCTGAACCAAAATAATTTTAAAGCACGAATGTAATTTGGTATGATTATTAATAATAGTTGACTGCTGGGCACCAGAAACTTTTTATTCTTGCAGACGTAGTAGTTGCTGATGAATTTCTCATTCCCAACACAATGCGTTAATGATGTTTTTCATCAAGTTGGAGGTATGGTTTAATGGAATTTGGGTTACTATAACCTGTAACCTGGATTAATTGCTGGAAACATATTCTCAAACGTCACTTGTTAATGTCGTGTACGACTCTACGTAAATGTCGACTAATATCTGAACTTTCTAATTCTCAAATGTAGCATTAGACATTTTTAGTAGACATATTGTCGCATATTGTAGAATACATGACATTGTTGATCATACCCGACATGACATTCTATCCAATTGACAACCTACATACGTCAAAACTTTTTTTTTCAAAAATCACACCATCTGCCATGTCATCTATTTGTCAAAGTTTTTATAAAACACATACTTTTAAATTAATTTGCAATGTTGACAAACTTTTACCACGCATGAATTGTAGTATGTGACATTACTATTCGACAAATGTCGACTACGACAACGATTGTTCGACATTTCAGAATAGGGTCTCTACTCGCCAATACTAAACTGGATACAGCTGTTGCCCTACTAGAGTGATTTGTGTTTTTTTGTTTTTTAAATCCAAACCAGCACTTTTGCAGAATATTTTACCCATTTGGAAAGTTTTTTTTCTGATAGGATAATACCACCCAATACTGTAACTTTGATTCCAAGAAGAATTAACTGGGAGAAAATGTCGACCAATTTTTCTGTTACAAGTTCATTTACTAATCAATCTAACCGGATAATCTGCTAAAGTTTCTATATTTTTTATAAGCCATTTGCTGTTGGCACATTTTTGAGAACCACCATAAGTTGTTTTTGTGAAAAATCGATTATACTAAATTCCGGTCGTTTGTCTGCCGTTATTACTGTACTTTTTTTTAAAATAATAAAGTAGGCAACTACAAACTTTACATCCCCTCCATGCCAATTCAACAAAAACTATTAAAGAAAATTTTTTCTTCAAATCTTCCAGGCTTATACTTGTTCCAGATAACTATTAGCTGATTAAATTCTTATTTCTTATGAGCGGACATGCTTTGTTTTTGGTGTGGTATTTTGGTTCTTCAGGTTCCTTCAACTTTGCACTTGAGAATAGATCGACTTCTCTTCCACAAGCAGCATATTTTTCTTAATTTTGTTTTGCTATTTAGATCGTTGACAACTTTTGACGCAATTTCTATTATAATGATACCCACCCGTATACAGCAATTGAGCCTTGCAGAAGTGTTTTGGGTTGAGTTTAAAGAATAAACTGAAGGTCTTATGTTTAGGGGGGTTACTGTGTAAACTGCAACTTTTTTGACATCTTACCTACATAAGTGTTGACAAATGCTTTTAAGCAATCGAGTATATAAATTTTAATTTTTTCTAACGATCATTACACACCTTAAAGTCTGTAGTTAGATTAGCTGGTAGCAACATTAAAGAACCTTCGATTTATCATGTATTTTGTATAAAATCAGTACTGAGATAAGGCAAGGCTTTGAGGAACATCGTGTTAAAAGCAAAATCATCAACACCTCACCTGTTAAAACCGGCAGATTTTTTAAATAAAGTATGTTTTTTTCACGCTTGATTACCAGATAATGTTAAAATTTAGGGAAAAAAAGATCCACCCATTTATTTCCAAATTGTTTCAGCTACAAATTAGCTATTACAGGCTATTTACAGTATCCTCTTCTACGAGAAAAAAATCAAAGCAAATAATTATGTAGATATAAAATTATTATTTTTTTTTTTTATTATTTTTATTTTTTTTTTTTTTTTTTTTTTTTATTTTTTTTTTTTTTTTTTAGTCATCATCAGATTCTACTATTTATAATGTGAAATTAATATGACATTTAATTATAAATAATGGAATTAAGATAAAATATCCTAACTGAATAGATTTGTAACGGATTGTAATAATTTACGTTTGTACGTATCAATATATTGATTTCTTAGAGCAGACTGTATTTGGGGGGGGTTGTCTGTTTAAAACCATAATTATTATAAACAGTAAGGTCATTACGTTAGAGTATGTGTGTTAAGAAATAAAAGGCGTTTATAAAATTTTGACTTTTATTTGAAGAAGTTTATTGAAATCTTTTCATGGTCCTTCGGGCCGGATGAAGTAAAAAACGGAAACAGTTTATTAATACAAATAATTGTGTTTATGACATTTAAAAATTGATTAGAACATAAGTTTTAACTTCCTTCGAAGTGAGAGGAGCAAAGAGCGCAAATTTAAGTATTCTGTAGAACAGTCGAAAACGTTTATATTTATATCATCATACACACACACACAAAGAAACACTGATACGAACAAAATTGTGGATTGTTGGTTAGCTGGCGCTGCAGAATATTTAACAGAAAAGTAAGCCTATTCTAAGCTATTCCATTAAACAGTACATAAATTTATAATTGTATTTGTTTCCTTTAGTTTTGTGATTTGCCTGGTGTATTTTTGTGCATGTTTTTTTTGGGTCATTATGGCGATTGATGAATTAGCACAGTTAACTTGAAAGCGTACGGTTGTCAAAAGATGAGTTACCGAATTTTTGATTTGTTTTCAATTTTGTTGAGATTTTGACAACATCCGATTGCTATTACGATAAAAATGTTCGGTAGGTGTTGTTAGTTGAAGGTGATCGAATGTTGCATTTAATTAATCGAATTACAACTTCAGGTTCGTTTTTAGCTATTCGTTACCTTCACCAATTAGCATTTGAGTTTCATAAAAAGTATCCACAAGCGGCTGATGCTATCATGCATGGTTTTTACGTGCACAATTTTTTGTTGGGAGCGAATACGAGAGAAGAGGCCAAGAAGTTATGCAAAAAAGTTTTATTTATTTTAAAAAACGATTGTTTTCCGTTACGAAAATAAATATCCAATGAATCAACGATTTTTTCTGATATTGAGTGTTTTGCAGATCTGCCAGTTTTGAATTTAGGCGACAAAGAAAACGCGAAAAGCTTGGGATCGTAATGATTACCTGTTATTCCAAATATTGGTTGACAGTAACTTTAATGTTACTAAGCGTTCCATGCTGTTCGTAATTAGTCAAATTTTTGACCCTCTTGGACTAGTCAGTGCAGTAATAGTCACAGCTAAGTCTTTATGACAGCATAAAAGTGATTGGGATTCGCCAGTATCGCCCCACATATTATCCAAATGAAATCATTTTCAAGAAAGTTTATGTTCTCTCGATAAAATAAAAGTACCTAGATTTGGTGTAGTTGAAAATTTTCAGTGTTTAGAGTTGCAGGAATTTGCGGATGCCTCGCAAAAAGCGTACGGCGCAGCTGTTTACATTAATAGTCGATCACAAAATCAAGTACATTGCCAGTTGTTAGTATCTAAATCAAAGGTGGCTCCACTAAAAGTTGTGACTATTCCTTGTCTAGAGTTATGCGCTCTGTTGTTACTTGCGAAATTGGCAAAATTCGTCGTCAATTCATCAAGGTTACATTTGAAAATATATTTTTATGGTCCGATTCCACCATAGTTTTGAGTTGACCAAAGGCTCCCAACAGTTCGTTAAAGATTTTTGTAGTGAATAGAATTGTTAAAATCATCTTGTTCCGAGTGCCATTTTTAGACATGTAAGCACAAAGGATAACCCAGCCGAACTTGTTTCACGAGGGCTTCCACTCACTCGATATTAAATTGTGAACTTTGGTAGAATGGTCCGCGTTGGTTAGCTGAAGTTTTAAAAAATTGGCCTAAACCGTACAATATTATTGAAAAGAAATTGCCTGAAATGAAATATAACATTTGTTAGCGCTGAAAGAAATTATGACAAGTTCAAAATAAATTTTGATTTGCCAACTAATAGCATGGCCAGAGTCATAGGTTATTGTATTCGTTTTGTCAATAATTGTCTAAAAAATGCCGATAATCAAATTATTAAACATTTTTGTTACCTAAAGAAATTGAGGATTTAATTTGTTAATTCGTCAAGTTTAATCTAATTCATTTTCTAATGAAATAAAATGCTTATTAAATGGAAAACAGTTTTCGATATAATAAATCTTTCTCCGTTTCTCGATGATAATAAAATATTAAGAGCAGGAGGTTGTTTGAGACAATCAAAACATTTTTTATTTATTTCATATCACTCGCAGTTCTCTTATAAACTATTTAAGAAAGAGCATGAAAGATTATGTCATGCTGGACTTTTACAGATTCTGTATAGTGTTCGAGATAGGGTCAGGCTTATTCAGAGTCAAAGACTTGCAAGAAAGGTAGTGCATAATTGTTTACGTTGTTTTAAAGCCTCGTTCAGAAATTTTGCGCTAATAATGGGTCAACTGCCAATAGATCGCGTAACCGTATCATTTCCATTTGAGATAACAGGCGTTTATTACGCCGGCGTCTACAGTATAATAAGGTTTAAGGGTCGAGGTGCTAAATTAATTAAGTGCTACTTGACAATTTTTGTATTTTTACGACCGAGGCCACTCACAATGAAGTTGTGTCCGAGCTAAGCACAGAGTCTTTTCTTGCAGCACTACACCTTTTTGTAGCTCGCAAAGAAAGGTCTAAAAAGATATACTCTGACAATGGCACAAATTTTGTTGGTGCTTGAAATTCGGTATTCAAAATTTAAATGTCGAAAACATTATGAAACAAGATCGGATCACCTGGAAATTTATTCCGCTCTTCATTTCGGGCGCCTCTAGGAATCCGCGGTGAAGCGCACAAAATTTCACCTAAAACGCGTTTTAGGTTCCAGCCATAATGTCACCTATAAGGAAATGTGTACTTTTGTATGCCAGGTGAAATCCATAATGAAGTTCCATTCTCTTACCCCATTATCCGACAATCCTGATGGTCTTGAGCCTTTAATCCCTGGCCATTTTCTGATTGGTCGAAAAATAACGTTGTTACATGATGGGGATGTTGCTAATGTTGCAGATAATCACTTAACTAAGTTCAAACGTTTGCAAAAGATGGTTTTCCAGTTATGGTCTAGATGGAGCACTGAGTACTTGGTCGAGCTACAAAGAAAGCAGAAATGGATGACACAACGTTGGCGATCTCGTTTTGATTAAGAAATCAAATCATCTCTCTTTGTCATGGCCTCTCGGTCGTATCGTCGAACTCCCGGAGCTGATAGAGTTTTGAGAGTGGCTACAGTAAGGAGCAAGAATGGGAATTTTAAACGTCCTGTTATTAAGTTGTTTCCACTTCCACTAAGTGATAGTGTTAGTGAATTTACTGACGTTTAAAGTGATTTGCGGAATTTGTTTATTTTTTGCGCATATTTTATCATGGAAACATTTTTCTTTTTTTTGTGATTAAACAATACATTACTCAATTTTTTGTTTTGGGTTTTATAATTCATTTTTTGTCGTTGAATTTAGACAAATATTTGTTAAATTGAAAGTTATCTTCTTTAAATGGGGAAATTATGTATAGATTTGTAACAATTTACGTTTGTATGTATCGATATATTGATTTATTGGAGCAGACTGTATTGGTGGAAGATGTCTGCGTAAACCAAAATTATTATGAAAGTTTACGTGTGTGTGTGTGTTAAGAAATAAAAGTCGATTATAAAGTTTTGACTCTTATTTCACGAAGTTTATTGAAATTTTTTCACTAACTACAATTATAGTTGTATGTAAAATTTCTGAATTTGTTTCAAAGGTTAGCAGTTAAATTAAGTAAAATTATTATTATATTGAAATATCAGACTTCCAAATTTGGTTTGATCATTAAGGATAATTTTAGGATTAGAGGTTTTAATGTAAATAATTTCCAAAATATCTAAAAAATGTTTGTTATAACTATTAATTGGGAAAGGATGTATTAAGATTTGATTTTCATACACAGGTCCATTCTCAATAACATGTTGAGCAAAGTTTGAATTAACTAAAGAAGGATTATTAGAGTATCTATTTCTGTTTTTAATACGAGGGCGGTCTGAAAGTTTCCGACCTCAACTTGAAGATGGCAACACTCGTCAATAAAAGTCAGGGAATGTAGTTGTACATCTTTTGACAGCAACACATCAAGGTTTCAAACATTTTGAAGCGCCGTTTTTATTTGACAGGCGTTTGAGTGAGTCGATGTCAGTATTTTTGTAAAAATGGAGAAAATCGAGTATCGAGCTGTCATAAAATATTTGTTTTTGAAAGGGAATACGCCTACGCAAATTAAAGATGAGTTAGATTCTGTGTACGGGGACTCTTCACCGTCATTTACCACTGTGAAATTTTGGGCAGCTGAATTTAAACGTGGCTATAAGAGCTTGGGAGATGATAAATGTTCGGGACGTCCAAAAACTGTAACTACTGACGATAACGTCGCCTAAGTTTACCAAATGGTGTTAAACGACCGCCGAATTAAAGTGAGAGAGATAGCAGAGGCAATGAAAATGTCCAAAGAACGTGTTTGTCACATATTAAATCAAGATCTAGGCATGAGAAAGCTGTCCGCCCGTTAGGTGTAGCGTTTGCTAACGTTAGACCAAAAACGTGTTCAAATAAACATTTCCATTGCTTTGTTGGCGCAGTTTAAGCGCAATAAATCCAAGTTTTAGCGCCGATTAATTACTGTAGATAAAACTTGGATACACCACTATACGCCTGAAACAAAAATACAGTCAAAACAGTGAACTGCAAAAGTGGAACCGGCTCCAAAAAAGCAAAATTTGTTTTTTTGGTTGGGAAAGTAATGGCGACTGTTGTTTGGGATAGTCATGGAGTTATCCTAATCGATTATCTTCAAAAAAGGAAAACCATTACAGGAGCATACTACGCATTATTACTTGACAAGCTGAAGGCAGAAATTGTGGATAAACGGCCACATTTGCAGAAAAAAAAATCCCGTTTCACCAAGACAACGCACCGTCTCACACCTTAACAGTTGACATAGCAAAAATCCATAAATTACGGTTTGAAGTGCTTGACCATCTACCTTATTCACCAGATCTAGCCCCAAGCAACTTCTTTCAGTTTCCTCAACTAAAAACTGCGCTTGGAGGACAAAGATTTTTGTCAAATAAGGAGGCAATCACCTTCGTGAACAATTATTTTGCAGAGAAGAACGTTGAGCACTATTTGAGCGGATTAAAGAGATGGGAGCATCGATGGGAAAAGTGTATAGAGTCACATGTAGTTTTACCAATATATACCTTTTTGCACAAGGAAGTACGTTTGTATATACTACTTGAATTTAAATTATTATAAGAAGATTTTTGTAGAAATTTATTAGACAGAGTTTTTGGAGCTTTGAATTCAAAAAGTTTATTAATATTCTTTACCAAAGCAACAAATTCTGGGATGTAAGTAATAGATAAAAACCTCTTTTTGGAATCTTCTTTAATTGGTATTAGAGAAGTGAGATATCTTAAATTACATTTTCAGGCCTTCGTCCAGAAACACTAGCTTTACGATCGTCAAAATCGGCCGGAAAATCGTTGATTACTGGCCTAGGCTAATGTTTGGTAACACAAGAGGGCAGGTCGATTACGTCGCGTATGACATATGACAATTGTTCAGACCTTCTAGCTTTCTAGGGAATATAACCACACAAATTTTCTCTGATGTAACATTTGACCAATATTTAATGCTCAATTTATGTTCAATTTTAGATTAAAATTTAACTAAAAAACAAGAATTCAAGGGTTTGCACTTAATCACAAATTGTAAAGCTCGAGTATGTTGGAAATTTTGGAAAATTTATTAGGTACTTCACTTATAAGTTTTTGAAAATGTCAACAAAATCGATTCGTTATAAAGTTACAAACCATATTGCGTGCCACATCTTTAAGTGTACTGATGTATTATTTTTAATTTTTTTATTTATAAGATAAAAGCCAACAATAACTACTACATTTTTGAATTTAAATATTAGAAAACAAATTCGACTGATACCAACAAAAAAATTCTTTAGTGTCAAAATTTTACACAAAAGATTTACCTATTTTAAACATTTAAAATTTGTGTGACACACGTCCAGAAACTGTTTTGCAAGTATTCGCACTTAAGCTGCCTCGGCTTTGCCTCGGCCCCACATCATTGTGCTCACACTCGCAAAAAGACAGTTTCTGGCCTAGTGACACAAATAACTATTAAATATGTGTTTTATATGTGAAAAAAGTACCATTACTTTCTGGCCCGAAAACTTTTTGACATAAAAATTCAAATATCTGAAGAACTGTTAGATTTAAGTGTATAATGTTATTAACAAAAAGAATTCGTAATTTTATACAGAATCTGAAAATGTAATAATAAACAGGGTTTCCCATTTGAAATAAGTAAGTTGACATCTGCTTCCGGTATATAGTCGGAAGTGTCGCAATCTTGAAAATATGATATTTCTAATTGACGGTTTATCTGCAATAGAAATTTTGATAACATCATTTTGGTTAAAAGAGTTTGGTTTTAGGTGTTCTGATTCCAATTAGTGAAATAATTTTTAAAGCTATTTTGATTGAACTGAAAGTAATTTTATTTAATAACATACTTACAGGAGTTCTCGACTTTTAAATTAAAAGGTCTTCTAGTAACTTTTAATAAACAAAATATTACGTTTAATGGAGCTTCTTAAAATGCGAATGTTTAATAAATATTTTGTGCAATTTCAGTAATTATTGGATAAAGTACAAACCTATGCCCTCGTTTCTATACATTCAAAAAATAAAAACTGCACATGGCATATTGAAACAGATATTTATGATTTACTATTTTTTAGTAGGTAAATTCTTTCTTTATTAGAGTGTGCAATATTGACTTTTTAATTATCTAGCTTAAAGTGCAAAACAATGCCGTAACACTAATTAATTTATTACTCATCCTAAATTTTAAAAGTTTATTTGCATATTGATGCATTTTTTAAAGAAGCGAGTAGGGGAATCCTACGATTTCAATAAGTATGTCATCTTATGATAAGTTGACGTTAGTTTAGTCTCGCATTCACGTGGTGTTGGCCATCAGAAGAACATCGGGGCATGCCCTGATTACGCGGTCCAGTTTTCTTCTCGATTAGAATGTCGAGTGTTTCTAGATATTTATAATTAACAGCGTGTTAAGTGTGTAGTTTTTAGTTTTGTGCTGTGTAATAGGTAATAGATGAACATAAACTTTATAAAATCTCACAGACATGAGTTGGTGGATTCGCCGACGTCTTGGAGTAATACTCCTTATGTATTTTGTAAGTATACGACTCGTGTGCTCATTAAATAACAAGACCGACCCGGACAACTTACCGGAAACACATTCGAAGAATCGATTATTGGATTCTTTACTGCGTGACTGTAAAAAACCTACACTTTCGTGTTTACAAAAAACATTATATAAATATATAGAAGATTTTCTGGTTCACACCGATAATTTAGAAATCGAAGGGATTTTAAGGATTCAAAAAATAACGTTAGTTATAATGACTCGGAAAAAGTCGCTACTGCAAGAAGTATTAATATGGAAGGTATTGGACATAAAATTATGCGATTCATACTGTCGCATAAAGTGCAAGTGCAAATGCCCGGTACCGTGCTCGAAATATCTCCGAGAAGTTTCGAAGGATACGGTTTAATCACAAAATTGCAAATCATACCAAAAACGTTAAAAAAAGAACTGGGACGTCCTAGAATTTTTTTAAAAAGATTAGTAAGTGTTCAGAGTGAAGTAAATCGAAAGTTAAATATTTATGTTTCAGAAAAATTTATCGGGGAGAAGCTCGTGAATGCGTTGTTGGCAATTGTGGTGGTTGTGGCTCTACTTCTTATAAAAGTATTATTTTTTTGCCATTAGTTATGGGAGTTGCAGCAGCTAAGAAATTGCTCGTTAAAGTACTAATGTTCTTTTTCCCCTTTTTGTCGTATCTGTTTAAGTTATGCCCTTATGTACATGATACGCATGGTTTGACTAAGTTCCATCACCATCATCACCAAATTGCACATCTTCATCACGTGCCCCCACACATTCAGCATCACGAACCTATCAAACATATCTCGGCGCACGATCATCATCCTCATCAAGATTACGACATCGCTTTAGAATATTATGGAGGAGGACCTGATATATCAGCTGAGTATGTCCTTATTAACATATTCAAGTATTTTCATATTAAATATTTTGAAGAAACCAAAAACAATTATTAAACTTTGCATAATCCGCTACGAACAAAATTTATTGATTATTAACAGCGAAATTAACCCGTAAGGATTTAACGGTGTACGAAAGAGAATATTTCAGAGGAAAAGTAATATATTTCCGACCTTTTGACCAGATGCGATTTTGAATAACTGTTTCAAATTCGTTTTTTATTTAAATCTGATGAAAGGTTATTATAAAATTTTGACTCGAAAAAATCTTCCGTGTTTTATACATGGGGGAACCGAAAATGAATTTTTTTGTAATACATAGTAATTTTTCCACAGTTTAAACTCACTAACAACATACTTACGTATATCATTAACTTACTTTGTTTGATACTTGTGAGGTGCTTTAGAAATGAATTAGTTGTGTGGTTCTTACACAGAGATGCACCGTAATTACACTATTAAAATCGCAGAGTGACTTAATTGCAATTGGCAGATTTATTTTAATATAATCCGTTTATTTTTTTTAGTGGTGCTTTAACTGCGAACAATTTTTTCATTTAATTTTACATCTTTTAAATAAACATTGAATTAGTATTTTTTAAATCCACTTTGGTTCTTAATGCTTATTAAAACACCGGTAAGATGTCTAACTTTTTTTTATAAAAAAGAAACTGCAATTAACGACGTAATTCAGTTTTTAAATTGACCATTATACCGTGATCATTAATGGATGTCTTCATAATAAAAGTTACTAAAGCACGTTCTTCAAATGACTTACACTTATCATAATACCAGCTTAAACACTTCTTTAATGTATTTTTCTTTACAATTAAGGACAAGATAAACATAATCAGTTCATGCAAACCATTTACAAGTATTTTAAGTACTGCCCTATTTTGCAAAAAAAAAACACTTTACATCTTGTAATTTAAATATTATCTATAGAAAGTTGAAATTATCCTTAAAAAATTACTGTTGTTTTTAGTTTTCTTCACCGAAAAACGGATCCTTCGCGTACTGTAATTGGCGACCAAAACCAAGTTCATAGTTGGTCAAAACAAGGAAAAAATGGTAATAAGAAACAACAACTGAATAGGCCATTAACACCTGCTGAAATAGAAGCGTTGGCGTTGAAAGCGGAAAAGGAAGCGGTGGTAAGTTGGAACTATGTCATATATAATAAGTTTAATAGCTTCTGAGTTAATATGGTATTTGTTAAGACTTGTTCACCTAGTCTTGCATTTAATTAGCAAAGTGGATCTGGTTGACGCCTAATACTTATTAATTGTTGACATCTTTTAGCATTGGATGTAATGGATAGAAATTTAATCTACACTAAATTAAGTATGTAAATTAAAAACACATCAAATGCAAATGCGAGCAAAACATTTACTTTTGTTTTTGACATGGTATAATGTTAGTACCGGATGGTTAACATTTTTTGTTGGGATTGGGCGGGTTACCAAACTAATTTTCATAAATTACAGTACAAATTTAACTGACTTGAAAATTTATTTTATTTTCACTTATTTTAACCGTTGACGAAACGAAAATATATACATTGCCTTTGAAAGAGCGTTACTGTAGTTTCTTTTATTTTAAAAATATACCTACTCTTTGCACAAACTGCTTAGTAAGATGATGAATACTGCTCATGCACGAATGAATAATAAACTGGAATTGAGTGACGAATTTCATGGTAATTGTTTAATATTTCCAAGAGGTATGTTTACTTTGTGTGCTACAATGCTTGCAATGTTCATCTCCTTACAAAGATCAGTCTCAAATATTTCTTCAGTTAATTCTCCTCGTCATGATACGCTGTTGCTTGGTAAGTAACCATTTGAAGGGCTCTGATGGTATTATGGTGCCCTCGTTTTTTACCCACTGAATCAGTATAAACCTGTATAGATTTAATTAATTTAATGATTTCTTTAAGTACTTCAAAAGGTTCACTAAACACACTGATGAGTGTATAATTTCACTGCACCTACCACTGCATATGATGATCAAGACAATAGAAATTAACATAAATTTTATATCAATCTCTGTTAATCTTGTTTATACTTTCTTGCCATGCCGACTTATCTCTTGTAAGTAGAAGTTAGTTTAAGGTAGGAATTTTTCCCCAGACTATTTCATTACGGTCATGATCTACGTATGTTTCACATCTGTGTAAAATTTCTATTATGTCTTTCTTTGTTAGCTTGCAGATGATATAGCAGTAATAAAGTATATACCAGAATTAATTTTTGGGCGCATTCTTCTGGTGGTTGTAGAGCATAACACTCAATCGACCTCGTGATCGCACTCTCCGCAATCAATGTAATACCGTGAAATTATAAATTTTTTAGATAAAGTGTGACTATGAAATTAGCAAATTTTTCATATCTTTGATATCTTCAGCTAAAAGTTAATTGTCAGGGCTCATCAAATTTTTGTGAAAACAGAACGAGTGGTCATACAGCACTGTTGCTCGTTTGGTCGAGTTTCGGGAAAGATTTAGATGTATCGTATAGGCAACCAACAATATGAATCTTCTTATCAAAGACATGATAAATTTGATAATGTCAAAATAATAGCCACACCATATTAAAAAGCTTTATGATCGCTCGGTATATTATAAAATAATATTGTTAAGATATTGCTTCATTTCTATAATGCGCCCTTGGAAAAATCCAGGGTATTTGAATATGACTCAGTTTCTCTCGTTAGTTAGTTCTATCATTTAATGATTATATCATTTATTCTAAATGCATGGTGGCCTGGATAAACAAATTTTTGCGAAAACCATTATGATTTTATGAACCAAGATAATTCTTATCTTTTCATAAATGTCCACAATACAACATTATAGGTTTGGACTATGCTTTCGAATAACATCGTTGTTAATATTTGTTCTATATTCTAACGATGGAGGCCTTCTTTTATCTAATTTGTTTAAGATTAAGGCTGTGATGGCGATATCTTTAGGTACTTCAATTGACCTCGTTTAATTTTCATCTCATTTTCAAATAGATTTCATTTTGATGATCCCGGTGAGTGTTCAAGCAGTTTACCAGGTATTTATTATAAATCTTTTACACTATCGCTGATAACAATTTATTTACATTATGCAACTATGATAAGTTTACCAGGTATTTATTATAAATCTTTTACACTATCTAAGATAACAATTTATTTACATTATGCAACTATGATAATCTATGATCTACAGAAATTTTGTCAGCTTTCAATCAATGTACTGAGAGATCATAAAGTTTTCAGTTCTCCATTGAGGCTGGCTGTGGAAAGTACCTCCAATTACTGCTAAGATTTTATTTGTTTATTTGGGTGTGACCTCCGATTATTTGATCGTCTCTTGAAAAAGGCATAAAATATTCGAATTAAATTTTGTGCTTCTGGGGAGTAGCCCTGCTTAGTTGGAAAATAATTTGTGATAATTTTAGTTTCGAAAAATTAAGGGCGCTTTTGAAATTTTCAAAAAACGTTTTTTGCACAACAATAACGTGCTCAAATGTTATTAAGAATAGCTGTTTAGAATGAAAAACTAAGTAGACTTGCAAAATTTCGAATTTGGAAAAGTATAAACCGGAAGAATAAAGTTTCCTCAAACATTAATAATTTGAACAAATGTAATGAGAGGCCGTCTTTCGAAAATTTCTGCTTAGACAACCCGTTCCTGTTCCAAAATCGCAATAATTTTTGGTGGTTCTATTACAACAGTGGTGATATCTGTTTCATCTACATTTACAATTCTTGACAGTTCTAACTTGTATTATAGCAAGTTTTTCTCAATACTTTAATAAAACGCAACAACTTTCTTGTTTAAATATTTAATTTTGGGCAAACTTGTATGTTCTGGTTTTCGCAATTACAAACGTCCAATTTTGCCTGGCACTCTTTCTTCGTTTGGCCCTTTAAGCATAGTTTTCTTATTTTTACAAATTTGCTTATAAGTCATTTAAACCACAACATTTTGTAAACATTCTACTACTTCTTTAGTTTTTGTAAAAACTTTTCTACTGGAGAATTTTGAAGAGACTTTTTTACCTTCTCCTAAGACTCCAACTTTCTTTTCCCATTCTTTAAAAAGGAAAAGCAAAGAAAATGGTTGATGCTTAATGGTAAAAGAGAAATTTTGTGTAACCTATACATTTTAACCTCCTACTTCAAAACTATTAAGAAATCAAAAAAAATTTTAGCTCAAAAAGTATTGCATTTTTTTATCATTATGGATTAGCAATTTGTTTTTTTTTAATTTCTTATAGTTTTGTTAAAAAAACAACCGTCAAATGTGCCTCATAACAACTACGTTAAATGTAGACCACTAATACAAAAATAAATACCAACAAGTGGTACAAAAACAAATCAATCACCGCACCGACGAAGTAGACTGCACTATACTAACGAATTTCACACCCGACATTATTGTCCTCAAATAGTTTTAATTTTTTACACTTTAACAATTAATAGATGTCTATGCCTTCATAAATATGAGAGAACTTGTTTAATCTGTAAGAAAAACGGAGTACTAAAAAATTTCTAAAATTTGGTTTGTAAAAAATTCATGTTCGATTCTTATGCAGGTTAATTTTCAAATAGTGGTTGTTTTTAAGTCTACCTGTAATATAAAAACTAAATTAAAAAATTTTTCAAAATGTAATTTTGTGTTCTTGTGCAGGTAAATATTCATAAAAATAAAATGTAGCAAAGAAATGATTTAATTCAAAAGTGTATTAATAGTGATACGATTTCTTTATTTAAATATCGTGTTACTTGTTTGTTAGTATAACATCGACTATTGTAAAATATTCGAAAACAGTTATTTAAATTTAAGATTTTTGAAATCTTTGGATCCAATTTAGATCGACATTTACATATACTATTACGAGAGTAAATTAATTTGAAAATTTTAGTAATAAATATACTCAAATTACATCATATTATGGTTTTGATTACCAAATATAAACAACATAAGGCAATGGAAGATCAATTTTTTTTTTAAACTGGAATCTCTTTTGTGTTATCAACTGATTTTGTAACGTTTATTTGGTGTTACATGAGTCAAGTCTATTTACATAACGTTTCTCTAATTACCTCTCATTATTGAATAAATAAATAAATATTGCACATTACAAGCAGTTAAGAAAGAAATATTTATTGATATTATTGGCAAAGCAATAAATAAAAGAAATTCATTATCTGTTGGTTTTAGAAATTGAATTTTACTACTTCTGGTCACATGAAATAGAAAATCAGTATAGTAGAATGTTATCTTGAATTAAATTTTTAATGAATAATTCACATTCAAATTTAAAATTTGATTATTATTATCATTCAACATTAAAAAATAGAATTTAACTCAAAAAATTATTTTAGTTTCGATTACAAAATTTTCTTACAAATTTTTACATTGCAGCCGATACTTTCTAAAAAATAACGTTTAATCAAAAGTTGTAGAAAATTCACATTATTATAACTATTGTACGTATTGTATGTAGCCCTCTGAATTTGTATTAAAGCAAATAATATTCAAATATTTAACATATATATATTTTTAAACGTTGAAAATGTTTCAAAAATTTCTTTTCTAAAGTGCTCTTAAAGCTTTTCGTATTATCTCCCAGGTGTAATTTCATTTTTTTGTTACTAGTATAGGATAGTTGTTGAGGTACATGTTTACAAGGTATTGATTTTGCTTCAAATAAAAGTTGAAGTAGATATAAATAGCAACAACTTTCTCTTATGTAATTATTGTTTTGGATATCATTGTTGAAATAAGTCACTTGGTTACACAATTGTGTCTCAGAATTATAGTTAATAGATTAAAATATTGTCTATAGAAAATAATTTAAATTAAAAACGACTAAAAGCTTCTCGACTTTATCAAGAAAAGTGACAAAAATAAGGTGTAGAATTAAAGATTCAAAATTCCCAAAACTAACATTACTAAAGCTAAAAAAATCCTTATTCTTTAAACAATTAAAAGTTTCGTTGTGGTTGTGTGGTAAATTTTTATTTATGTGCACAAGTTTAATTCTGATATCGTTCACAACGTGACCATGCTTCAATCGAAATCCTACGGTGACTTATACTCCTCAGTTGTATACTTTATATTTATGAGAAATAAATATGAATTTTTAGATAAAACTCTATTACAAATTTTAAACTTCCATAATTTTATTCAAAACTTAGATAACTTGATGTTTACATAAGTTTCTGTCAAATATTCAATACTCAAAATATACATTTCAAACTTAATTATTGACTAAATAAAAAAATATAGAAATGTGCGGGTTTTACAAATGAGTTTCAAATTTTTCCCAATCACATTAAAAATTTTTTCCAGTTATACAGGGCGAGAAAAAAAATTGCCTATTTTTAATTAAAATTTACTTGACTTATTTAAATAGAACACCCTGTATATTTTTACACTATTCAAAAGCTTCGTTATTTAGTTTTTTAAAAATGTTAAAATGTATAATTAAATTTTTACAAATAAAAAAGATACGCGAATTTTTGTGAGTGCGTGCACTTTCGTTAATTCCGCCAGTAGTTTTTAATTTTTTAGTTTATTTTTAGCAAATTTCTCGTTTTTATTTTTCTTATCATTAATATACTAAAATAAGTAGAAGGTATCACAAGCTTTAAAAAATATGTATTTATTACTAATTTAAACATCATGGAATTAACTAAGACAAAATAGAGGTGAACTAAACATTAATTTATCTATAAACAATAACAGAATTTCTAGAACTTCATCATTAAAATTCTTGGGTATTCATGTAGATGAAAATCTAAATTGGAAGGGACATTGTAGTGATTTGATAACTAAGCTTGGTTCTGTCTGCTATTGTATTCGACAATTAAAACAAATTTTAAATACTAAGAAATTAATTAACATTTACTACGCATATGTAGAATCAAGATTATCGTATGGGATATGTTATTGGTATTGTTCATCATCAATCGGAAATGTATTCAGAATGCAGAAACGTATTGTTCGCTGTATTGCAGGATTTGATCAACAGTACCATTGTAAGAACTTATTTAAAAAATACAAAATTCTTACTTTATTTGATTTAATAATTTTAAATATAGCTGTTCTGGTTTTTAAAAATCAGTCTAAACATAAAACAAACGAAAGCTATCGCAACCACAACACAAGAAGAAGACAGGAAATTAGACTTCCATATTGTTGTCACAATATTGGTCAAAATTCCACTAACTATAATAGCGTTAAAATAGTTAACAAACTTCTAAATTACCTTAAGGAGATAAAAAAATTAAACAAATTCAAACGCGAACTAAAGAATCTACTTTATAATTGTAACTTCTATGGTCTGGATGAATTTCATGGGATTACACAAAAATAGAGTTGGTATAGTCCACATTTTATTGTATTTTTATTATGATCGACATTTTGTAATATCCTGAATACAGGATCTATACAATAAATTATATTATATTATAAGAAAAAATATTTCAACTAATTTTTACAGAAACTGTTGAATGGGGCCTCCTTCTTAGTCTATGCATTTTTGAAGTTTAAAAAGAATTTTGTAATACAAAAGATATATAAAAAGTGTTAAAATTAACTCCATACAAAAAAAGAAACTTTTTAAATATTAATATTAATTATTATTATTTTTTTTACAGAAAAATTGTAAAAAAACTTAATATTCACCTTCGGCCACCGCGAAGATTGTATAAATTAGATAATTTCAAATTTATGTTTATCATTGAAAATTGATTTAAGAATTATACCACGTTGACCTAAGTTAGACCTTTTTAATTACACATGTTAACATTTTTAAAAAGCTAAATAACTAAGCTTTCGAATAGTGTAAAAATATACATAAATCAAGTAAATTTTAATTAAAAATAGGCAAATTTTTTTCTTGCTCTGTATAACTGGAAAATTTTTTTAATGTAATTGGGAAAAAACTTTTCAAAATTTGAAACTCATTTGTAAAAACCGCACATTTCTATCATTTTTTGTTTAGTCAATAATTAAGTTTAAAATGTGTCAGTTTCAACTGGGACAACCTGTATTACAAAAATGTTTTACGATTTAAGTGGTATTAGTATTTATACAGTTATTGAAGCATATTATTCTTCTTACAGAAGATGTTTAGAGTTGGTGGTTGAAAAAAACACATTTTCATTATTCTCCTCTCGTTTCAATAATAATGAACATGTTGTTTTCTTAAACTACCAGCTCTAAACCACTACATTTGAACATCTTCTATAAGAAGATCCAAAACAGTTGCTAAACTACAAAGAAATACACAACTATAAAGGAGACCGTCGTACAATTAAAAGTTCAAAACTACACCAACATTATTCCCAGTGTGTTCGCACTTATCAAAGACAAAAGGATAACGTTTATTCTTTTTTTCCTGGTTCATCAAAGAAGTTAGACTTTCAAAGAATACAATCTCTACAAGTGTCATATACAGAGTGTCTCTGAAAGGTGTGTACACAGCTTTACCAGAGGTTCTCTGGCTCAAAATAGACACCAATTTACCTATAACTAAAATTGCACCATAAGAGCACCAGAGGGCGTCAAATTTTCTAAAAAAAATATTGTATATTGGGAATAACTCGAGAACGGTTCGACGGATTTTGTTTCGTTTACCTATGCTGGTTATCTCCGTTCGAAGACGTTTTTCTGTGTAATGTAGACAAATTTCATACCAAGTAAATGATAATATTTTAACAACCTTGAACGATACGAAACCAAAATAATTCTGACAAATAAAACGAACAATTTGAAAACTTTTTCCTTTCTTGTTAAACTGTGCTAATGTTATTGGTTCAATCAGAAAAAAATTTAAATCATATCCCTGCAAGGCGCATTCATACGCTTAGAAATTCAAGTAGACTGCTAGTAGGCTATGCGATCATGTCAATCAAATCTATAATTTGTGACATTAATTTTCCGTATCTTCCCAAAAACCGAATCAACGATTACTCACTTGAAAATGGGCTACACATTTGCCGAACCAACTGATATGCTGTTAGTGTTAAGCTTTTGCAGTTGCAATTGTCGGGAGAGCGTGAGGGTTTACGCAGAAAGGTCCCAAATCGGATTGATATTTCAGTTTGCTAAAAATAAAAAATAAATGTATCTGTAAGTAACTTTAAAATACACATATACTTTTAATACATCTCTTAACATTATAAAATAGTACAGTCATCGTCTTTGCAATTGGTCCTAGAAGTGTGAATATAAATTTCGTACCAAAACACTTAGTGCATTAAAAATCTTAGCGGAAAGATTTTTGTTCATTTTTGCGGGATGATAAAACCAAATAAATTTTCTTCGTTACCTTAATCCCAACTTGTTTTAAAGTGGGAAATAGTCGTTGAAAACTTTTCAAAGTGACTATAAAGTTCTCAACTGTTGTTGGAACTGCACCAATTCGTGTAAGAACGTTACAAATTAAATTGACACTGACATTAAATTAAATATGATTAAAAACAATGACATTAAAACTAATTATTTCGCTTATACCATCAACAACAGCGCCACCTCTGGTTAGGAGAAACACTACAAATATGGTTTGACTTGTTCCATATGAGTTTTCCGATCTTGATTCATGTTTATTCCTATTATATTTTTTCCAAAAAACCTATGATTGAATATCTGGTATTTCAATTTTTTTCGTAGTTTGAATTCTCTAGATGTGGAGTTGTATCACCTTACTAATAGTGAAAGGTAAATATTTCCTCCTATAAATGATTAACTAATTGGATTGTTCTTCCTTGAGGAGGGGCACCAAAAAACCATTAAGGCGTTTTATCAGGCAACGTTTCGTGCAGCCGAATGTGCACTTCTTCAGGCCTCTGTTTATTAAAAAGAAAGGAATACATTTAACGGTAAATTATATAAACATCATATCCTTAATATATAAATCTAAATTATAAACCATATTGAGATGGGTCATAATTTTAATTTTGATAATCCTACGATTTTAAATGTAGAAAAGAATTATAAAAAACGTCTAATAGCTGAAATGATATACATCATCAAACACAATAACAACATTAATTATAACACGGACACACAAAATTTAAGCAATATTTATAGAAATTTAATCACTAAAATAAAATAGAAGAAGGAATTCCCATTATCATATTGTTATCTAGTCATTCATGTTTGTTCGTTTCTACGTATAGAATGTGTGTTTTATTAGAGATTTATTTACATTTAATTATTAATTTATTTTGTGTTTGTTTTAATATCTATGTGTTTTTTACACTTATCCAAGTGGCGGACCATTTATTTGTTTTAAGTAAGTAGTCGAGTCAATCACCTATAATTTAGATTTATATATTAAGGATATGATGTTTATATAATTTACCGTTAAATGTATTCCTTTCTTTTTAATAAACAGAGGCCTGAAGAAGTGCACATTCGGCTGCACGAAACGTTGCCTGATAAAACGCCTTAATGGTTTTTGGTGCCCCTCCTCAAGGAAGAACAATCCAATTACTTACTAATAGTCTTATTAGCAATGTTCCTAGCAAATCATTGTTTGGATTCTTGACAGTCTGAACAGAACACCAAAAACTGCACCAAAAAACTTTATTCGGACACGTGTTTCAATAGCTAAGCTATCATCATCAGCGATACCGATACTGACGCTACAGTTTAGTGTTCCATTCCTTTGAATGTTTCTAGCAAACAAGTTATCTAAATAGTAATTAAAAGGTATTCACCTACTCGCCCTCAAATTTTAAAAAAGATTTTTTCTTACACATCGAAAACAACAGCTTACCTACTTTATGGCAACTTACTGACCTTGTTTTATATATACGTTAGAGAAAACTACACCCCCCAAGAAAAAGTTTTTTTTGTTCGGGGTGTATATCGTAATCCTTGTTTGTGTACTTGTCGTTTTTAAATGGATTATTTGAAGGGAGTTTAGATGTCAAATTTTTACTTTTGTGGATTTTTATCTCAAACCCAATTTAATTAACACGTCCGGTAACGACCCACAATTATTTTTCAACTCTTATAGGTGTACATTTGTTAAATAGCCTAGATTCAAGCATGGTGTGTAAGTTGTTTATTTGATCTTCAGCACCTTAACCTAGATTTTTCGATTGACTTTGATTTTGAAGATTTCATCTACAAGGGGAGTTTTTTGATCAAAAATGAACGTTTAAGAAACAAAATATGATGAATTGAAATTAAAGTTGCAGTACTTAAGGACCTGTTTTTAAGGGATAAATGATATTGATGCACCTTATCCTTAAAAATTGCTTTTTATCAAAATCTACACGATGACGACCATGGTTTCGATACTGATAATAGTATTGTTACCAAGTCTAATAGTTTTGTTTAATAGTTTGTTTACTATTAGACTTGATAACGATACTATATCAGTATCGAAACCTAGCCGTCATTGTGTAAATTTTAATAAAAACAGTTTTTAAGGATAATGTGCAACAATATCATTTATGCGTTTAATCACAGCATAATAAACACACAGCAGTGTATATTGATTTACTACTTACACTAGTTACGCAAATGGCTATAAACGGTTTAAAAGTAGTTGTTTAACAATAGAAACCCGCTCCCAGTACCTAACTCCTAAAATGTTTACATCAAACATAATCAGTTTATTGAAAACAATTTAAATTGATTATTAAAAAACGTAGATTTAGCTTTGTTTACACTTTGTTTAGTTCATGTTAGAAATAAAATTGTAATAATCGGTAAGATGTTTCCTCCCAATTTTATATAGGTGATGGATTGTTTTGCCGTAGAGGTTGTCCACGGATCCTTTTAATTGCGGGACGGATAGAAAAAGTTTCTTTCTAGTATATGGCGACGTTTCGCATCGAAAATGGATGTTTCATCGGGCCGGTGATAAAAATAATTAAGTTTGTCAGTCTACTTAAACCTTGATTATAATTAAGTTCACATGTGTATTTTCTGGTAATTAATTAATTTATAAACTTTTAAGTAGACTGATAAACTCAATTATTTTTAGTACCGGCACAATAAATAATCAATTTTTGATGAGAAACGTTGCCATATACTAAAAAAATTTTGTTCTATCCGTCCTCTAATTGGAAGGATCCGTAGACAATCTCGTTACCTTAATCCCAACTTGTTTTAAAGTGGGAAATAGTCGTTGAAAACTTTTCAAAGTGACTATAAAGTTCTCAACTGTTGTTGGAACTGCACCAATTCGTGTAAGAACGTTACAAATTAAATTGACACTGACATTAAATTAAATATGATTAAAAACAATGACATTAAAACTAATTATTTCGCTTATACCATCAACAACAGCGCCACCTCTGGTTAGGAGAAACACTACAAATATGGTTTGACTTGTTCCATATGAGTTTTCCGATCTTGATTCATGTTTATTCCTATTATATTTTTTTCCAAAAAAACCTATGATTGAATATCTGGTATTTCAATTTTTTTCGTAGTTTGAATTCTCTAGATGTGGAGTTGTATCACCTTACTAATAGTGAAAGGTAAATATTTCCTCCTATAAATGATTAACTAATTGGATTGTTCTTCCTTGAGGAGGGCACCAAAAACCATTAAGGCGTTTTATCAGGCAACGTTTCGTGCAGCCGAATGTGCACTTCTTCAGGCCTCTGTTTATTAAAAAGAAAGGAATACATTTAACGGTAAATTATATAAACATCATATCCTTAATATATAAATCTAAATTATAAACCATATTGAGATGGGTCATAATTTTAATTTTGATAATCCTACGATTTTAAATGTAGAAAAGAATTATAAAAAACGTCTAATAGCTGAAATGATATACATCATCAAACACAATAACAACATTAATTATAACACGGACACACAAAATTTAAGCAATATTTATAGAAATTTAATCACTAAAATAAAATAGAAGAAGGAATTCCCATTATCATATTGTTATCTAGTCATTCATGTTTGTTCGTTTCTACGTATAGAATGTGTGTTTTATTAGAGATTTATTTACATTTAATTATTAATTTATTTTGTGTTTGTTTTAATATCTATGTGTTTTTTACACTTATCCAAGTGGCGGACCATTTATTTGTTTTAAGTAAGTAGTCGAGTCAATCACCTATAATTTAGATTTATATATTAAGGATATGATGTTTATATAATTTACCGTTAAATGTATTCCTTTCTTTTTAATAAACAGAGGCCTGAAGAAGTGCACATTCGGCTGCACGAAACGTTGCCTGATAAAACGCCTTAATGGTTTTGGTGCCCCTCCTCAAGGAAGAACAATCCAATTACTTACTAATAGTCTTATTAGCAATGTTCCTAGCAAATCATTGTTTGGATTCTTGACAGTCTGAACAGAACACCAAAAACTGCACCAAAAAACTTTATTCGGACACGTGTTTCAATAGCTAAGCTATCATCATCAGCGATACCGATACTGACGCTACAGTTTAGTGTTCCATTCCTTTGAATGTTTCTAGCAAACAAGTTATCTAAATAGTAATTAAAAGGTATTCACCTACTCGCCCTCAAATTTTAAAAAGATTTTTCTTACACATCGAAAACAACAGCTTACCTACTTTATGGCAACTTACTGACCTTGTTTTATATATACGTTAGAGAAAACTACACCCCCAAGAAAAGTTTTTTTTGTTCGGGGTGTATATCGTAATCCTTGTTTGTGTACTTGTCGTTTTAAATGGATTATTTGAAGGGAGTTTAGATGTCAAATTTTTACTTTTGTGGATTTTTATCTCAAACCCAATTTAATTAACACGTCCGGTAACGACCCACAATTATTTTTCAACTCTTATAGGTGTACATTTGTTAAATAGCCTAGATTCAAGCATGGTGTGTAAGTTGTTTATTTGATCTTCAGCACCTTAACCTAGATTTTTCGATTGACTTTGATTTTGAAGATTTCATCTACAAGGGAGTTTTTGATCAAAATGAACGTTTAAGAAACAAAATATGATGAATTGAAATTAAAGTTGCAGTACTTAAGGACCTGTTTTTAAGGGATAAATGATATTGATGCACCTTATCCTTAAAAATTGCTTTTATCAAAATCTACACGATGACGACCATGGTTTCGATACTGATAATAGTATTGTTACCAAGTCTAATAGTTTTGTTTAATAGTTTGTTTACTATTAGACTTGATAACGATACTATATCAGTATCGAAACCTAGCCGTCATTGTGTAAATTTTAATAAAAACAGTTTTTAAGGATAATGTGCAACAATATCATTTATGCGTTTAATCACAGCATAATAAACACACAGCAGTGTATATTGATTTACTACTTACACTAGTTACGCAAATGGCTATAAACGGTTTAAAAGTAGTTGTTTAACAATAGAAACCCGCTCCCAGTACCTAACTCCTAAAATGTTTACATCAAACATAATCAGTTTATTGAAAACAATTTAAATTGATTATTAAAAAAACGTAGATTTAGCTTTGTTTACACTTTGTTTAGTTCATGTTAGAAATAAAATTGTAATAATCGGTAAGATGTTTCCTCCCAATTTTATATAGGTGATGGATTGTTTTGCCGTAGAGGTTGTCCACGGATCCTTTTAATTGCGGGACGGATAGAAAAAGTTTCTTTCTAGTATATGGCGACGTTTCGCATCGAAAATGGATGTTTCATCGGGCCGGTGATAAAAATAATTAAGTTTGTCAGTCTACTTAAACCTTGATTATAATTAAGTTCACATGTGTATTTTCTGGTAATTAATTAATTTATAAACTTTTAAGTAGACTGATAAACTCAATTATTTTTAGTACCGGCACAATAAATAATCAATTTTTGATGAGAAACGTTGCCATATACTAAAAAAAAATTTTGTTCTATCCGTCCTCTAATTGGAAGGATCCGTAGACAATCTCTACGGCAAAACCATCTATCAAATATATAAAATTGTAATTATTTTAAATTCGTTTAAAATTTTGTAATATTTATAATGCTACGACTAATCCAACTCTGCCTTGTAAACCATATATATAAAATAATATATAGTCTAATTTAAAATGGAGGAGTTCAGTGTTTTCTTCTACCATTAAACTTTACTCACACTCGCAAATATGCTAGATTCGTAGTTCAAATTGTTATTACAAATCAAAAAGCATACTAATTAAGTAGAGCGTAAAACAAAAATTAAATTAAATTTTCGAAAAGTTTAACCTAAATTCGGACATTTGCCAAATGGTTGGTGAATAAGTGCATTAATGATACTAGAATTAAATTAAATGCATGGGCGAGGAAAAACAACTTAAAATTTTGTGCCCAATAATAGCTATATGTTAATCTGTCATTTAGTAACTAATACCACTGAGTTTTATAAGGGTTAGCGCAAACTTCGTTCTCAACATTTATCCCCCATAGATTTCGTCACCAACATTTTGAACCAGTACGCCGAGGCAACTTAAGCTTATAAATTTTTTAAGATTAAAACTATTAATTCTAAAAGCAATAGATACCAGTTTAGGATACATGGAGGTTGGTGATACAGATACTTTATAAGTGGTTTCCTATTGTCAAATCCGACACACTGCGACTTTTCTTTGCTTTTCCAAGCACGCAGATCCGAATCGTTTTGATTTCCCGACTTATTGTTTTTAATACATTATGTACTTCATATTTTCGGATGTTGAAGCTATTTGACAAGAAATTTAAAAATTATTTTGTCCAACAAAATTACTGCTGCTTTTGGCTAGTCCGACGGCTTAAATATGTCGAATTTTCGATATACAGGGTGTAACAAAATAAGTGTAAAACATTTTAAGGGGTGATTCCTTATGAAAAAAGAGGTAGGGTTTTTCATATAAAAAACTTTATTGGAGCATCCCTTGGGTAGATAAGGCCCTATAAAGCGAGTACATAAAATTTGTTTTACATTTTTTTTCACAAACATTAAAAAAGTTATTATAAAAAGTAAAATTTATTTTCAATGTGCCTTTTTTTCTTATTATCTGTTTACCATTTCATAATTTATTTTTAATAGCTTGTTTTATTCTAAACAAAAAATGTCTCTTGAATTTTTTGCCCAAAATTAACCAGTTTGCAGCAAAAAAATATTTTACGAACAACTACAGAGATACATCGGCATAAAACGAAAATGCGAAACTAATTTATCTAGTAGACCGCTATTAGTCATAGTGACAATTAAATTGATATAACTCTGTCAGTTTGTAAATTTTTGAAATGGAATTAATAATTGTGTGTTGTTGATCTGTTCTTAATTTGTTTGTTTAATAATTCATTTGTTATTAAAATGGCATACACAAATGATGATGGTTAATTTTGGGCAAAAAAATTTTTTGTTTAGAATGAAACAAGATATTGGAAATAAACTTTTAAATGGTAAATAAATAATAAGACAAAGAGTTACATTGGAAATAAATATTAGGGGTTGCGTTTTTCACCCCTTACAACTATCGGGTAAATCAAATAAATTAATGGTTAATTGTCTTTTTGATAGTAGAAAATGTCATCTTAATTTCAATTTCCTAACTTTTTTAGTGTTTGTGAATCTTAACAAGGGATGCTCCAATAAAGTTTTTTATATGAAAGACCCTACCACTTTTTTGATGAGAAATCACCACCTGAAATGTTTTACACTTATTTTGTTACACCCTGTATGAATATATATACTTTATTTTTACAGAATTGGTTACCGATTACTTATACAATTAAGCGCTTATAGTGTCCGACAAATTTGATGCTGTTACAAAGTCACAGAGAGAACGTGTGTCAGACTCGGCAACATGAGTCCACTCACAAAGTATCAAATATATGTATATGTATCACCAACTGGTAACTACAAGTATAGGGGTGGTTTTTTATATTGGTATTTCGTTTATTTGTTTCTATGTTCAAATTAACAGCGATGATGCTAAAAAGAAATTGAAGAATCACATTTTGGTTAGTCCTGTGTCATTAATTTTATTAACCCACCTCTCAGGTACGATGATGACTCGGAGACGAAATATTCAGGAAATATTCCAATTGAAAGGTCGCTTTGTAGTCACCATTTACTTGTACCTGTTAGTAGTAACAAAAATGACTTCATTTATTTGTATTTGGTCGTCTGGAACAATTTCAAATTGACATAATCACGAATTTTGTCAAAGAAACCTTCCCCTAGATTTCTATTCTTCTCGCATTGGTGCACATCTGTTTCACTTTAAAGGAAGATTTGTGTTACTTTAGGGACTTAACTTCTCTGCACTCAGAACTTCTAAGTTCGCTAAATTCCAACATGTCGGTAGTTGGCTTCATAAATTGACATACTTTTAGACACAAATTTAGAAAAATTTGCTGTGCTCAAAGCAGTTCCCGACTCCAGGGCACAAACCGGTGGTGCAAACCGTCAAAATTTCTGTCCAATAAAATACTAAACATAATTCTCAAATTGGATTCTAAACGTCAGAAATACCGAAAATGCTACTTATAAGATTAATAGAAATATTAGTTAGAGTTAGAGCTGAATTAATTGTTTTATTTTATTGCTTTTCTTAAACACAAACTAACATTTTGTTTTAGTTGAAGGTTCGTCTCCAACAAGAACATAATCGAGTGCACGCCGAGAACAAGTTACTCCAAGAAAAACTTCAACAAAGTCTGAAGCTACAAGAACAATTGAAAAATCAAGTGGCGTACGTCCAGTCGTACCAAAAACGGACGGACTTACGACCATCGGACTCCAATGTTGTAATTGCAACAGCTCCAACAAAATCCGCTTTAACTTATCCGCCAGAACCACGTCCCACATCTGTTTCCATCACACATGATCCTTTTTATAGTCCAATACTTGAAAAAATCGATAAACTACTAACGAACATAGGATTTATCGATGAGCCATGCAAAGAAAGACTCATTTGCAGCATGTACAAAAATCCGACGAAATTTAGCCCGCACAGCAATCTCGTTTCGGCTCAGTTAAGCAGGTAAGTTTTTTAAACTATTTATCTAATTTTATTAAACATCAAAATACGCGCACATACGTATAACTTCTAAATAAGTAAAATTTATAGTCCATCACCTAATATGCAATTTAAATTTGCTCTGAGAACCGTAACAACTCGCGTATACGTATAACAGTTCAAGTCAGTTATCACCTGTTATGCTACATTTAAACTAATTTAGAAACCAGAAATTAAAATTATAATTTTATATTAATTATTTTGTTTTGAAATTGAGAAAATGTCTATACTTTGTTCTTTATATAGTTGCAGGTATGTACAATTACTAACTAAACACTTAACTTAGTTAAATTTGTTTTATGATATAACTGTAGCATACGTATTCCCACAAAGCAGGGCCAAACGTAAGACTTTGTCGGTGCAGAAAAGGTAGAATACTTTAATAATTTAGAAATTGTTATATTTTATTTTGATTTTATACGGAAGTTAACCTACTTTCTCATTATGCAAAGGAAACAGAAATTCTCTAAGGGTAGTGATTTTAAGAGAAATACGAAGAATTATTTAATTAATTAAGCCTACCGTTTAATTTTAACGCGTCAATGAACCGCTTTGTATACAGTTGAAATTGATAAATTTTATACTTAAAACTAATTTGCTGAAAAAACGGTACCTAACAGAATTTTATGCTTCTTTAATCCATAAATGTTTAATAATATTTAGCGTTCTTCGTATATACTTACATACCTATATTTATGCTACTTTAATCCAGAAATGTTGAAAAAATATTTTGCATTCTTTTGATATACCTACCTACCTATATTTCATTAATAAATTACTAAAAAGCAAAACCAGATCACGAATTTCTGGTAAAAAGTTATGTTCTATTTTACGAATAGCTGCCGTAAACTAACAGATGTCTTTGTAACACATTTGGGCACTCTCGATATTCTTGTTAAAATTTTATCAAATTTGTACGGACTGATATTATTATAATCTTGATAGTAGAAATTATTACTTTGTTTAGTCTGTTCAAATTTACTTTATATACATCGATAGTATTTGAATAAATTGTTAAACTCAGCTATCTGTAGTGAATAATTAACTATAAAGTATGGTACTTGTTGTTTATTGTCTACTTTTACTTAAATTAAACAAAATACTATTGATGGATAGTTTTCCTTTTTTCAAGGATTTTTCGTTGGGTGGAGGTACAATAAAAAATCAGGGCGAAAGCAGTAATATTTGTGTTATTTTAATACTTAAATAATTATATACTTTTCACATTGATGTATCTAGGAATCAAGCCACTCCCATCTTATTTATGTGACGTGACGCCTAAAGAAGTATTTAGCCTTGATAAAGCGTCCAAATGTCGCGGCAAAACGTCGCGTCGAAAAAATGTGTGTTTTTTTTTATTATACCTCTTTCCAGTCGAAGGATCTTTCGAAAAGAAAACTATTTATTAAGTAAACCGATTCGAGGAGTTAATCCATTTTTAAAACACTACTATTTCACGTTATTACAATTTCTTTCATAGAAAGAAAATCAGACAAAAAGTACTCCGGATAGTATTAATTATTTTTGTATTTGTTACGTCCCCGCTACGGGGCGTAAGTTCATGTATTCGATGTGATGATATTAATCACTAGGTACAAATGAAATGCTCCATTACAACACACGAATATAACTGACTTTATTTACAATAATAAAAAACAAGGTTATGTCCTTGTATTCCCGTAGTACTAACCCCTTTAAGTATCTACCGTTACCAACGTGCGCGCTAACTTTAAATATCTAAAATGTGTGCAGGGTCGGCACAGCTGCTCTGTCGCTACAACATCTCCCCTTTTAAGTAGGGATGAAATCCCTGTACCTAGCCGGTCGTCTTGAAGTTCTTACTGGTCTATGGACTTTTGCTTCCAATTGAGTAGTTGGTAGAACAGTTGCCTCTCCATTATTTCCTTCGTCCTGTTCTTCGGTGATCTGATCCGGCACTGCTACTAATTCGAGATTGGTTTCGGCTGCTTCCTCCATTATCTTTGATGATTCGTTTTGATCCGACGGATGCGTTTGATCCGACGGATGCGTTTCTGTTCTCCAATTTAGGGTTGGTAAATTAGGTTGAATTCTGAAACCGTCTAGTATTTCGTGAAGTGGTGAAATTATTCCGGTTCCATTGTCCTTGCAGCGCGGTCGGAGTTGATTAATGTGTGACCGTATGAGACCATCTTCCAGCAAGATGTTGTACAATACTTTTCCAACTTTTTCAATTACAGTACCTTTTTCATAATAAGAAGAATTTGTCTTATACCTCTTCGCATATACCAGATCCTTTGCCTCGAAAGATTTTTTTGTTGCTCCATGTTTCAGGTTGAACTGATTTTCCATTTTCGTATTTCTTGATGTTCCCTCGTTTTTTTCTCTTGGTAATATTAAATCAAAAGGTGTTCTAATTTTCCTTTCGATTAATGATTTCGAAGGTGAGGTTCCATTTGGCGTGTTCTTATTTGGAGTAGTACGGTAAACTAGCAGGAACGTTTGGAGTATTTCTGTTAGATCTCCCTCCCCTTGTAACTTCTTTAAGGATCTTTTTAAGGTGTCAACAAATCTTTCCGTTTGTCCATTTGACTGTGGATGAT
Organism: Abscondita cerata; assembly: GCA_030710515.1. Classification (NCBI taxonomy): domain Eukaryota; kingdom Metazoa; phylum Arthropoda; class Insecta; order Coleoptera; family Lampyridae; genus Abscondita; species Abscondita cerata. The sequence goes on from JALBCR010004193.1 coordinate 56,262, forward strand.
ATGGCGCACTAGTTACATGTTGAATTCCATTTCTCAAACAAAATTTTTGGAATTGATAACTTGTAAATTGAGTTCCATTATCCGACACCATTGTCTGTGGTGTTCCGAATCGAGAAAAGGTTTCATTTAGCCTTGATATGGTGGCTGTGGTCGTAATTTGGGTCATTTTAAATATTTCAGGCCACTTTGAGTGTGAATCTACTATGACCAAAAAATAAACTCCTTGGAATGGTCCTGCAAAGTCTATGTGTAATCTTTCCCAAAGCTCCTTTGTCATTGGCCATGAGCTTAATGTATGTTTGATGGGGTTTTTTGCTACCACTATTGGAGCGGCCCATTCGGAGAACTGGATTGGCGTGATGGCGCCTTCAGCTTCTAAACGTTTTAATTCCTTTTCAACTGTAGCCATTACTGCAAAGGGAACTGGTCTTTTCTGGCGAAATATAGGTTGAACGTTTGGACGCAAATAGAGTCGAACCTGAACCTTGGTACACACTCCCAGTTTTCCTTGAAACAGCTGAGGAAATTTAGTTTCGACATCTTCGGTTGTAGTTGGGACTTGCAAAATTTGGTTACATACTGTGTTGAGCGGTACGTTCCATAAATTAAATTCCTCGATTAGGTCTGTTCCTAATAAATTTGACGTGGTTGAAGACACAAAACATTTCCCCAGAACGATTTGATCGCGGAATGAAAATTTACATTTGAGTTCCGAAGTAAATTTTAAGGAATCACCTGATGCGGATTTAGGTGTTATTGTAGGTGAGTGTCCTTGCGGTTTTCCTAATTCTTCCCAAGTTTCTTCAGATATGATAGTTAAATCTGAACCTGTGTCAACTTGAAAAATTATTTGAGTGTTGTTGACACCTATGGTTATGTAACTTCGCTTTTGGTCAATATTTACACAATTAACATGTACATACTTTGAGTGATAAGCGTTCTTGCCTTGCTTCTTATAGGTTGATATTCCTGTATGCGAATTATTTTTGTGGAAACAGGCACAATAGCCCTCCTTGTGACCAACCTTGTTGCAGTCCTTACATTTGTGATGTGTGTATGGGCAATCTTTTGAATAGTGCATTTGCCCGCACTGCCAGCAAGGTTTTCGTGGAATGGATTGGACTACTGCGACTGCTATGTTTGAATCGGTTTCAACAGAATTTACACAATCTATTGGTTGGGGTTCACTTTTGATAATTAAAGCGGTATCTTGTTTGACACTTTGCAACATTTGGCTCTCTTTTATAAGCGAGTCCAACGTCATCTCGCTATTTGTTTTATCATTGTCAAATTGCACCAGTAATCGAGTTCTCAATTCTGCATCTTGAGGTGAATGTAACCCACCGATAAAAACCAGACACTTGAAATGGTCAACTGTTAATTGTTTCAATTTAAAATTTTCGCAGTGTTTGTTTACAATTCCAGCATATGTGACGATGTCTTGATGTGGTTGCTTTACTAGCTGTTAACACTTGAATCTGCTGTTGAAGAGTGATATTGTGCGACCAAATAATATCTTTAATGTATCGGTGGTTTCTTTGAATGATAAATCTCGAGGGTGTTTAGGTAGTATATGATTTACATACCTCTCGTGACATGTGGTGTTCAATTTCCGAACAAGTAAACGAACTCTTGCAGAATCGGTTAGTTTTTCACCATCCAACAAAACAAATCCTCATACCTTGAATACCATGCATCGAACGTAAAGCCATTTCCAGGATCATACGTGAATTCTGTTATGTTGCTTGCTAAAGAATTCATGATTTCTTCTGCATTGTCGTTACAGGTTGGTTTTGCACCTTGTTGAACTTGAATTCTAATTTCCTCGAGACTTGCTTTGAGTGTGCTAATCATTTCAGCTTGTTGTTGGAACAATTTTAAGAATGCTTCGCTTTGTTCAGTCATTGTGATTGATTTGTGAATTGACTACAACAAAAATTAATTACCACGTGCGTGTTGTTCGAATAAAAATCCTCGTCGCCACTGTTACGTCCCCGCTACGGGGCGTAAGTTCATGTATTCGATGTGATGATATTAATCACTAGGTACAAATGAAATGCTCCATTACAACACACGAATATAACTGACTTTATTTACAATAATAAAAACAAGGTTATGTCCTTCTATTCCCGTAGTACCAACCCCTTTAAGTATCTACTGTTACCAACGTGCGCGCTAACTTTAAATATCTAAAATGTGTGCAGGGTCGGCACAGCTGCTCTGTCGCTACAACAGTATTATTATTATTTTATTGTTACATTGGTTACTATAATAAACTTCTGAAAATTTTAACATATTATATACAGGTATAATAGTACCGTACGATAGAAGATTAACCCGATATTTTGAATTGCCTTTTGATTGCAAGTGTGAAGTATATAAAAAGAATAACAATATCTAGGTAGCTGACTTTGGTCAATTTGTCAAAAACAATTATAAATAAATTTTTGTTTAAAAACTATTCTTAGGGATGAAAAGAGTATTTTTTGTTCCGTATGTTCCATCTTATTCATGTTTAATTTTTTACTATATGTACCTACTCATAAATTTATCTTTTAATATTAATTCTCTTTTAGTATATTCTTTAATATAATCCCATTTGAATTACCGCAAGTAGTATCAAATACTTAAATAACAGTATATTAATAAACTTGCGTTTTGATGAGTCAAATATTTCTAAGCTTAGATTCGTATTTCAGAAATATGAAACATGTCAATTTTTATAATACGAATTTATACAATTATTCATATGTAAATAATTATTTTACTTTACTACTTTAAGAATAGTAGTATATTATACAACAAGTGGAAAAAGTCGCCAATTTCTCACGAGACGTGGTCGACATAGTATTGATATTTTCCACGCCTTGCCCTCTAAGATTTTTATACAATCACTAGTAAAAATAGGGTTTTCATACAACTCACTTTACTGTAGATATTGTCAATATTTTATTATAAAATCAGAAAACGAAACAATTAACAAATTAATACACGTTATAGTTAATATTGCAATTATTTAAAACAATGTAAGAAATAATTTTGCACATCCGTTCCACAAGATTGTTTGAAATTTCAAATTTTAAATTGCAGTAGTCCATATGATAATGTCAGTTTTTGCTAGTGGTCCTAGAAAACTATTATTTGGGCAAGATACCCGCCAAGTCGGCAGTGTCCTGTCAAAAATTCCGTGGTTCCTGCTAACTGCTGAGTAATCCCTGTGCTATTTGCCGGTAGAGTTTTTGGTTGCTTCAGCTATGGTGTTCAAAATTTTCCTTTCATTTTTCAGCTCGGAGTACTTTACGTATTTTGCGCTTGCCAATACCACAAAAGAGCTCTGGTCTTACGAACGGCGTGGCCGCCCCTTTCCTGGCGAGGGCATTTGCTTGCTCGTTACCAAGAACCCTAGAATTGCTTGTACTTCCGCCTGAAAGATACTAGTGGGTTTGCCTATGGGTTTGTAGTATTTGGTGCGTGGCCCAAATACCCCCGTACTAGTATCCTCAGCTGTTATTAATCTGTCTGGCATAAAAAAAAATTTTCCCAGCCGCCCAGTCCTTTTTGTTGTCTAGTGCCGTCCAGAAGTTGGGTTCATATACGAAATCTCTGCTCAGATCGTCTCTATTTTTTAAGGCGCAGTAGCGCCACCTTAACCTGCCTGTTAATGACATGATGGAAAGAGGTTCAATACATGCTGCGGGGCAGGTGCACATTGCTCACGTGATGCATATACACGCAAATTTCTGCACTCTGAAAGTGAATTTACAAATTTGTTTAAACATGTACAATCAGATTAAACTTTATTATAAGAATAAATACACATCTCAGATATCTTAAAAATTAACAAAAATTATAAACAAATTTTGATGAAATTAGAAATCGTACCCATGACAACAAAGAATTCATTGTTGATGTATAAACTTAAATATAAATAATCTTTAAGTTGATTAAAAATCAAGGATCTTTTATCATTTACTATTTTATGTTAAGTATTTTAACAAATAGTTAAATATTAAAATCAAAAAGAAATTTCAGTTCCATTTTATTTTATAAAACTGTTTTAGGTAAGGTACTGTTTGTTGTAGTTTTTGACTCAAAATTCAGTAGATACATCCATTAATTGTAAACAAATACAATTCATCTAGATTTCAATTTTTGTTCACTTTTGGAAGTTGTCTGATAGTATTGCTTTTAATTGTTAATGTGAAATAAATGCAAATTTTGCCAAGATAGCAGTTTAGAGATGAAAAATATGCCGAGATTATTTTGATTTATTGATTTTGCCGAGTATTCTGCAATGCTTTAGAAGGTATCAAATGAAATTTAAAAAAAAAACATCTTATCGTGTATTTTTTGATGTTGGTGATGCAAATTCCCCTCGACAAATCTATTTTTATTATGCATTTGGTTGAGATAATTTTGAACACCAAGCAAAATGTGGTGTGGTACACTATTATACTGCAATATATGTCTTCTTAAAGAAACTTCTTTGAATAATTCGGGATATACTTTTTCCAAAGTGTCAAATAAACGGGACCGGTTACAATATTTAAGAAAAAGAATGGACCAATTAAGTGGTCGTCGATAGTTGATACTTCACGTTGACATTGAACTTATGCTAAAATTTAGAGAATTACTTCCCCTATACACGGCTATGGCGAGAATTAAAAATACCTTCTCCTATAAAACACACTTCGTCTACAAAATGCACAATCCTTGCAAATGTGTAACGGTAAGTTTTCGCAACAATACATCCATGCTTTTTCGACGCCTCTGCTTTTTGATTTTGGAGTGAGATCGCTCAGACATTTCTGTCATATTTGTCCTTCCGGTTATAAACTTTGTTTTCTAAATAGAACTTAAACCAAACGATTGTTCCTATTAACATCAATCGCTGTCTTTGTTGTCTTTTATTAATTTTAATTAATTTTAAGCAAATAATTTATACCTTTAAAAGCGTAAGAATCTATAGATCATGCTAATTACTCTCACTGTTCGTTCCACAATTCTAGACATTTCATTTTTCTGTTATTATCAAAACAATCTCTCTTTGTAGTGATACGTGTTAGCGTACGTGATCGCTAACACAAGTCGACACTAGATGTCGCAAAACCTACAGTTTAAAAAAAATTGTGTGGAGGGAACTTTTAGGAAATTTTAGATGAACATTTTGAGTAGTTCGACAAAGAAGGAGTCAAAAAAATTTTTTCTTGTTCAAACTTTATTTTTACACGTTTTTTTACAAATTTTTATCGCTACACTTCCAACAGCAATTTATTGTTTTCAATTATTAAATTAATTAAGATTATCTTAGGTTACTTAAATTTAGTTTTTATTGTGCCAGTAAGATATCGTACATGATGAATTATTCAAAACCATTATTACAATTACCTTAACCCAGAAAAATAGTTACAATCAACTTAAGAATAAAAACATCAAATAGTTAATTAAATTAATTGCAATCTATCCCACGCTAATTAATATAATTATATTTCTTATACAAGGGGTGATGTTTTATCTAATGCGCATCTTTTTCTACATTGCACAAAACTATTTTGGCAATAGCATGGTATAATTAATTTAAGGCTCGATTTAAAACAAAAGAAAGCGTTTTTTATGTTAAATTTACAATTTGGCACAATTTGAGCACAATATAGCAATATATAAATGAGACCAAATTTAACGAGTAATGTAAGTGTTTTAATTTTTATAATGATTTACGCCAAATAATCCAAGTTTGATCCCTATTGTAATTTTGTTATCAATAAAATTATTATCGATGTTATTATTAATACAATTCTTATAAAATGGGTTTTAAAATGTTAAATTCACTTTACAAAATTGTTTTATAATAATAATAAAGTTAAAAAAATACTGCTATTAGAATCGAACCCTAGTTAGAAAGCGCAAAAAGGTTACTAGGCCACAAATTAACCAATAGTGCACAAATACCGCTTATTAAATGAAAATCCAATCGATTAATAAATAAAAATTTCCCAAAATAACTTATTCTACTAAGTTTTTAGTAAAATACGCTTTGAATATTCATTATTATCACATTAATTTGTTTTATTTCATCTATTCAACATAATATATTGTTATATCGTATTCGAATATATGTTAATTTTTAATCATAGTAAATGTCAACTATTCCGTGGAGCACACGGTATATGATCTTATCAATCTTACACACAGGTAATAAGTAAAAATGATTAAACGAAACCAACACAATAACAACGAATAGCACCAATACCCGATGCGTCAACTCTTATATGAAATTCTTGAACTCCAAACTCTTATAACTTGCTTAAAATTAAGAATGTATTGTTTATTTCTGCTTACAGGCGCCTCATAAAATACAAAGCAAGAAAAAATGATAAATAGACAAAATATAACCTGACTATTAATAACAATATCAAATAATAGCCAAATATACTATGTATTTTCAATTACGAAGCAAACAACAATAAAATAAAATAAAATCAACAACTTGAGTCAACTTGAACTTCTATCAATATAAAGGGTGATTCCATTTTCGGGTAACAGTTCAATAACAATAATTTACTAAACTTGTGCAAAAGATTTTAAGTAATAAAAACACATAATTTATTAAATAAATTTCTTAAATAAATGCACAAATTTAATAATCCGTATAGAGGGTCATTGATGGTCGATGGTAGGTTAGACGTTTATGGAAAACGGGGTATAGGGGTAATCTGAAAATTTGGTTATTGCCATAAATAGACGCAATCTATCTTTCTAAAATATTTTCGTTTTGGCGGTGTTGCCGCTTCTACTCAAAAGTAGTAACAATTTGTTAATTTAAAATAAAATACCCTATATATTATTTAATTTTTAGAATCGCAATTCCGTAAACGTCTAACCTACCATCGACCATGAATGACCCTGTATATAATTAATATAATATAACTAATTTATTTATTATAAGTTACATTAATAATTTAGGTTTAACAATAAAAGCAAATTTTATTTGTGTTTTCCAATCAATTCAATTCATTACTTGAATTTAAAACAAAAATTGATTTAAATAATTTAATTCTACCAAACACCAATCAACGACTAACCGCAAATTAAGAGTGTAATTATTACAAAACGCTAAAGCAAACAACCTACCGCGATTTATGAATGTAATTGAACTTACGTTCTATTAAACGGCAATGCAAAATTACGATAAGCGACATCTTGATTTTCTAATCAATCAACGACAAAACAATGATATAAGAAATGCATACCTTTGTATTGCGAATTTATATTTGATAAGAGATTTCTTTCAACAATACCGATTTGGAATATTATCAATCCATCGATTCCAGTCCATTTGAATTCTTCCAATACAACGATAAACGATTGTAGCTATAACGGCTGCTCCCATTTCTTCTACTCAATACTTCCAATACAATAACGATAACAATTTGTAGCGATAAGAACAACTTCCGTTATCAACTACTCAATATCTGAATAGGGCGACATTCAGTAACTACGAAATTTTTCAATACGATAATTTATCGATACATCGAATCCTGACGCCATTTTCTCGTGTGTGTTATCGATCCATTACGATTTTCGATAACCAAACCTTAAAACTTTTTATTTAATTTAAAGGTGACATCTTTGACAAACATGTGTTAACTTAGATTACGAACGAACAATGTATTAATAAGCGATCGCTACCTGCGCATAACGTTTTGCGTAAATGCCGAATTTCCATAGGCGCATCAATATATTTTTAACGTATGGGTTTGAGCGACAATAACGAATTAACATAGGCGTCACAACAAAAAATGTTTATAATTGTGTTTTAAGTTTCTCAACCCCCTTAGTATGCGTGCGATCTAATTTTCACGTCAGTATTAGTATTATTTAATTGTATTTGAGAACACCAATCTGGTTCATTGATAAAACTGTAATTAATTTGTATTTAGTATCTATATATTTAACATTTTCTCCAAGAGGTTCCAATTTATCTTGAACAATTGGTCAGCCGTCCGTCTAAATGTAAATACGATATCCAAGAAATCAGTGGTCCTATTTCAATAAATCTTTATACATAGATGTTTTTTTATAACACCGAAGGTTTGATTAAATTTTTGGTGTAATCTGATTAGCTGAAAGTCACATTTATCTACAACACTTTTTGGTATGTAGAATATTTTCCAAAAAATTAGTTATACATATTTTTTCTCAAATTGCTAATATATAAATACACACAACTTTTGATAAAACTTTTTTTTTATTTGATGCTTAGTTATCTTTAAGAACAATAATTACACAAAAAAAAGTTATGTTTCTAAACAAAATTTTGAGTTTGGATTTGAGAATGACTACTTTTTAAAAAAAATATCGGACAAGTGCCCTCCATTTTCATTAACGGAAAATTTTAATCTAAACTCACCAACAAACTTTAAATAAAACTCTCCACAGCAAACACTTTTAAATTTGTGTTCCATCTCATTTTAAATGAGTTCACAGTTAAAGAGCAATTAAAGTTGAAGAAAATTATCTCAAGTTTTTGTTTGACTATTTTTATCTAATATGTCATCTAATTTCTAATAAGCTCGGTAAAATCGATTTAATGTGTTTACAGGTTAGCTCAAACAAAAAAACTGACAAAGAGGGAAGAATTATAAAATCCTCTTGTTTACTTGTTTACTGGGAATTCTTCTTGTATTTGACATTCTCAATACATTCAGATATTTCTTTCGGTTATTTAAAATATTTTATCGACCAATTTTGTTGTAAGTTTTGATGATGTTTTTTATAATTTTGCGTTGCCAATAAAAATGTTTTGATGGAACGTATATTTTTGATAAAAAAAAACAAGTTTTACAACTAATAGGTTGAGTTTTGGTGGACAGACATGTACAGCGGAGTTATAGAGAATTTAATTCTACAATAATCTGGAAAAAATATATAGGATGTTCAATCTGATTTAATTAAGTTATTCATAATCTTCAATTCCAAAGTTTGACATTTTTTTATACCCTTGTAATAACCGATGTCAACTTTTAAACTATGGACAGTTAGGGTATACAGGGTGGTCACTTTCAAGAAGTTCACCATTGGGATTAAGTAGGGCAATTTTAAATATGAACAAAAGAACAGGACTCTGTATCCAGCAAGAAGGTGGACATTTTGAGCAGCTTTTGTAATATTTTCGTTTTTTTAAAGTTACCTAATGTAAATAAATTCTACATTCCACTTGCCATGGCCAATTGATTTTTATTAATAAATAATAAGTTTTTTTGTCATAACTTGAGAATGAGTGGGAATATCATACTTTTCTTTAATTCTTAAAAGTGGTTAAAGTGTGCGACTTTTCTCTAATTTAACCGATGCTGTATCTCCCACCGCTTAGAAGATCCCAATGGTGAGCTTCTTGAAAGTGACCACCCTGTATACCGCCCTAAATGTGAATAAAATTTGAGTTTGTTATTTCAAATAATAACTTAAAAAACCTGAAATAATCTGAAGGCTGATACTGACCCAAATAAGTGTTTAAAAATTGATATCACAAAGAGTATTGTTTTTTAGTAAGACTCGTATACATAAATTCCCCATAGTTTTTCACGTAGATTTAGAATAAAAGATAAAAAATATATGTTTTTCCGGAATCGTGACTAAAGTACAAAAAAATCGCCAGTAAAGTAAATAAAATCGGCACTAAAGTAATTCATTATACGACGATTTTAAAGTTCACATTTTCGCCGGTAGAGATGGGTAATATATATATATATATATATACTTTAAAATCACGCATGCGCGGTTGCAACATTTGTCGTAAAAATAAAAACAGCTGATTACATTTGCTACTTAAAGAACGTTATAAAATTGTCAGATTTTGTTCACATTTTGAAATTTCGGAAAAAAATATAATATGTACCTAGGCACTAAAGTTTTTTTTTATGATTCACGTGTTTTATTTGCCTCGGCTATTGCCTCTTCGTCATGAAAATCAAACTTTAGTGTCTTGATACATAAATGACTATTTTATTTGAAATGTCAAAGTTGACAGGTGGTCTATGGCACACCCCGAAATATTTTTAAATTGTAGTCACTGACAAACCTAAAAGAATGGGGAAAACTGATTTTGAATAAATCTTCTTTTTAATGGCATTATTAAACGTCCGCGTACTTGAACAAACTGTATAATTTGTGTCATAAGTTATCAATAAAAAAAACTGAATGAACATTTATTCTACTTAATGTTTTCATTATTTGACTATAGTTCTATTGGTGCAAACCTGCACCATTATTTATAATCTCACAGTTCGACGTTGTCTTTACTAATATGTTAAAGTCAGCATTGTACTATATTATATCTACATAAGGAAAAACATTCACATTAATTCAAGTGCTGAATCATTAATCAATCATCTCTTGGAGACTGAAATTTTTTTGTATTTTGCATAATAGCCTATTAGACTTAAAAAGTTTTGACAGTGTAATTTGTATTAATCAATTTAGGCCGTTTGTCCCCTTTTTTATTATTTTATGAGACAGTTTATGGTATCTAGTGATTGATCTTCAACGTCGGCTTTTAATATGACTAAAGGTAATTTCTTTTCAAGCCTTCTATAAAGCATTGTCTCATCAGATGACCGTTGGAAAATTTTAAAAAATTGCAAATTTGCACTTTAAATTGATAGTATATTAATTTATGCTGTCATCATATATGTGTTATTTCATCGTTCCGTTGTAATTATAATTTCTGGTTGTAATTGTGTGTTGTACGTCATTTATCGTTATCATTGAATTGTCAACTTGATGAGATAATCCTTTATAGAAACCCTGTATCAACGAAGTATACCATATAGCATGAGCGGAATAAGCCTAATGAGTAACGCGGAGACAATAATGAAGTTCTTTACCGTAGTGTATATACTATTTTTTCACTATTAAACAAAATTAAAATTAGTAGAACGCATCGTTTCGCGCTTGGTGAAGTGGGCCACTACTTTAAAGCAGGAATGTCACAATCCTTATTAGCACTTTTTATAAAAAAGCAAAATACAGTAAAACCTCTATTTTCGGCCACCTCTTAAAAGCGGCCACTTTTAAAACCGGCCAAGTTTTCTAAGTTAAAACCAATTATACAAAAATACCCATATAATGACCTTCCTAATAGCGACCACCTCTCGATAACAGCCACGGCCACTTATTTGTAAACTTTCTTGAAAAAATACATGTAATTCTACCTCCCATTTCTGGCTATTTTTAAGTAAAGTCATTAGTAGACAACAGCTTAGCGTTCAAGTTGTGCATAATATATAATTGTTTCATTGTGTGAGGCTTAGGTAATTACCGGTATTTAAGAACGGATTTAAAGAATTTGTTTGATTTACAATAGACAGTCAATACAGAGAAAGTGCAATTAAAAAGCTCATTAAGCTCACCCCAAAAATTGTATTTTGCGTACATAGCTTGAGTTAGTATGTTCAACAGTGCTATTACCTATAGACGTACAGAAAAATTACATTGTTGCTAAAAAGAAAAGTCTCTTAAAGAGAAAATTGATATAATTGTGGAAAGTGAAAAGTTCAATACCAGTGCTAGAAAGTTGGCTGAAAAATTTATTATTGGAAAAACACAAGTTAACGATATTTTAAAAAACAAATGTAATTTAAAAAGCTATTTGAAGAAGATTCCAATACAGAGCAGAAGAGAAAATTTCCTAGAGCTGAAGGTTTAGAAATTGGCCGAGTAGTTTACAATTGGTTTTGTAAAGCTATTAATAAAAATATTCTATATCTGGACCTTTAATCAAAGAGAAAGCATTGGAAGTTGCGGAAAATTTAAAAATGACGGATTTTAAAGCTTCAAATGGGTGGCTTGAGAAATTTTGTCAAAGACATAACATAACCTTTAAAACAATTTGCGGGGAGTCAGCTGATATTAACCTGGACACTGTTGAAGCTTGGAAAGCAAAGCTGTCAGTAATATTGAAGGAGTATTCACCCAAAAATGTGTACAATGCTGACGAGCCCGGACTTTTTTACCTTGCGATGCCAAACAAGATGTTCTCTTTAAAAAACGATAAACGTAGTAGTAAAAAAGCTGCAAAACAAAGATAGACAATTTTAATGAAAGGTAAATATTTCCTCCTATAAATGATCAACTAATTGATTGTTCTTCCTTGAGGAGGGGCACCAAAAACCATTAAGGCGTTTTTTCAGGCAACGTTTTGTGCAGCCGAATGTGCACTTCTTCAGTGGCGGACCATTTATTTGTTTTAAAGGCCTGAAGAAGTGCACATTCGGCTGCACGAAACGTTGCCTGAAAAACGACTTAATGGTTTTTGGTGCCCCTCCTCAAGGAAGAACAATCCAATTAATAGACAATTTTATTTTGTACAAATATAGAAGGTGATAAGGAAAATCTGTTAAACATTGGAAAAAGTAAACACCCAAGATGCTTTAAAGGCTCTCATATCAACAAATTACCCTTAGAATGTGTATCTAATAAAACAACTTAGATGACGGTAGAGATTATGACTTCCTGGCTAAAAAAATTGATGAAAAAATAAAAAAAGAAAATAGAAAAATCTTATTATTTCTGGATAAGTGACTCTTGAAAATGTGAACAATGTTTTTCTACTCCCAAACACCACATCCCATTGCCAGCCACTGCATCTAGGAATTATCCAAAACTTTAAGAAGGAAGTTTTTAATCAAAAGGTTGCTAACACTCACAAATACCGAAAGTCCTTTTGAAGATGCGGAAAAAAGTATCAATTTAACCAGCGCTTTAGTTTGGATATCAGTAGCCTGGAGAAACGTTTTGCCTATTACAATTGCTAAATGTTTTGCGAAAACAGGATTCTCGGAAAAGGTCCTGCAAGAAGATTTCAATGAATAAGACGAAATTCCATTAGCTCAACTTTTTTCTGTATTACTAGAAGGTAATCAACGTGTAAACCTTGAAAATTATGTATCTATTGATTGTGATATTTTGACCGAAAACCCCAATTTAAGTATTCAAGATATAATCAGTGAATTAGACTATAGTGAAGGTTGTGATTCGAACAGTGAAAGTAGAAGAATCCAAAGTTTTTACGTCAAACATTAAAGATATGGGTGAAGTGTATGAAAAACTAAGAGAGTTTTTCTATTTTCTAATGATAAGAGTGAGCTAGCGATAGAAGTACATCAAATTATATCAAAATGTGAATCTTCTGTTTTACAAACTAAACATACAAATGTAAAACAAACCTCAATACAAAAATATTTCACAATAACGTAATTTAATGGTATGTATATGTATGTAATTAATTATTGTAAATAGCTATAACGAGCAATTAGAAAATAGGTACATATGTAAATGTATGTATTATGTATTTAATATGTATAACTCTTCCATTATTATATTGTCTAATTATTTAATATTGCATCAGCACATTTATAGTTATTTTTTTTGCAGATATATAGTACCCTATAGCAAACCCTATTATATTCCATACTTAAAAGATTTTTTTTCCTCCCAATAACGGCCACTTCTATATACCGGTCAGTTTTGCAGCAAATTTTAGTGACCGCTATTTAGAGGTTTTACTGTAGTAATTGTGGCTGACTTCTTCTCCAGCCACACAAGACAAGCAGGAATATTATTCCTTTTCCTGCTTGTGTTGCTATGTCACTGCTTCATCCTGCTTCAAATTTCGACACAACAGCACTTACCGTTTCCTATAAAAGAGCAAAATAATAATTGTGACTGACTTCTTTTTCAGCCACACAAGACAAGCAGAAATCTTATGACCCCTTCCTGCTTGTGTTGCTATATTACTTCTTAATCCTGCTTCAAATTTTGGCACAACGGTACATTATCACAAAGTAAACATAATATACTTTTTCTACTCCTGTATTGTAGAGGACGATTGAAGTGTAAAGAATCTGCCACGTGAGTCAATCTGCGCGAACGATTTATTTCACCTTCAATTCAGTAGCGCCGTAAAAATTTGATTAAATGTTTTTAAATGTAAAGTAGGGTCTGATCGAGGATGTGTTAAAACGAAATCAAATTTTCAAACACTTCTTCAAAACAAATCATAAAAATATATACCTTATATAAATACATTTATTAAATTAGGTTACAATTTGAAGAAAACAACGAACGAAATTACGAAATACAATACTATCTTACCCTTAATGTGAACAATAGACTCGTCTGTTTCATTTTCGTTTACTGAACAGGTCACGAGATAGGTTCTTTAAATTTCAATCGGCTTCTAATTCATATATTACAGTTTTACAATCTGTACTAATTTTTATTACGATACAGATTTATAAATCAATAGAATTGCGACATTACGGAATTATCAAATGTTCCATCAGTAGGATACAAATTCAGAACCAATAGAAATACAGCGTTGTCTATTGCACTGATTGACTGGTGCTGTAGCTAAAGATCAAACATAAATTTTGCAAATTTGAAAATTCGTAACTATTATCTCAATTATAAAATTAGCATTTCTATTTAACACTAAGGGTCGTAGAAAAATAGTGTATGCTATTCGCATGTAATGACCATTAAGACACTGGCAACGCGTTGCTCGTGTGTTAATAGTAAGCATTACATGCTCATTGCATAATATACTAATATTTACACGTAAAACTGGATTTAAAATGTTTTTAAATATTATTAGGGACACTAGATTTTTGAACTCTCTTAATCTTTGCGATATTATATTAGCGCCATTTAAAGTGAAAATACTTAAGTGATTTACTCATATTATTATCAATACGGTTGGGGTTTTTGTGAAACATTATTATACAGGTATTACAATAGAGTAATCCACTTGTATTTATTTAAAATATAAGTTTCATACCGTTAAAAGTCGTTCTAATGCGAAACAGATTAGTTTGTATCGAGTTCTTTTACTAAAACAGTTTAAGAACAATGGTTTTTTAGATGCCAATTGCCAGTTTAATACACACCGTTTAAACATTCTGGAAGTGAAACCGACAATTACTTTTGAGAAGGCGTACCAAATGCGTAATTATAACCTTGACCAGTTCACAATATATCCTACTGTAGTACCTGTTTTATCCCGGTCACCTACTGATTCTTGATGAACATCAATATAGTGAACGCGTTGGAATTAACCGTTATTATTAAATGCCTTGGTATCATACGTGAAATAACTACAAACATTTATTTGTTTATATAGGCGATTAAATATGTTTAAATTTTGATTTTTATAACAAAATAATGACAGAAGGAAATTCTTCTTACCGGTTTTTTTTAAATGCCGCTTTTGGATTACTTAATTGTGTAGATAAAAAAAATCACTGTCAACGTATATTTTTGTACGATTTAGTACTGATTAAGTTGTAAATCCTTATCATAAATTTATTGACATAGCCTGGCTATTGTTAAAGTAGTTCCTTGAAAATACTTATTATTCAAACATATGAATAAAAGTTTTTAAAAAAATATATGTTACGAGGTTGTGGATCAAAAGGTGTGTCTGCGCTCTCACATTTTATGATTTTATATGTTGATGCATTTATAGATCTTCACAAAAATTAAGACCTGATAAAATGGTTAAAAAATAAGTGTTTTTTAATATGTCACTATATGAATTCAGTTATTTCTAGGTACTAGGTTATAATGTTACATAATTTGTTAGGTATATAATTAATAAATGCAATATATTACCATCGCAACAATGATTATAGACTATACTACTAAAACAGTTACTAACACAAAGTATGAAATGTGTAATTTGCATCATAAGATTCTCATCCGACGGAATGATGAATTAAATACCTGTTTCCTATACATGACCGAAAAAGTTCTGAAATTTATTGGCACCTTCCAGTTTTAACTTCTCACATGTTTTACTTCACTATATAATAAATACAAGTATGGGTGTATCATAATGAATTGGAAACATTTTAACTGTAGAAAGCTGAGCTGAAAATATTAAGATTTAACCTAAATTACTTTGATAAAATGTGGCTGCTTACTGAGTTACAAGGTATGTGAAAATTTATAAACTATTTGTACCCAGTACCTACTTTAAAACTATTTGACGTATCTTTGTCATACTTGGCAGAAAGTGTAAGAACTGAACACATTTCTAAATTATGTTAAAAGGGGCCATTCAACCTTCAAATTGTCATTAAGGCTATTGTAATAAGTTTTGTTTTAAATGTTTTAAATACGTTTGAAATGTATTCATTTTCAAGAAAAATTTGATGTCACCTAAGATCCATTTCAATTGCTATTCTTATTCATATTTTGCCCAATGAAACCAGGTGGCGATAAAAATGCTTTGATAATATTGTTGCATTACGTTGTAAAGCGGGCTACAGACGCACGTTGTTGCATGACAAACATGCGTGTACATGCATGAATGACATGCATGCATGTGAACAAGTTCAGCCCACAGACGTACGTAGATGTACGTCAGTTTTCAAGTAGTTTCCGCAGTTGCTACACGCATAATGGCTTCTTTAAGTGAATTAGAAGTGATGGCAGTGGCGTGTGCTTTCTTAGTGAAGCAGAAAAGAAAAAAAAACGAAAAAATGTCGTAGTCTGTGGTCCAAGCAATGGCTTAAAAAACGCTCGGAATATTCCTATGTAAATTTGTTGGAGGAATTACGGCTGGAACCGGATGACATCTTAGGATGGACGAAAATACATATGTATAACTTCTAGATTTAGTAACGCCTTTAATAAGACGTGAAGACAGCGTTATGAGAAGGGCAATAAGCCCACACGAAAGGTTAAGTGCCACCCTTCGGTATCTAGCGACCGGCCGAAATTACGAAGATCTCAAGTTTTCTACCATCATCGAAAGCGAAATTATTCCTGAGACCTATGCAGCCATATTTCACGTGTTACATAAACAATATATGAAGGTAAAACGCACATTTATTTTCTTAGAATTCAAAACATAGGTATCAAAACGAAAGGAAATATAAATTCTGAAAATTCTTCTGGAAAAGATGTTATGGCAATTGGCTGTAATCGTTGTAGTACGTCTGCAAACCATCCTTCCACACAGCATGACTCGGCTCTACCAATGGCGCTAAGTTGTTACTAAAGGACGATTGCAGATTAGGAAACATTGACGTTTGATACGTGGACGGGTGTTGTGGAGTGTACGGGGGTGACATGACTGTGGTATATTCGTTGATTTGTCCTAGGCGAGCTTTAAACAGGACATCGTTGATAAGTTTTTCTGCAAAAAGTTGCGACTGCGAAGGTAGTTGGCGTAATTTTATGGCGACATAATGTCTAACTCGTCTTCTGGATTGTTAAGCTTTTTGCTGACAATATTTAGTATTTGTTCGGCTTTGTCTCCTCCATCGCCTAAGTCTCTTTTTCGCCTAGGTCTTTTACAGCGTTGCGGCCTGCCGATCGACTCCGGGGTTGAAATATTCCTCTGTACAAGTGATACTTGCGTACTGCTGCGGGTCAGTGTGGTGCTACTGCTGGGGGAAGAAATTGATCGCGAATCATAATCTTGATTTTGACTTTGTTGACTTTCACTACGTCGGGTGTCTGCCAACTGTAATAAATATACGATCGGAATATGTTCGACTGCATGAAGTACAAATGTTATTCACACATGGATGTTCCTTATACACTAAGTACACTAGTTTGAACAGTAACATTATTTTCAGTTTCCTTCAACTGCCGCCGAATGGCAAGCGGTCGCAGACGAGTTTGAACAACGCTGCAACTTCCCAAACTGCGTAGGGGCAATGGACGGAAAACATGTCAGAATAATTCCCCCCCGCAAATAGTGAAGCGTATTATTATAATTACAAAGGTTATCATAGCTTAGTCCTTATAGCCATATGTAATGCAAATTATCAATTTATTATGGTTGATTTTGGAATCAATGGTCGCATTTCCGATGGTGGAGTTCTTGCACATACCGCTTTTTATAGTAAGTTAGCAAATGGCAGGTTAGGTCTACCAACCGCCCGGCCTCTACAACAGAGTATAAGGGAACTTCTCTATACATTTGTTGCAGACGAAGCATTTGCTTTACGTCCCGACGTGTTGAAACCTTACAACCAGAAAGAGCTTAATCATGACTGTAAGATATTTAATTACAGGTTATCTCGAGCCCGGTGTAAAATAGAAAATAGTTTTGGAATATTGGCGGCAAGATTTCGCATATTCCATACGGCAATAGGAATACATTTAGAAGCTATAGACAAAGTGGTGATGGCATGCTGTGTTCTCCACAACTTCTTAAGAACTAAGTGCATCAGTTTCTACACTCCCAACGACGCGTTAGATGAAGAGAATGTGACTGATGGAACGATACGTTTGGGACATACAATCGGGATGCAAAAGCAGTGCGCGAATTCTTTTAAACTATTTTAATAATGAAGGAGCCCTACCTTGGCAGATACACTAACTAATGCCCACCTAAGTAGTGCTGAACACAGTGTTTTTCTTAACAAAAAATGCAATTGAAAGTACCACACAACTGTTCAATTTACAATTGTACTGTATTACATCCATATCATGATTTGTTGTTTTTTTCTAAGTAAAGCACATTCCTCGTCCTCGGCTCTCGATTCCTTGTTCTCTTCATCTTCGTCTTCAGATTGCGCATCAGAATTATCCTTCTGCCCACTTTCTACATTCGTAGTGGACGATCTTTAGGTAAATATCATCGGCGTCGGATCCCGATTTTTTAGAACATTCCACATTTTTGTACTCCCTCGTCTAAATCCGCAATTGCTTAAAATAGTCTTTTTTGTTGCATTCGACTCCACACTTTTAAGTTTCCGAAGTAACGACTCATAAGCAGCAATTTTTTTTTCTTATGTAATATATAATTGACGGATACTATTGTACAACGAGCATGAATGACGGAAAAAATGTCTCCACACGCAGAGAGATGCTGCGTGTTCATGCAAGTTTTCAGGCGCTGCTTGTAAAATTGAATGACACGTAGTATGCATGTACATTCATGAATGTAGCATGCTTTCTACCTACACACGCACGTTTTTGCATGTCATTCATGCATGTACACGCATCTTTGTCATGCAACAACGTGCGTCTGTAGCCCGCTTAAGTCAATCTGATGTTTGGTACGATATCTTGTTACAGTGTACGAATCTGCCACCTGCAAATGTCGGAATCGGCAAAAATATATCTGATAGTTATTTTAGTCGAGGCTTAAAAGAAAATAAATTCATTGTTTATTTGTCCACTATGAATGTATGTGGAAACTTTTACGCGCTTTACAGACGATTCTAGAAAACTGCAGGATTCACAATGTTGATTAAATTAGCAGACAGTTATTGTATAATTTAAACATATGAGTCTTTAACCAATTACGTTTTTTTGTGAGAAATTTCTGATTTTTAAATAATAATTTATTTTTGATAGAAGTACTGAAACATGGTTATATTTGTTTTAATGGAACAACCCGTATATTTTGCATATTTGGATTCCTTGAAATATTCCATTTTTCTTCATTTATAATATTCTATAACTATCTCTTCAATTGTTCATGAAATATTGACGTTTAATGTTTGCATTTTGTGAAATTACATAGTCATTTAAAATTTCCAGCATCTAACTGCCACACCACCGATTGCAGGTATGTAATCGCAACGAGACGTTATTAGTACCTACTTGTCAATGTATTGTCAAAACCCCAAATTTGGCCCTCTTCATTATTTGGACACAACGCCCAACTTGAACACGTCGCCTTCTTCGTTATTTAGACACAATGCCCAACTTGGACACATCGCCCACCGATGCTTTAACCTCTGAATACGGAAGTAAAATGTCGCAGTGTTTGATGGATATTTAATGGATACACCGCTCACTTTGATTATTAGAAACAACTCTCAACTTGATCAGATTGCCCAATTTGCTTTATGGAACACATCGCCTACGTTATTTTGTATAATAAAACATATACTTAGTATTAGAACATTGGTCATTCAAAACTGAAGAAAGCAATGTAGCCCAATTCAAATAGCATTTAATCTCGGAAAAATTCCGATACGGCTGGATTTTTGACTACGACTAGATATTGCCATTATATACATTAGTGTCAACAATCCGACCACTACTAAATTTTTTATCTCGTGTCAAAGAAGAGCAAATCAGTTCTTTATAAATATCTCGCAAACTTCGGGAAATTTAGTTAATTTGTAGCTTAAGCAATTGGAAAATACATGGGTGGGGCAATTTTTGCTAAATATTAACATTATCTGATAATCGAGCGTAATATGTTAAAACAGCGCACTTTATAAAAAAAAATCCGCTGGTTTCCACTTCACTCTTTAGGAAAGGTGTTTAAAGTGATTTAATGTGACGTAATGTCTTCAAAGTCTTGGCTCATCTCAGTACTGATTTTATACAAAATAAAATATGTTAAATTGAAAGTTCTTTAAACATGCTACCACCTAATCTACCAACGGGCTTTAAGGTGTCTGATGATCGTTATAAAAATTCAAATTTATACACTCGATTACTTGAAACTATTTGTCAACACTTATGTAGGTAAAATGTCAAAAAAATTGCAGTTTACAGAGTCTCCTAAACGGAAGAACATTGTGTCTATTTTTTAAACCCACCCCAAAACACTTCTGCAAGGCGCAATGGCTGCATACGGATGTGTATCATTATAATAAAAATAGCGTCAAAAGTTGGCAACGATCTGACGTCTGTGAAACTTCTTGTGAAAAGTAATTGCAAAGGTGGGCGATGTGTCCATGTAGGGCATTGCGTCCCAACGTATAAGTGGGCGATGCGTCCATGTTAGATAGATACTTTCGTAATCAGGCGTTTAAACGTCGGCGGGCAATGTGTTTAAGTTCAACTTGGACATTATGTCCAAATAACAAAGTAGGCAATGTGTCCAAGTTAGGCGTTGCGTCTAAGTATCGAAGTGGGCGATGTGTTTAAGTCAGGCGTTGTGTCCAAATAGAGAAGTGGGCGATAATACGTCTAAGTAAGGCATTGTATCTAACAATGCCGTTGGGCGTTGTGTCTAAGATGGCGGCCGCAACTGCAAAAAATTGGGCGTTGTGTCTATTGGCCGTTGTGTCCAGTGGACAAAATGTCTCGTACCCGGTTTATGATTACCAAATGTCTAGTTTTCGTAGTGGTCGTGGAATAATGCAATTTTTTACTCAGGATAACCATTGAATTGATTAAAAATATTGACACTTTAAATGCGACTGATATTTAATATGATGATGACTTACAAAGAAATGCAATAATTTTTTGACAATACATTGACAACTATACTAATAATATTTTGTTGCAATCAGTGGTGCTAGGTGTGGCAGTTAGATGCTGGGAATTTTAAACGACTATGTAGATTCACAAAATGCAAACATTAAATGTCAATATTTTGTAAGCAATGAAAATAGGTGTAGAATATTATAAACAAAAAAACTAAAATTTTCTAAGAAATGCAAATATGTAAAAATACAAGAGGTGTTCTAAAAAAGTAACCTTGTTTTGTCATTTGTATAGACCTCATCTTGTGTATAAAGTTTTTAGTATAAAATTTGCGCAGTTAAATATAGTAAGCGACGTGTCCTAGAGTTTTTCCAGAAATTAATCGCTTGTATTTTAATCAACTGTTTCTTTCGATCATGAATCAATCATGAACGCACTGTATAAAGTATTAGTGGTACTACATTTCTAGAGACGATAATTAATCTGTTTAAGAATCAAACGGTTTTTTTTCTTTTGAATCACGAATTAAATAATGGTTTAAACAAGAAATATGCTGGAGAACTATAGATAAGTTTAAAACTATTTTGGACACATAAATCAATATGTGAGAACTTCAATTAATTCTTGAAAATATGAAATTTAACTACATACATTGGTTGTTAACGTATGAGTAGACAGTTTGTTAATTGTTACATCGCATTGGATATTTCTACCGTCTACTTGGTACATAATTTTGTGAATCATTTATAATAAATAGTTTTGGTTGAATAAATCCCAACTAGTAGAAATAGCTGCATCAAACCTTATATATTTGGAATATGAATATGAAATATAGCATAAATTTTATTAAAAATGCCTACAAAATCAATCAATCAAAATTGATTTTCCTTGATTAGTCACAATGTGGTGTACGACAGGGGCAAATAATTTTTGACTCCTCCTAAAATCTACGCCACTGGTGGAATTGTCTTCTATATCGCGATTGGCGCGTTCAACTAAACCCTTACTTTAGTTATCTATAGGCTTCCCATTCACCACTTTAATATTATTCCAGATCGAATGCAACTCTATAAAATCTAATAAATTATATGCTACTTCTGCAACTCGTTTAGTTGTGAAAATAAGATCGTATTAAAGTTGGCAACTCTGAAACGTAGCACGAGTGCCCAGAACTCTACATCGTTCCGATACTAACAAACATATGAAAGAGTATCGAAAGTTTGCGGTGATATTTGCTCAAAAGATAAAATAAACAGTGTACAGTGCGTCGCAACTTACGAACTTTTGATAGAGAACCCTTAAGAAGAATCTTAACATATATGCCAAGTTCATAAAAATCGGACCGGTGGTTTTCTAGATATTGTATTTACATACGAACAGACGTCCAAAACGTCACTTTTAGAATAAGTAAGCAATATTTTGTCATCTGCGTATAATAGAGCATTCAAAATTTCACTACGGAAGTTGTGCCTTTATTATACTAGAGACATAGTAGTAGGCCTAAATTAGAATCTTTATCCTCACCAGATTTTGAATATAATGAATTAGAAACAAAATTACCATAACAAATTCTTCTTTATTTATAAAAGTTTAAGGCATTGTTACAAACACCTAATTGATTGAGTTATGCAATAATAAATAATAGTGTATTTCGTCAAACGTTTTTGCCAAATCAGTAGGTATCTCTATTGAATCTTGCCCTTCTTTATATTAGCTAAGGCTACAATCTGGTAAAACATGCTAAATTTGCAACTGTTAAACGTTGTTGCACAATCTCATGTATTTGACATTGATGTACAGGTATAAAATAATACATATTTCTTTGACACTATTCATGAATATGGGTACATTTAATTTAGAGATGAGAACAACGTACATCTTTCATTTTATAAACTTTTTTGTGTCAAGTAAGTGAATAATTTTAAATTTTACTATGGTCAGTTGCCAACTAACTTTAAAAAAATTATACATAGTTTTTGATAGCAATTTGTGAATGGTGCTAGACTCGACACTCCACCTTGTCTAGGTCCTACGTTTGTCTTAAATTAAATTTCTGATATCATATTCCTGTTTATTACATATTATTGTTGTAAACACTTTTAATGACTGGTATCACTTATAACAGCTTTTTACTCTTGTCATAGACTTTTTGTATGAATATGAACTACTAGCTTTTTGGTTCCATGTCCTACTTCTCCTAAATGTTTTGAAATTTTTAGTTGTTCTTTTATCGTATCTTAGGTTTTCTTTTATTCTTTATACTTTTAATTGCTGTTTTAATTTGTTTTGACAATTTTTCTTTCTTTTCCTCTTTTTTTAAATTATTTTTATATATAGTAGGTTCTGAAAGTATTCTTTTCATTTTTTTTCTTTTCTGCCATTATTATTTTCTGTGTTATCTATTCTTACGGTTTTAATTAACTTATAGAACAGTTTTTGATTGTTTTCGTTATTTTACTCTAGCTTTTCGACAAATTCTATTGACGCTTGTTTTTTCATTGTGTAATTATTTTTTATTAATATTTGTTGAACTTAGTATCTCTAAGTGTATGTTTATATCAGTTGTTAAAGTATTGATTTCAAAATTTCTTGTTAGTTTTGCTTGTTTTTGTTTATTTTCTTGTTTTACCATGTTACCATGCTATTGGTTCCACATTCTTCTCTTGCTGCTTTCTATTATTACGTTTTGTTTGTCGTTTGTAATTTCTTTGTACTGTTTAATTTAGTTTTTATGCTTCTATGTTCTATTGTATTAAGTATTTTTTTGTATTTGTTTGTTGTTATTCGTTATTGCTTTTTGATACTACCAAGTAGTGGGTACTATATATTTTTGATTTGCGGTTTACTTTGATATCTTTCTATTGCTTTTTCTACTAGAATTTAGTCAATTATAGAGTTTTTGTTCTTGCTTACTACTCTATTAATCGTTGTTCATTTTATTTTTGTATTTTTCCAAACTTTTGGTATTCCTTCCGTTTTCTTATTTTCATTTTCATGAGACGCTAGTTTATGATAACGACGACTAGAGGCGCTAGATAGCTAGCACAACAATGAAACGACTACTGGGCGCTAGCTAGCCTATTTAGTTGTCACGGTGACTTTTGTTTATGTACACATCCTGTCTGACTACAGTAAAGCATTGTTTTTGTAATAAAAATTAGGAAATGTACGTTTTTTGAAATAAAACATAAAATATACGTTTACGGCCATAGGTTCTTTATATCAAAATGTTCAGTGTATCATATATCCAATTTTGACTCGAGAGATTGGAGACACCCTGTATTTTTATTTCATGACTTCTATTTTTCGTTCGTAATTTTGAAGCTTTAATACTGCCATTTTTGCTGACAATTTGTACGGAAGATATGTAGCACATGTGAATAAAATGTAAAAATATTGCTTAGACATGTAAATGGCTCTACCGTCGATTAGGCCTTGTCGGGGCAATTAATTCTTTTTATTCATATGCGTTGCGCATCTTTAACACCCCACTTTAAAAGTTATTATGAAATACAAAAAGATTTTAAAAAACATCTACTGAAGGAATCAATTATTTATGTTCTCTAATAATTTGTAGTTTTAAGTTTAAATGCACCAGTTAAAATCGGGTTCAAACTTTAAGAGTTTCTTTAAACTCAGTTTACATAAATGTATACTCAACATAATAAGCAGTTGTAACTTTTATTGGATTCTAGCAATGTTTTTCAATTGTTCACACTTTAAAACACTCATATATTAAACAATTAGAAATTCTTCATAAACTAATTCACTAGATTTTATGACATTCCTTGCTTTAATTACTTACTTATTCTTTTGGCATTTTTAAATTATTTTATTGATGTATTGAATGCATGTTTAAAAAACAATTATTTAAAAATTGCATAAAAATTAACATTATTTTAGTATACGTTTAATGGCTTACAATTGTCTCATGCATTGTTCTCAAATAATAAAACACTACAACCATGATTTTTTGTTTGAGTCTCTTTAGTTTTTGATAGGATTTAAGTCCCGTTGTTTATATTGTTACGCGTTCTTATTCATATGTGGTAAAAAATAGGATGACTGCCAGGAGACCTATAGATGGGACCCACATTAAATAAATAAGGTGGTAGTAACTTAAAGTAGTTAACCCATTATGATAATAATAATTTATTAAAACTATAAATAAGTTGATGTTACTAGTTTCGGCCGAAACTAGGCCATTTTCAAACAGTATATCTTAAAAAATAAAAAAAAATAATACATGTTATTTCTCAACAAATTATATGTTAGTTGTTTTTCTATTTTTTATTTTTAATTTCTCAAAATACTTAAAATGTTTAACAACTAACATGTTATGTGTTGAGAAATAACATGAATTAGATTTTTTAGTTTTTAACATTTACTGTTTGAAAATGAAAAATGACCTAGTTTATGTATGTACTTACTGAAAAAGTATTTCCACTAAATTAGAAATATTTAGAATGGTTCTAATTTGATTTTATAGACTGCGTTCAATTTTAACTTAATTATTTTAATTACGTTGCTTAGTAATAGTTTAAGTGCAAATAATCTTTTCAAAGTTTATTTAATCTTTTTAAAGTGGTATTAAATGCAACCCATTATAAACACTTAATCACGCTCCAATTGATTTTTACAGTCATTTTAGAACTACTATCCAGAGAATTATCAAAGTGGGGTCTCTTTACTTGCTCTTCTTACTCACTTTTGTTTTTATCTCTTTTACACACAACCTATGAGTGTTTTGTAGATATGTCTACATCATCTTTTAACATTGACACGATTATTATTAAGATATAATCACAATTACAAATGCTTAAAAATTGATAAAAAATACATGTATTTTATTTTCTTATTTAAGTTTTTATTTATTAAGTTGTAGTAAACATCAAAGGTTTTAGAAATTATATGATGATAACATTGATTTAATTTATAGTATAGCTGTAAAGTTTAATTTTATCATTGAAATCGGGGAATAATAATATATTATGCATTAATCTGAGAGCAGAATTATCCACCTGAGCGAAGCGAGGTTAATTGTCGCCTCAGGAATTAACAACTTTGGTCTGTGTATTACACATTGTTTTGCTGTAGTCAAGTTCTTGTTTGGTGTAATTAAGCACTTTAAAAAATTTTAAATTAAAACAAAAATGAACTGAAGTTAATGAAAATTATAAATTCTAACTTTACAATTTCTTAATAAAAACTATTTTAGTTGTAAAATGTTAGTACAATCATAAGTTAATAAAAACAAAAATGTCTTTGAGACCTCTGATGGTGACTGGTAATGATCTAATGGCACTGTAATATCTGTAAGGAGAAACAATGTTACGACTTCTTCACAGATGCATACAATATTTTTTCTACAATCCAATTTACTTCTGAAAAATACACATGGTATGTTAACTCCGTGAACCCTTATTATTAAATTCATTATTATTAACTAATATTAAATTGTTTGTTTGCCCAATTTGTATTATCAAGATTTTGATATTTTTTACTGGCAGAGGTTTGGAAGGTGTTTTTATTTGTGTATTAAAATTCTCGGCATTAGAAAAGGAGCATCTACATTTTAAGCAAGTACATTTTTAAACTTATAAGTTACTGTAAAACAAAATTTATTTAAAATTAATAAAAAAAAAACATTGAACAATCTTCATTTTTTTTCATTAGTGTTCTTTATCAATTGTTAAGTTATTTATTTTATTATTATTTTCAAAATTTCTTTTACGATTTTAAGCGTCAGCTTTAGAAACCGCGATAAATCAACATTTTGGTCCTTCGAGCCGGATTCTGTTTTTAAAATGACTGGTAAGAAAGAATCTCAACTATTATTTGGAGCAAAACTCTTATCTAGACTAAATTAATTAAAAATGTTACAATCTCAAATTATAAGTGAAATGTCTTTTGGACAGTTAAAAGTCCATTCAACTTAGTGCTTCATTTAATCATATTCATGGCAATTTTAATAATTATAATATATTATCTTTTATGCCTGATAGTAATATAAAAGATGTGCTTTTAGATCAAATAGATGTTCCCACCCACTTTAACATTAAGGAACCAGGTTATAATAAACCTAATTTCTACCCCAGTAGGTCAGTTCTTGAAAAAAAATGAAATTCTCAAATTTTCTGACTTTTTTTCAGACTGGGTATTCTTCAAGGATATGTTTATTTCACTTATTCATTCGGATCAACGTTAGTAACGTAGAAAGATTTAAATACCTTCTTAGCGCGCTTAATGGCGAAGTTCTCATCCTAATCCGATAATTTGAAATCACCGAGAACAATTATCAACTAGCATGTGACGAATTGTATGAATGGATATGACAATGAGCGAAAGCTTGCTGCGAATTATCTAAAAAAAATTTAGATTACAAACCTGCCACATCTTAATTGTTAAAATTGTTAACAGATTTTAGAAAAGCTGTTATTAAGAATTTTTTAGCAATAGATGCATTTGATCAGAAAAATATAGCGTATGTTTTGCATATTACGTTAAGTCTTGGTCATCTCGATCCTCACAAACTATAAATTCATCATCATGTTCTTCTAGTAAACGTGCTTATGCTTTGGTTACATCTTTAATATCTTCAAACAAATCTTCAATTTCAACAATAAACAGTAGTCCAAGCAAGTCTGGTAAATCAAGTCCTGTCACTTCATTATCATCTAGCAATCCTCCACAACTTAAAATAGTTATCTACACATTATGCAAAGGCCCTTATGCCTTAAAATAGTGCACTCAATTTTTAATTCAAAATTAGATTACAAGATAAATTTTGTCAACTCTCGAAAGCGATGCATCAACTGCTTAGGCGCGAATCATTCAGTCAGTAATTGCTTCTGCCAACAAAAATGTAAAGAATGTAATGAAGAGCATCATTCTACTCTTTATGATTATTTTAAAACTGATGCATCGACATCCTCACCCCTACCAACTACAGTAACTACAATGACAAATTTCTTTCCTTTAGAAGTTGCTTTGCTTGGTACAGCTTTGGTTGTCGTTTATGACAATAATGATCATCTAATAAGACTTCGTGCATTAATTCTCAAGAATCCATTATTTCAAATTTAGCTTTGCATAAATTGAAGCTTAATTTGAAATCTACTAAGTATCAATTAGTTGGGGCCGGTTCTACTCCACTCATGTTATGTCGAGATTTAATCATGAACTCTATATTTCAATAAAATCGCTGGTTATTGAATTGATTTTAAATAAGATATCGTCTACAAAGTTCGATCCATTATTGTAGTCAGAAGTGAGCCAATTTAATATTGCTGATCTAACATAGATATTCTTCTAGGTAGTGATGTTTTCTTAAATATTTTGTCATCACGTGCTGTAAATTTAAATGACAAAAAAATACTCTTTTAACGATTTTTGGTTTAGTCTATTCCAGACAGTTATCATGCTTTGTTGTCATCCTCAATCAACAATGATGATTCAACTTTGTGATTAATGGAAAGGTCTTCTAGAAAATCTTCTTTTCGAGTGACTTTTTCTTTATATTTGCCAACAATTATTTTTAGTGATTTTTTATCGCATGATTATGATGATGCCGATGAGAACATTCATGATCTTATTTCACGATTTTGGGGAATAGAAGAAATACCATATCCAGAAGATTAATATTGCGAGGACCATTTTATTAACACTTATGCAAGAAATTAATTTGGTAGATTTTTATTATCATTACATTTTAAAATGGATCCTTCAAATTTAGGTAATTTGCCATCTCTCGCAATGAAAAGATTCAAGTTTGAAATATAAATTGTTGAAGAATCCCGATTTAAAACTTTGATATTACGAATTTATATCAGAATATATTAAATTAGGGCGTATGTCTTTGACTCAACAACCATCATATTATCTAATACCTCATCACGGCGTCATTCATCAATCTGGAGTTATTAAAAAACTTAGAGTTTTATTTGACGCTTTTGCTAAAACCACAACTGGAATTTCTTTTAATTGCACTGTTCATAGTGGACCTGGATTTTAATCAAACATTGACGATGTTTTCAGCAATTTCAGCCTTCATCCAATTGCCTTCACAACAGACATCAGCAAGATGTTTCGGCAAATTGAAATTTATGATTCTGATTGATCATATCAACGTGTTTATTTACTGGAGATTTTATGCTGAAGATCCAGTTCCAACACATCAGCTGAAGACGGTAACATATGGTCTCACTCCATCACCATATCAATGCTTCAGTGCTTGGATGCTTCTAATTGCAATAAATGTGATACGCTTATTGGCATTATTGAATAATTAAAGACGCAGTTTCCTTTTTACAAAAGGAAATCTTTGACTTAAAGAAAAACACTAGTGAATATTATCCATCAAAAATGGATTTTGATACTAAAACCATAATTTACAAAATCGGTGAAGTCAAAGAAGAGCAAACAACGTTATCATTTTTAATGCTGCTGAATCTGCATTTGCAAATTCTATCGATCAAGCGTCACTTGGACTTGCTACTAAAGTAATCAACTTTTATCTAATGCTGTAAAATTGTTAACACCGTTAGACTGGGCAGCAATCAAACAAACCTAGGCCACTAAGAGTGCAACTAAATTCTAGAAATGGTGCCCTTATAATATTAAAAAATAAACTCAAGTTGGAAAATTCTATCTACGCAGTCAATATATCTAAATATATCCATGTCAACCAAAATATATTAAAAAGTTAGAGACGAACTTAATGCGAGAAAACGAAATGTGAGCTTAACATCTATATTAAATTTAAAAATGGCATTTAATGGATTTCAACATCTCAGGTAAAACCTGCAATGTTGGTAGCCGATCTACTAAGTTTTTAAATAAAACTATTACAGTGCTGCCAATATTAGAATTGTTGAACCTGTATCGGGTTTTTACGTTGATTTAGTCCATCCGTTCCAGTTTGTATGTACGTCTTCAACGTGTCGTATTTTACACATTAAATTAATTTAACCCTAGTTGTGGTATCAACCTTTTACCATTTATTTTGAGTACTCCATTACCTACCGTCACATTTCTTGAAACCGTTCCTTGCTGCACACCAAGTACGGTTTTGAGGTGTGGTAAAAAAGTATAGGGGTTTGTTTGTAAATAATTACTACAGTTTTTTGCTTTACTTTCCGATTTTAAAATCGAATTAAATAATTTAATATATTAAAATGGGATGTTTTTGTAATTAAAGTGTCTGGATTTCTACTTATATATAATTTTAAAACTGAGTTAGAAAGTTTAAAAATTATTACAACTTTATTAAGAGCACTATTTGCAAAAAAAAATGTTTTTGCTAATTTAGTATATCTATAAATTTAATCAATATCGAGCCGTTTAAACGAACCATCTATTCCAAATAGATTGTCGGCGTTTCTGGTTCTATCTAATCTTTTTGTTTCATCTACATACCTCTTTTCTTGTTCTTCAATAAACTTTGAGTTATCAGTTATTGTATGTTTAGCGCGCTCTAAAATATACAGTAAATATTATTAAGCATGAAAAAAATGTAAAGAATTGGTACCGTGTAAATCTGAAATTGAATTTCCACTTCCGCCATAATCCGTGGGGAGGCATTCTAATGGTACATATTTAAACAAAGTGTCCAAATTTTTGGTATGAAAATGGAACTATAATTAAAGTTCAAGTAAATATTGCAATATTGTGTGTCGTTACATACAATACTCAGCAATTGTAAATTCATAAACGGCTTAATTACACTTATTAGTAAATCTATAAAAGGAACAGTATTTATGCAGTGAATCCCTTTCAGTCTTATTGGTAACGCTTCCTAAAACAGCATTTCTTATAAACCACAATAAAAATTAATTACATCATCAATGCTGATTACAATTCCTCATACTTTTAACACATCAATAACTTTTGTTCGGCCTTTTACCTGTAGAAACATAATGATTTTTTTTAATGATATTATTGGAATTTTGGTTAAATGTCCTAACACACAACCGTCCATATCAAATACAAAAACTATTCCGTCTACATTGCCAGTTTCCATTAACCAAATATGTATACAACTACTCAAGTATTTTATATGGGTTCCAAAACTATACGTATCTGGATTACAATCTATTACTTTTGTAAGAAAAACCTGATAACCTTCGGGAGTCATGGTTGGTAATGGAGCATAAACACTATATAAAAAAAAACATTAAATTTAGATGATGATCTACATACCTACGCTTCATTCAATGTCGTTTTAAGTTGTACAGAATTTTTTTTTCCAAAAAATTCTGGCGTCTCAGTCATTAATGCAAAAAAACTGTCTATAGTTGCTTTGGTTTTTTCAATACTATAATAACAACTGTGCAAAAAGTAAACTATTTCTAACTCTAAAATATTACGTATTTTAATTATAGGTAGCTAAAAGTAAATGATTATTTTACCTGAAATTGCTGGTAGATGTAATTGTTTTTCCAGCCATTTCTTAATATAATCGACATCAGATTTCTTTAAATTCACACATTTATCATACTGTTCTTGCAAGTTGGCCAGTTTTAAAGGCATCTTAATACAATATATACCTTTTGATATATTTGAATCAAAACAGTAACCATACGTAAGTGACATTGAAGTCTCTGAGCAATCTTTGCTTTTTGAACTGTATAATTAACACTAACATAATTAAATCAAAAATTAAATTAAATGTGCGGTATTTAAATTATGTGTTGTTAATGACAATAAACCGATAAATATTACTAATTAACTTCATAAAAATTAACTAGCAACTTTACTAACAACTAAACAAAAATGAAAATCATTTTTACATATATTTACCTCCTTTTCCTCTCATTTTCTTCTCTTTTCTTTATTACTTCTTTCATCCATCCCAATCCTCTGCCCATTTTCTCCTAGTAGTATCCTTCCCTCTCTCTTTTCGGTTTGCAGTTTTTTTAAATGGTCAATATTCTCCCATCCTTCGCCACACATGCTACATATTCTCTCATCATCATTCGTCTAGTACATATTCTCTCGTTCCTTATTCCCGTATCTAAACCTTGCTATGATTTTTTTTTATACTTATTGTCCCCCTCAGATATTCTGATATTCCTTCCGTACTTAACTCTTTGTACTTTTCATTGTATCTTCCCCCTTAAAACTTGGCACTTCTTTCTTGTATCTGTATATCTTTATCTATACTTATCATTTCCTTTTTTATTCTTCTCCCTTCCTTTTTTTTCTGTTTATCTCCTCTCTCGAATACCTTACCCTTTCGTAATAACGTTTCCTGCTCTCTTTATCGTATTCGTTTAAATATTTTTCTACTTCTTTCCAACATTCCTTTAGAATCTTATTTCCCTCCCTGTGTCTTATGCTTTCTTTATACCCTACTGATAATTTTCCTGTCTAAATCCTAATCTTTTCTATTTTTACTTCTTCTTCTAATATACATCCTGGTGTTTCTTTTCCCAATGCTAACGTCTATTTCCAGTATTTTAATTGTACTTTCTCTAGCTTTTTCTATTATTTCTAGCCTCATATTTTTGCCCCATACAATAATACACTTCTTACTAACTTCTCAAACAACCATCTTCTTTTTTCCAATATCTTTTTAAAAAAACCTTTCACCTATCCTTCATATCTGACTTGTTTGCTTTCTGTTCTAATTCGCTTATATGCCCCTCATCCTAGTTATTATAACTAAACATACCCAAGATCTTGTATTCGTCTACTGTTTGTATTTCTTCTTGTCCCCATAACCATTTCTCTATTATTCCTCTCCTTTTTTTCTTTTTAAACACCATTATTTTAGTTTTTCCACATCCAGTTTTTTCTTTAATAAATATTTTATCACATTAAGTGATATATACTTTCAAAATGTGAGAGGTCTTTGTTCTAAAACATTAAGATGTTTTAGCTTAGTTGCTGAAGAAGAATTTAATATTATTGGTCTGGTGGAGACAGCTCTAACTAGTGATATTATTGACTCTGAATTATTTCCGGTCAGCTATACCGTTGTAATCGTCAATTTACTGTTACTAAAAAACAATGGGGTGGTGGTGTGTTAATAGAGGTTAGAAAACCCATTTCTGCACCTATTATTATTGTTGAGGATAAACATCATCCGGCACTTATTGTTACTCCCCGTTTGCAGTGGAATTCCAAAACTTTCCCTGTTATCTTTGACCAACATTTGTACAACTTTAAAAAAGAGGATCTCTTAGGTCTCTATAATGTTATTTTTCATACTGATAGGTCTTTTGTGGGTTCTTTTGCTGATGTGGACTTAGCATATAGTGAATTTTATAAAAATCTTGTCAACATTTGTGACACTTTTGTACTACATTTTCGTCTTAGATTAAATGCTAAATATTTTCGAAAGTATAAATTATCTAAGGATCTTCATGAATTCAAACGTTTAAGGAAAACCATAAAATATCAAATTTTACGTTCTTATAAGTTTTATATTGTTAATGTTGAAGAGGCAATTAAAACCGATTCTAAAGTATTTGGTTATTTGTTAGGTCAAAAGAAAATCTTCTAGAATCCCTGGTAAAATGAAATACAATAATGAAGAGCTTTCAAACCTTAGGGAAATTGTTGATGCGTTTAAACGATATTTTTCAACTGTTTATAATTTAATTTCATCAAAATTTTATTTACCAACTGTACAATTCAATAATCTTCCGTGTATATCAATACCATTAGTATCAGAGGAAACAGTATTAAAGGCAATTAAATCACTTAAATGTAAACTAACATCTGTTTATGACCAAATTTTGAGTTTCCTTATTAAAGACTGTGCACATGCATTTGTTAAGCCATTATACTTTATTTTTAATTTAGCTATTTCCACGAGTTGTTACCCGAACGCGCGGAAAATAGCACGTATATGTCCCATCCTGAAGTCGGGCGACTCGTGTTCTGTATCGAACTATAGGCCAATTAGTGTCTTAAGCAATTTTTCTAAAGTATTTGAACTAGTCGTATATAATGAAATTTTTCCGTATGTTATTAACTTTATTTCTCCATATCAACACGGTTTCATGAAGTATCGTTCTACACTAACTAATTTTGCATGTTTTTCACAGTTTACTACTCCTGTGCTAGACAATCATGGTCAAGTTGATGTAATTTACACGGACTTTTGATAGGCTGTTGACTCTATAATGGATTCTATAATTCTCGAGAAACTAAGCGATTTTAGTTTTAGTAATGCATTACTATCTTTCTTTGCCTCTTATTTAAGTAACAGATCTAGGGCCTCTGTTATTTAATATATTTAATAATTAATGACTTGTTCTTGTAAGGACTAATTTTTGCTGATGATCTTAAATTGTATAATTGTATTTCATCTAGTTCTGTCTGTGAGTTTTTGCAAAATCAACTTACTTTGATTTCACAGTGGTGCTCTAATAATTACCTTCATCTCAACATATCAAAATGTAAAATTGTTTCATTTTCTAGAAAACGCAATCTTGTCATCTTTAGATACTTATCAACTCTAACAGCCTACAACGTACTGAGTTGGTTAAAGAGTTGGGGGTAATATTTGATTCTACGCTTAGCTTTGCTAACCATGTTAGAGAAACAGTTACCTCTGCTTTGAAATCGCTTGGTTTTATAATTCGTACATGCAAATCTTTTCGAACTTTAGTTTAATTCTCTGGTACGATCAAAATTAGAGTATTGCAGTTTAATATGGTTTCCTTTATATAAGCAACATGTTGACAACATTGAAAGCGTTTACAGGAAATTTTCTAAGTACGTCGTGTTTAGGCTTGATGGAGTTTATCCACCTAGAGGCTATCCCCAAAATCATCTTTTAAATCGGTTTGAAACTTTCTCTCGTGAATCTAGACGAATGATTCTTATACAATATTCTTCATAATAAGATTAGTTGTCCATGCTTGTTAACGTCAGTGAATTTTGCTGTTCCTATTTTCTCGGCTCGTTCTCCCTTAATATTTTACATTAATACGCCAAAATCTACCGATTCATTTAAGGTGTAGATTATTTAATGATTTTTGTGTTAATTGTGACATCTATGTTTGTACAATTCAAGATTTAGTTAGAGCATTTAACTCTTATTATTAATGATGTGCAAGTACATTATTATATTTATTATAATTAATATTACTAATTATTACTATTACTTAAGTATTTATTTTTATTTCTTTTTTATTTTTTATTGCAATCACGTTTATTTTTACCATACTTACATATCATTATTTTAAACATATTTTTAATTTTGTTCTTTAAATAGAAAATTTTTTTCTGTTGAACAATAAACGAATTATTATTAGTATTACTATTATTATATCAATCTCTTCGGGTATTACAACCGTTAGTTCTGGAATATGGTGAAGAATTTTCAAAGGCTTCAGATATTCTAACAATTGACATTTATTTTGATGACATTACGACAGGAGCTGCAGATGTCGAATCAGCAATTCAACTTTATGCGGAATTTTATATATATAGATTATCTTCATTGCTTCTTTGTGGTGGATTTATGTTGTATAAATTTCTCTCAAATTCACCGGAATTTATCTCGGTAATACTGGAAGATCGTCGGGCAGCTGATATTTCATTTTCACCCAATGACATTCCTATCTCAGTTAAGATATTAACACTTTATTGGAACCCATGTGACCATGTTTTTACTCATATTGCGAATGTAAATTATTCCCACATTACAAAGCGTTATGTATTATCTGTTGTTGTTTGTATAGTATAGAATTGTATTGGATTTATTTCACCAGTTATTCTATATGCCAAATTATTATTACAAGAGTTATGGTCTAAAGGTTTGAATTGGGATGATGTACCAGACTCAAATTTTATTAAGTCATGGTCTATTTTTGATCAAATTTTTTTACTGTCTTTAATTGCAATTACTAGATATTTACTTCATGATTCGGTTATAGAACATCTTTTAGTAGGTTTTCGTGGTTGTCTTTAAATCCTTCTACATGACCTTCTTTAATACCTAATGTCTCAGACTCCTGAATTAAAATCTTTACATACAAATTTTCTTTGATCACTTCTAACATTTCTAATCCGTTATGTCAAATATGTTTTCGTTTTTTATTGTATCTACGTTTGGTTAGAACTTTTGCATGAATTTTGAGATTTCGTTACTTCAATTTGTTATCAATCAATCTGGGTCATTAGTTTTAGAAGAATTTCATTTAGCACTTTGTAAAATTGTACGTATATTCCAAGAAGTGGATTTCAGTGAAGAATACAATTTTTAATTATCATCACCTACTTCAGACAGACGAGACGTTTGAATGTTTTTCTCGACGAAGCTGGTGTCTTCAAGGTGTGAAGTCGCTTTTGTCACTTTAATCTGCGGGATAGAACAAAATTTCCAATACTACTCTCACCTGTTTACACTCATTATTGATTACCTTTATATATCGAATTATCATCTTGGCGCTGAATCTCTTTTGGCTCTTGTTTTATAACGATTTTATTATTGGAGCACAAACATTAGTTCGTTTGCGAATACATAATTGTATTCGTTGTTACAGAGTTAAACCACCATTATTGACACTACAATGGGAGATCTTCCAAAATAACAATTGGTAGAGCATTTTTATCAGTTGGTGTAGATTTTGCAGATTCTTTTCTGAAATCATCTCGACTTCGTTCATCAAAGTCTCCGAAATCATGGATCTGCGTTTTTGTTTGTTTTAGAACTGAAGCAGTACATTTGAAGCTTGTTTTAGATTTCTCTTCTGATGCCTTTTTAATATCTTTCAAAAGATTTTATTTACCTAGAGGGTTGCCAAAGGATGTATTTTCTGATTGTGGAACAAATTACGTTGGTGCTGCTCGTCAGTTAAATGAAGTTTATGTATGGTTTCATTCATCGTCTAATCAAGGATTCATTATTGATCAAACATCACATTTAGGAACTAATTGGTCATTTTCCTAGTCATCTTCTCTACATTTTGGAGGTCTTTGGTAGGCATGTGTAAAATCAATTAAGAACCATTTAATCCGTACCATTGGTAATAAACAGCTTGGTTTTGAAGAATTTATGACACTTTTGTGTCAAATCGAAGTCGTTTTAAATTTACGGCCGTTGTGTTCTAATTTGTTTTCATTTGATAATATTGAATTCTTATTATTAAAACACTTACTTATTGGTTCATCATTGACTTGACCTCATTTTCAAAATCTTATACATACGCGTTCAAATAGACTAAACCGATGGCAACATATCACACAAATTATTCAACACTTTTGGAGTCGTTGGGGTACGGAATATCTACACACAGCGTTTGAAATGTTATATAACATTCGAGGTTAATTAATGTAGGAGATTTGATTATTATCCGTCAAGTAGATGCTCAGCGATTATTCTGACCTAGGGTTCAAAAGTGCCATTCTGGAACGGATGGAATAATACGGGTTGTAACTGTAATAAAATTTTCTATTCTGTATTCTATTTTTATTTCTACAAAAACGAGTTAAAATTGATTATTTACCCAGTTTGTATTATCAAGATTTTGATATTATTTACTGGCTGAGGTTTGGAAGGTGTTTTTATTTGTGTTACATTTATTGGTATTTGAAGAGGAGCATCTACATTTTAAGCAAATACATTTTTAAACTTTTAAGCTATTGTAAAAAGAAACATTTGTTTATTAGAATTTTTTACATTTTAAACATAAATATTATTGAACAATCTTCAATTTATTTTCATCGGTATTTTTTTAAATTCTTTTATCAATTGTTAAGTCAGCTATTTTATTACCATTTTCAAAATTTCTTTTCAAGATTTTAAGCATTACCTTTAGAATCATCATAGACAGTTACCTATGTATGTGCGTACATACAATAAAATAATGTTGCTATAATTTAGTACGCATCCACATTTTCGAATAGTATCGCTTTGTCAGTTACGATCACACTTTCAAACTACATTACAGTTTCAACCCAAGAATACCAGAAGCTAGTTAGGTCAATAATAGCGATTTGCTTTAATTGAATAATTTGACTTACGTAATTAAATTTCTATAATTTTTTAAAGTAGTGTTTTAAGAGAGTGTAAAAATATTGTTCTAATTATTACTTGTGCTAAATTCTTTTAACTTGCTTAACCGGATGAGGATCTACCAATTCAGCATCGTCCCATAATTGATTATTTTTTAATTAACAATTATGAATAGCATTTAACAAACAAAACATCATGGTAATAAACATTTCAAGATTTTGGGTAAAAATAAATTATTGAGACTCATCAGTTTCCTGTGAATTTTTATTATGCTCGTGAAAGTATTACAGATATCTTACATTGATGGCACACAAATTTGTGTTGGTTCACTTTTCCGAACCGGTTCTTGGCTAATTTAGACGGTCCTCTTCAAAAATAATAACAAATGCGAACATATTTGGTTTGCATGGGAATTTGCTCTTTAATCTTTCGTAATTATCAGTTGCGGTAAATTGCCTCTAAATACTGTAATTTTATTTCTTAATTACATTAACCAAATATTTAGAAATGATTAATTACATTTGGAGCATTAAGTCATCAGTCTATAAACTCGAGCTTCTGGCGGCAAACAAAAAAAAAACACCTCAAAAAGTACCTGCCTTATGAGGAAATTTGCACTGTTTTATTAGCTATTGAGTGGCAAAGAAATATTGGTGGTGAAAGTTTAATTTAATAATCTTTAAACCTACTTTTGTATGAGCAAATATAACGAAAATCCTTATGTGAATTGTGTATTAATCAACTTTTATTGGGGTCAATATATTCAATATTATTTTTGTTTTTGTTACTAAGCTTATTTTGATGATTATTTTCGGTTGTGTTAATTTTTTTAATACGTGGAGTATAAGAAATGTACAAGCTGTAGTAGGAGAAAAGCCTCAATGAGCGCCGTAAAATCACTTTACACACCATTAATATCATCATCAATAAAAATTAAATGCGCCCTTATTCTGTAGATTATCGTGTCAAGTACGGTGAGAAGTATTTTCTAAAATTAATTTATCGGATTTTATACTTAGTTTATTTTAAAATGTTCCCAAATAGCAGATAAATCAGTATAATAACCGTACTTTACGGAATAGTAGCCATACTTTACCGCATTGTGTGTAAAACCATGTTTCAAGATAAGTAGGAACAACTAAAAATGTTCTTTACAGTTCAGGAGGCCAGAAAATTATTTACGTAATGGAAATTACGTGAATTGTGTATTAATCAACTTTTATTGGGGTCAATATATTTAATATTATTTTTGTTTTTGTTATTAAGCTTATTTTGATGATTATTTTCGGTTGTGTTAATTTTTTTAATACGTGGAGTATAAGAAATGTACAAGCTGTAGTAGGTGAAAAGCCTCAATGAGCGCCGTAAAATCACTTTACACACCATTAATATCATCATCATATTCTGTAGATTATCGTGTCAAGTACGGTGAGAAGTTAATTTTCTAAAATCAATTTATCGGATTTTATACTTACTTTATTTTTAAAATGTTCCCAAATAGCAGATAAATCAGCATAATAACCGTACT
This sequence comes from Abscondita cerata, assembly GCA_030710515.1. Classification (NCBI taxonomy): domain Eukaryota; kingdom Metazoa; phylum Arthropoda; class Insecta; order Coleoptera; family Lampyridae; genus Abscondita; species Abscondita cerata. The sequence continues at coordinate 95,960 of JALBCR010004193.1, forward strand.
TTACGGCATAGTAGCCATACTTTACCGCATTGTGTGTAAAAATCAAGTTTCAAGACAAGTATGAACAACTAAAAAATGTTTTTTACAGTTTAGGAGGCCAGAAAATTATTTACGTAATGGAACTTACGTGAATTGTGTATTAATCAACTTTTATTGGGGTCAATATATTCAATATTATTTTTGTTTTTGTTACTAAGCTTATTTTGATGATTATTTTCGGTTGTGTTAATTTTTTTAATACGTGGAGTATAAGAAATGTACAAGCTGTAGTAGGAGAAAAGCCTCAATGAGCGCCGTAAAATCACTTTACACACCATTAATATCATCATCAATAAAAAAATTAAATACGCCCTTATTCTGTAGATTATCGTGTCAAGTACGGTGAGAAGTATTTTCTAAAATTAATTTATCGGATTTTATACTTAGTTTATTTTTAAAATGTTCCCAAATAGCAGATAAATCAGTATAATAACCGTACTTTACGGAATAGTAGCCATACTTTACCGCATTGTGTAAAAACCATGTTTCAAGATAAGTAGGAACAACTAAAAAATGTTCTTTACAGTTTAGGAGGCCAGAAAATTATTTACGTAATGGAAATTACGTGAATTGTGTATTAATCAACTTTTATTGGGGTCAATATATTTAATATTATTTTTGTTTTTGTTATTAAAGCTTATTTTGATGATTATTTTCGGTTGTGTTAATTTTTTAATACGTGGAGTATAAGAAATGTACAAGCTGTAGTAGGTGAAAAGCCTCAATGAGCGCCGTAAAATCACTTTACACACCATTAATATCATCATCATATTCTGTAGATTATCGTGTCAAGTACGGTGAGAAGTTAATTTTCTAAAATCAATTTATCGGATTTTATACTTACTTTATTTTTTCAATGTTCCCAAATAGCAGATAAATCAGCATAATAACCGTACTTTACGGCATAGTAGTCATACTTTACCGCATTATGTGTAAAAATCAAGTTTCAAGACAAGTATGAACAACTAATAAATGTTCTTTACAGTTTAGGAGGCCAGAAAATTATTTACGTAATGGAAATTCATCTCATTTTGATTTTAGAATTAATGAGAAAAGGATGTCGCGATATTTTTACCAGATAATTGTAAGTAGTGTCCACATTATGTCGAATGGTGTTGATCAACGACCATGTCGATCCAGATGTGGACGTGTCGCCCGGCAAATGTAGAAGAATCGAAAGTCAAACGTGTCGATTGATATTTGTCGATCAATCTTGTCGTTCGGCATAATGTAGACACAATACTCTAAACTGCATAGCTTTGATAGAAAATAATTAATATATCTTACTTTTCCTTTGGAAAACGTCAAGCTATGGTTCATCAAGTTGGTGTTTTCTCACATTATATCTTCTTCTTAGAAGTTGATTTGTACTGGAAATAAGAACTGTTCTGTATTACAAAACTACATTTTCGATAAAAACTTTAGATTTAGATTAAAGTAGAGAGTTCATTTGTAGATGAAGACTTACATATTTATTTACCATTTAAAGATGCAGAGGATATGTGATTTTTCTAATTGTTAATTAATAATTGAAGACATTTATTTTCTTTATGAGAATTCTTTGTTAGTCATTCAAATCATTGACTATTATTGACTGGGTTTCTAGATGTTATTTAGTTTTGATGCGACTTTATGTAAAACAATATTTTGGTGTCGTCATCAAATACTGTGATTTAGATGCTTTCAGTTTCAAGAATATAAGGTAGCTAAACACAAAAGAAGCAAATCTAATTTAGCTTCTGCCATAGAAACCCACTGCTCAACGTTGCTGCAGTAGTGCCTGATGTCACTATGCGACTACCACTCCCTTGATTTTATCTTTAATAATGTCATTTGATTTCATTTATTTTGAATAATCGTTCAGGTACGCCAAAGGACAAATCAAATTTAGCTTCTGCCATAGAAACCTGAGCTCAACTTTGCTGCCTTGCTGCAATAGTGGTTGATGTCACTATCTGAATACTGCTTTCTTGGCAACTCCGATAATTTCATCTTTCATAATGCCGTTTATTTTCTTTTAAACAATTGTGTTGTTTAATGGCGTCACTGTACCATCTACTTACATGTCACACAAAATTTATCACCTCGGGATCACTACTGGGGATCTCACCAAATATATAATTCTATTAACGTTCACCTAAGGTTTCCGGTAAATTTTTTTAATAGAGAGTTTTAGCAAACGGGTTAAACGAGAACGTCAACGTCATTTTTGTCGTAATAGTTTTAACGTACAATTTTTAATTAAACTTTTAGCAAGACGTAAAAATTTATACGTCAAGCTTTGTACGTCAAAATAAATAAATCATTATGGAAGATCTGTTGAATATTGCGGCATTTGGGGACCTAAGCGATGATGAAGTTGAAGCGACAATTGTACACAATATTTTAAATCCTCGAAGAGCTCCTCGAGTAAGATCACTCACGTATGGTAGACTGAATCTAGACAGATTAAGTGAAGAAGAGTTTACTGCGTATTTTAGATTTAAAAAGCAGGATGTTAGGAGACTTTGTGACGCTCTTGGCATTTCACCGATCATAGAAGCTGAAAGGAATTGTAAAACTAGTAATGTAGAAGAATTGTGTATTTTATTGAGAAGGCTTGCCTACCCTAATAGGTACATAGATTTAAAGTCCATATTTGGATTATCCGCAACTTATATGTCTATCATTCTTCAGAACAAGTCCTTCCTGATAGACAATTTGAACCAAATTCCATGGTTAAATGAACATAAGCTAGAATACTATTCTAACGCGGTTGTAACAAAAGTGGCAGCATTACAAAACTGCTGGGCGTTTATAGATGGCACAGCAAGGCCCATATGTAGACCAACAGTGAACCAAGAAGAATATTATTCCGGCCATAAAAGACAGCATTGTCTTAAGTATCAATCCTTGCTGTGTCCAGATGGACTTATAATTAATTTGTATGGGGCAATTCCTGGGAGAAGGCATGATGCCGGGATATTTAGAGAATCCAATTTATATGAACAACTGGAAAATAAATAATTTAGCAAATGGTAAACGTTACTTAATATATGGCGACTGTGCATATCCAATGAAACCATTGTTATTGCGTCCATATTCTAGTCAAAATTTAACGCCCCAGCAGGAAGAATTTAACAATTCTATGAAAGTTGTAAGACAAGCAGTAGAATGGGGATTTGGGAAAATAGTTAATGAATTTGCATTTTTCGACTTTAAAAAGAACAAAAAATAATGTTGCTAGATGTGCAAAGTATATATAAAACTGGTATGATTCTCTCCAATTATCATACTTGCCTGTATCATGGTCAAACATCGCAATATTTTAACGTCGTTCCACCAGAATTAGAAGAGTATTTAAACATTACATGATCATATTTTATAAGCCTTGATATAACACTTAATAGTTTATTAATACAATTATTTGTGATTTCTATTTATTAGTTAAATGTTTAACTAAAGTTGAATTAATCTCAGCTAACTGCCGGTCCAATAAAATTTTCTGAGACCGTTCGTCAATTTCTAGTTTTAATTTTTTTGCTCTCATATTTTTCCATCTCAAAATTTAACTTCTGTTCTTTTAATGCCATTTTTCTTCTTCCCCGCTTCTTTATTTCAAGTTCCGGTTCCTTTCTATCTTGTAAATATTGTAGAGCATTATTTTTTAGTAGTTTATTTCTTGGTATACGTTGAAGGCATCTTAAAACATTTTGGATTGCTGCAGGTTGAACCCTTGGTCGCAAAAGTCTTTCTTGAGTTGGTTGGTTGAGTTCTTCTAACGGTGTTTGAAAATTTTGACTTTTCTGTTCTGGTTCAATATTTTGAGGTTCCTGTTCAGATTTGACATTTTGAGATTCCTGCTCTGGTTCTTCACCTTCACTATCAGAAATATCGTATCTGCCAGAAAAATGAGAATCGGCAGCTAGATCCCTTTCTTTTATTGCTCGACTAGTTGAACAGAAGGAAATTTTTGTGTTTTGACTACCAGATGAGCAACAGGAAAGTTTTACTGTTTTTTTACAGGAGGAGTTGTTTTTATTTTCAGTTTTCTGTCGTTTAATATGATTTTTACAAAATTCTCTTTCAAGATCCACAACTTGCTGCAGTAATTGTTCTTTCTCGTCATACTCTTTTTCCGTGCCTGATCTATAATAAATACATTAAAAACAGGAAGTATGGTGGTGAAGTAGTTCTTGACTTGCGTTAAACTAATTTTTACACATATAAATTTACTTCACTTGCATTAACTTCAATTTGATTAAAAGGTAACTTACTTTCTCAAATTTGTACGATCATCCTTTTTAAACAGCTTGATGAGATGCTCTGTATGTTCCCGCACCGTTCTCAAGGAAAAATTCTTGTCAGTTGCCTTTATTACATTAAGATGAATATTTTTCCATTCATTGTAATTTTAAAGGGATTACAACCCAGAACTTCTCTTAATAATGTTAAATCGTCTTGTATATTAAAGCGTAGTTTACTATTTTTACCCCTCCCACACATTTTCCTAACGTTTTGCGACCGTTTCACGTATACGACAAACAAGTCGAAATGCCGTAATACGTCTTTCTAATGACGTTCACAGTAACGTCAATTTTTTTGTTGTCTAGACAACGAGCGGATAACGTACGTTAATTCCAGTTATACGTCTTGCTAAAACTCATTATTTAGAACTTGGAACCCCTTCTTGTGTTTTTTACCTATACCAAGATGAGGTCCTATATTAGACCAATTTCTAAATATCTATGTACCTTTTCAGTTGAATAAGTACCCCTTTTTGGCCACTAACTTATTAAGTGTTTGTAATAAACTCTAATTCAAAACTAACGTTTTTTAAATGATTTTATTTTTACTTATTTAATTATCTATTTCATTATTTAGCAAAGAAATTAGTTTCTATTAAATCTGATGTGAATGAGTTCTTGTAGTTGCCACTAAATTACAAAAAAGTAAAATTTGATTAAAAATAAATTGGGCAAGAACAGGATATGCAAAATATCATTCAAGGTTATGATTTGTGGTTTTTCACTGGATGTTAAACGATGCAGCATTTTCTCAATGGTCTATTCTTCTTCATTTGTTTCTCCGAGCTCCCAACACGTCGTTTCACGCTTTTAAGATGTTTTGAAAATGTTTAAATCCACAGGAAAAGCCGATATAGTGATGTGTAAAGGGAAGTAGAATTCAAAAAACTTTTGCCGAAAAAGGCAATTAAATTAAATTATTAAAACGTCGGAGAAAAAACAAAAGCAATGAAGTCTCTGTTTCATACATGAAATTTTAAAACCAGCCTGTGAATTATGTTCAAATTTGTAGGTACTAAATTTAACTATGATGTTTTGTATTCTATTGAATTCTTATATTGTCTAAATCGATTACTGGAAGCTAAAATCCGCTAAAATGGTTTCCTGCTTTCTGAATAATTTACGAGAGTTTCAATTCCTTTTCGCTAACGCGGGGCAGCACGTAAGTGAGTGGTCAAGATACTCCGTTGCCAGTCATTCTTCATAACCCTATTCTGTGTATATATTTCTGGCAAGCAAGATTACTTGATTTAATTTTCTTATTTGCCTTGGGCTTAGTAAGCTCTAATAATGGGACGAGTCTGATGTAGGACTTGCCTAACCTTTTCTTGATTTTTTTATGCTTCTTAAAGCTTCTTTCACTATGCACTGTTTGATAGGTATGGATTTGTTTCTCGGTTGTTCTGGAGAAAGATTACATCACATTTACTAGGGTAACTGAACTCAACTCCATCTATTATTGGCCTTAATCTCTGACTTGCACATACCGCTGGTTTGGTTTAGGTTGACTGATTGTTTTGATGCTTCTTCTTGAATCCCGAGATCCAATAGCTCTAATTATGTTAAGTTAATTTTATTTAGACGCAACAGAAACCCAATTTTACATTTTTTTTTAAGTTACAAATTAAATTATGCATTAACATACGCATTAGTCCATACTAAAAAATAAAAGCAATATAAACTTTTTTTTAATTTTTGTAGATCTTTCTGTGTGTTTCTCAGAGATGTAAAATGAATCAATTTTCATTTGGGAATTGAAGATCACATCAATTAAAACTATTTATTATTTTTGAGTGTAGGTTTATTTATCAGTTTCATTTCGAAACTAATGATTAAATTTTGAGGAGAGTTTTAAATGAGGTTAGATACATTTTAATCTATATTAATAAATAAGTTTGAAATGTCTGTTTGTAATTGTAAAACAAAGAAAATTTATATATAATGTGCATATAAGCAGATTTACGTTTGTCTGAACTGTTTTCTTGGTGAGGAATAAATGGTTTCTTTGTTCTGACTTATTTTAGAAACGAGAATATATTTATCTCTACGACTAATATAAAACTTCACAATTCTAAAATTAAATTTAGTTACGAAATTTCAACATTCTCACTCTTGGGATTGAAAAATATTCTGGCACACCTCTAAGCCTATGCGATTTAAATGCGATAGAGATAGACAATTTTTTTTTCATTGGTGCAACAATATAGCGTTACGCTCGACTGTCATCGCGATAACACATTTGTCATGTTAATAATTATTTGTATCTTAAAATGTTTATTCCGAATCTTTGGTTGTAGAGAAAGTATAGTCAGTGATAGGTAGCAATGAATATTTACAATGATTCCTCACGCTGGGAACCTTTCACTTGCATCAAATTTTCATTCAAACCTTGTCACTGAATATACTATTACGAGTGTTTTGTTGGCAGATAGAAAAAATTCTACAAAATAATATAAACCGTTTTTAATTTTTCCTATTTGTACGTCAGTAAGCGGTAAATAGATTTTGACTTGCGGGTAGAGAAGTTATTAGAGACTAAGCCAGTATTCAACTATTATGTGATTTTGTGTGTCTACATTTGTCCGAGGTAATCAAAGAAATGGATCAATTTTGAATTAGCTTCCATTGTTAGGTACAAGCTTATGTCTGTTTGTTCATTTGTCAGAACTGGTTTTAAAGAGTGTGAATACATTTTGACGAGACGTTTGTTTAAGTCTGTCTCTATCTTTTCTTATTATGTTTGGTTGAATAGATTTTAAAAGGACTTTTATTTCCAAATAGAGTTATTTATTATTTTGGAGTTTCTTTCAGGTTCCTGCATGTAAAAAAATATGGAATAATGCTTTTAAGATGCATATTACTTGAAAGTTTGGGGTAAAGCTGAAGGGAGCTAGTTATAATTGTTATAAATTTTAAAAAATATGAAATTCGTGATATACAAATACTGTACCTTTCAACAATTTTATAATTTAACCAATTGGTTTCTATTATAAAAATGTTATTATATTATTCAATTAACAAAAAGTTAATTATAATATTTTTTAATTATTTAAGAAATTGAGGTTTTGGTTTAGGCTTTGCCGCCTTTGTTGGTGTGTCGTCTGTATTCAGGTTTAAAATGTGTTGTTAATTGGAATTTCTTCCTCATATGTAATATATGTTGCATGATGAATGGGTTGCAGATCAACCGTTTTGTAAAACGTTTCTGCTGTACCCGTTATCATCAAAAGTAGTTTTCAGGTCTGACCTTTCGATCTCTTTTCTGCTGGGCTCGTTATTATGAAAGGCAGTTTTCAGGTTTTTGAGTTCAGTCTGAAGATTCGCTAGTTTACAAGTTCTTTAAGCTCGTTCTGCCAGGGGCTTGATGATTTCGAATTTTTGGCCTAGACGGTAGTTGGATACGGCATGGCAATACCTGTTCGTGTGTGTAGGTTTTCTATACAGTGTTTGTCCTAGTTTGTTTTCTTGTTTTTTTACCAGCACATCTAAGAAAGCCAATTGTTGTTCATCTTCTGTCTCCATGGTGAACTGGAGAAGGAAATTCCCATAACGACGGCCTTTAGACTAGTTAATTTAAAAAATTGTTGTCTTCACATAAACAATAAATAAATTTAAACACTAATATATGTTTGCTACCCTCTCTGAATCCCGTAAAAACATGGAAAGTTTTTTTTCTTCAATCAACAATAAAACAGCATATTATTAAACTACTGGCAGACGCTAAAAACGCTTTTTACTGTCTAAACATTGAAAAGTAACAATTCACAACTATTTAGAGGTTGGTATTCAACTTGATTGAAAACGTCACTATAACACTCGAGAATCTCGAAAATTTGAAAATAACTCATGAAAACTAACAATAAACGCTTGAAGAAAAATAATATATTTCAATTAGGGTTAAAAAATATAATTGTTTCGCTTAATAGTAAAATAATCTACTATTTATCTTCTGGCTCATTACTTCTGGCGATTTAATCATTTTGTTAAAACTAAATTATTGAGTGTACAAGTAACTTGAGGCTGTTTGTAGTAAAACTCGTTACCTATGAGTATAATTCATATGATTTATTGCACTTGTATTGTAGCAGGTAAATGATGGTGTAATTTTATCTCCTTCCGTAAATGTATATGATTAATTTTACATATTGGCACCTTCCATGAAGGGTCTAGGAGCCTCGGATACGTCTCTGGCTACAATTATAGCAAATAATATCAGCACAAATTGAACACTTTTTAAAAAAACTTCAAATTTGAAGAGCGTGAAGACTAATAATATATGTATAAGTATGAGATTATACTAAACAAGATCTATTCTAACGTTCATTTGTTCACTTTTCGTTTTAGAAAATGATTAAGCAAATCAAACAAAGAAGGCGTAATTATCATTTAGGTATGCAATGCAGTTAAATTTGCAACGACTAGTAATTTGCCAATTTGACCGATATAATTTGTATTTAATTAAATTGTTTTTAATATCACTGTACTAGTGTAAACCGTTATTTTTCATTGCAGAGATTCCAGTGAACTACAAAAACCATCCAATACGAATGCCGCAGTAATACGTTTCTATCGCTACGTGCAAGCTGCGAGGGATGGACAAGACAAACGAGATTGCTTAAGACTTTACCCAGCATGTTCTATAAATACAGAACTTTAGTCTGTAACATGTACTATATTTTCATCTTTATTATGCTTTGAAAATAATTTTAGATTGTAAGTTAATAACTGTAAAACTTTAACCCTAATTAAAACGTTCGTCTTCCAAAGTTTGAACAAATTGGCAAGGTTTTTTCCTTTGTATTTATAAAACAATTGTATTATTTTGGGATAGGATGTAAATTTGAAAGGGGACGTATTATTAGTGGCTTCTTTTTTGTAAACGAATTCATATCTTGTTAATTTCTAGTCACTAGTTAAAGAATATACAATGCCACTGTCACTATTAATAAGAATTTTGTAATTAAGTATTTATTTATTTATTTTTATTTAACGTTGGATTATATTAGTAACCTGTATGACGCAGATTTGTGTACTTTAATTTTAAAACAAATAATAATTACTTATTGATAAGTTTAACAATAGTAGTAACAAACCTAAGCTGCATTGCTTTGTATTGTTATTATACATTTCAGGCTACGTAAGTGTATACGTATATACATATATTAGGATGGACTTGTATTTATTGTCAATGGAAGCACTAAATTTTTTGATAAGTAATGGAAGTACTTATCTGATTAAAAATATTTTTATATGTTAACCTTATAAAAATTTTTGCTATGATAAGTGAAATCTACAAAACATATGTGTGTTTGTTTAGTTTTAATCTCCTTACATGATTGTTTTACATTGTGAACATTTTGTTTACAAAACGAGTAGTAATATAAATATATCGAAATGTGTTGTTTAATTGGCTACATAGAATTACGCTTTTGCATTCATTTAAACACGTGTACTCTGATGTGTAAAGTGTTCTTTTGTTCGGTGAGTACTTGCCATTTTTCTTCGACAAATTAAGAGGTAATGATTATAGCACTAATCAATATGTAATAATTATACGCATATAAGTTTAAACAATTTGTGCAATTTAAAAAATGAATTAACAACTGCGTATAGCAGCACAACTATGTATAGATGTAACCTAGTAAACATTAAATTTTATTTTGTACAATGGTAAAGTTATACTCGAAACCTCTCGCTCCTGATGAGTTACAAAAGAACGAAACAGCTGTCGCACACACTGCAGGATTTCTATAAATAATTGTATCATCAAGTTGGCAATTAAATGAACAAAATTAAAGATAAACGACGAAGACCACAATTACAACTAGGGGTAATAGTTGCAATGAAACGAAGAAATAACTGACAGATGATGACATTAGCATAAATTAATTCACTATTAGTTTAAGCGGGAAATTTGTATTTTAAAATTTTTCAACAATTACCTGATGAATATAATATAATATTTAATATAATATTTATTTGAATTTGAATACATATATAAATATTAACATATACACATATACAACTTCAATTGTCAATTAAAATATCGGACAAAAGTCCTAAGCCTGTGTATAATAGGCGACACAAAATTAAAACTAGACACCACAAAGTTGTTAAAATACATAAATAACTAACTAAATCTATGACCGTCAACCACTTATGCAGCACGCTAGATAATATAAGCAGCTTCTATAAATTTTTTAGATTACTGCAGTATAAATAAAATTCGTTAATAGAGTATGCAGCACACTCTATTAACAAACGTTTTACCTTTTTTTTAAATAATAAATAGCTCTTAATTGTTTTCAAGTGTGTAGGTAAACAGTTGTATAATTTCATTCCAGTATACAGATAGCCTGATTCATAGAGTGATGAATTATGTTTGATGATGTTAAAATTATCTTTCTCACGCGTATTATGATCGTGATCTTTTTTGTTGGTTGATCCTATATTATTATAATTCGTATAGACAAAACATAAAATTGTGTAAATATATATACTATAAAAGGTTAGCAATTTATGTTGCACAAATATAGGTTTGCATGTATCACCATGGTTCAATTTAAATATAACCCGAAGAGCCTTTTTTTGTAATATAAAAATTCTGTTTGTTAAGTAACATGGTGCTCCTCCCCAGAACATTATACCATATTTTAAAATTGAATAAAAGTACCCATAGTACATAGAAAGACGAATATCTTTACCACAATATTGTTTTGCTACGCGGAGTGCATAGCACTGCCTACTAAGTTTAGTGGAGAGAAGCTCAATATGGGTCTTGAATTTCATATTACTATCTAGATGAATACCCAGTATTTTAGTTGTTCTAGATTGCACTAAAGGAAAATCATTAAAATGATCGTTGAATGACGTTGTAGACCGATCTGTTTTAAAGATTACGAAGGTGGATTTGTCATTATTGATTTTTAAAAGATTAATTTTGCACCAGTTCAACACTGTAGTGTAAGTGTATTTTAACAATTGCAATGCATGAGCCGTGTCTCTGCCAGTAATAAGAAAATTCATGTCATCAGCATATGTCACAGTTGTAACATTATTGGACACACATCTAAGAGAATGATCAAGATCATTGGAAAAAATAAGAAATAACGTGGGACCCAAAACAGAGCCCTGAGGTATACCTTGCAGATTTGGGCAATCATCGGAGGCAGTAATTACAGAATTTCTATTACAGATCACCTTCTGGGTGCGGTTAGAAAGATATGATTTAAACCATTGAGCAGCAATGCCTCGCACACCATAGTTATGTAATTTAGACATCAACAGGCCATGATTGACAGAATCGAAAGCCTTAGACAGGTCAACAAACAGTCCAATAGCCACTCGTCGGCAGTCCAATGCCTCTAAAACCCGCTCACTGTAAACTGCCATAGCGCTGTCCACACTCCTACCTTTCCTGAAGCCATGATATGCAGATGAAAACAAGTTAAAACGATCAAAAAAGATGTTAGTTTTACGTTCATAAGGTGTTCAATGACTTTAGCAATAGATGATAGAATGCTTATAGGACGATAGTTACTGATATCATTTTATCACCTTTTTGTATAGAGGAATAATATGTGCTCTTTTCAAATGGTTAGGAAATACACCCGATTCAAAAGATAAATTAATGATGTATAAAAGGGGCCCCATAAGAGCGTCAATGCACTTTTTAGTAGAAAATTTGATATTCTGTCATCACCGCAACTATTACTATTTTTAGTCCCATTACTGTGGATTTTATTTCAGTTGCTGATACACTACTTATATAAAAGGAGTTGGGTGCTGATGTTAAACCGAGGCACAAGTCAACAGGAGTGGTATTACTCGTTCCACCAACCTTTAGAAAATATTGGTTAAAACTGTTGCATAATTCTTTATCGGTAGAGTAAGTGTCACTAGGTAATTCAGGCAATGTGCACGATTTATTTTACCTTGCAATTGGTTTATAATGACCCAAATTGATTTACCTCTATTTAAAGAATTCGCGACCAACCTATCATTTGCCTCACTTCTTGCCTGTCTAAGCTGCGATTGATATGCATTGTTGAGTTTGATAAAGTCATTCTTGACTAAAGGGAAAAATAGACTTAGTTCATAAAGTTTATTTACCTGATGACGCATTTGTTTTAATTTAGGAGTTATCCCGTTACTCGGTTTCTTATGATTGTGTATTTTTATTAGGAAAACACCATTCATGTAATTTATTGAAAGTTGTATAAAAATTTATCAAAGCATCATCAACATTATCAGACGTGTATACTGAATACCAAGACTCACAAAGCAAAGCTCTGTTAAATTTATGTATGTTGTCGCTACTTAAATTTTTAGACAAGAAATATGATTCTTTTTGGGAAATTTTAAATGTAGAACCACATGCTGACCATAGTGATCAGATACGCTTCCACACTTTTCTATATTACAGCTCACTACACGTTGACATAGATCTGAGGGTATAAAAATGTTGTCAATACATGTACGACTAGTTTTATAGATTCTTGTAGGTCCTTTAAAGCATGGATTAAGATTGTAACTAGTGACCAAGTCGTAAAAGATAGACTTGCGGTTGTTATCAACTAGCAGATCAATATTTAGATCTCCAGCAAATATTATTTGCTTATTTTCCGACAAAAGCATATCGAAAATAAGAGATAACCTATTGCAAATAGTGTAGATATTAGTACCAGGTGGACAATAGAGTCCGATTAAAACAAAACATTGTGAACTTACTCGAAATTCAATTGCGCAACACTCAACTTCGTAAATTAGTGAGAGGTTCGTTATATCATTCCTAGGTTTAAAATCGATGCCTTCAAGAACAGAAATGGAACAACCGCCGTGTTTTCTTTCTGGTCTACAAAATACTGAGCCCATAACATAATTCGGTAGGTAAGTGCAGGTGATCTGCTCACTTGATAACCAATGTTCGCTTAATACAACGAAAGTGGCAGGATACTCGTCGAGTATAACAGATAAGTTCAATAATTTGTTGGTTAAGCATCGAATATTCAAATGGAAAATAGAGAGCTGATACTGTTGGTTGCTAATTACATTGTTATTTACGAAAGTCAAATTAGGTACAGTTGTTACTGTTTTGTGTTGGCCTCGCTGTGTGTTGTCGAGGATTCTTCTTTTTCAATCGTTCCCTTAACTTGTCGAGATGGGGAAAAACTTTCCAATTGTTACTCCAATTGGCCAGATATTGCAGTCTTTTATTAACTCCGATTTGTCACTATTCACAGTTACTTTAAAGCTACTGTAGAGTTGCGGATATTTTGAATTCATTTTAATGCAGGAAAAGTTTCCTAAATCAAAATTATTCAAAAATGTTGTTAACATTTCTTCATTAAGATCTGGTTGTAATCTCGTTATGTATAAGTGATCTAATTTAGGCACACCAGTGATCGTCATGTCAATTTTGCTGACCCCCCGAATCGGTGACGGTCTTCTTTTATTTGGCAATAACCTAGTTTTATTGTTGTTATCGTTTGAATGATTTAAGTTAGTATCGTTTAAATTTAAATTTGTATTTGCAGGTGCGTTTGTGTCATTTGATATTAAGTTCATAAAATTATCTTTATTCCTAACGACATCAGAATATGTGGTTTTATTAGTAGTAGCTACTGACATTTTTGCACTCAACACCTTTTTATCCTTCGCTTTATGAAGTGAGGTATTGGTTACTACAGAAGTCGCTGCTATAGAAGTAGTTGCTTTTTGTGATTCAATTTTCATATTTTTTTTAGATTTGATGTTACTACTTAGAGCTTCTTTTAATTTTTCTTCAACTGCAGAGCATTTTTCTATTAAACTGACTTATCCTCAAGTAGTTTGATTTTATCAGTTAACGCATTAATTAATTGGTTTTTGTCATTTATTATAGATCTTAAGTAATCTATTTCGTTACGTTTAAAACTTGAATCAATAACATTGTTACCTTGGGTAATGTCTTTGTCAATATCGAATTCGCAACAATTTATGTTATCATTATCTATTATGCGGATAAACTTTAATTTACTCTTCGCACAGCTGTCATGATAATAACTTCCACAACTAACGCACTTAACACGTTTTTTTGAGGTGTTTTTGGCACAAACTGCACATAAGTTATTTACAGAGAGTTCAGACACAACCGCATCGTTCGCCATAACCATAAATTCATTTATAGAAACCCTGTACTAGCAATTAGAAACCCCCTGGCAACTTCGAACTAGTAGGCGTAGAGTATACTTTTTCTTTGGATTGAACACCTTTAGATGTGGTTCCTTCAAATTGAGAAAAATTTGTCACAAGCATGATTCTCATACAAATTAAAATTTTATTTAATAAAATAAATTTTTACATAAAATTATTTTCGTCATTGGGATTATCTACATTGTTATCGTCGCTACGTGCATTTAGAATATTTTTGTAAAAGTGTAAATTGTATTTATCACATTTAAATACCCAATCTTTTCCAAAGTGCTTCATTAGCAGTTTATTTACGATATATTTTTTGTTTCTTAATTGGGTGGTTACTTGTAGTTAAAGGACTTGGGGCACCGTCCCACTGTTTTCCTCTTTGCAAATTGATTGGGTTACTAAAATATTCCCTTTCTCAGTTTTGCTTAGGACAAACCTTTTAGAGCAAGATATCTGAAAATGTTAATTGTTTGTTTTATCATATTTTTAATAGACTCTTTCCAATTAAGTCCCAGCCACTGTTTTAGTAGTCTTTTAACCGTGCCATGAGCTTTGAAAATTGTGAATAATCCTTCGATCTATTATTGTGTCTACACGCAATTGCTATCATACAGCTGCTTTGGTTTTGATCAGTGCACATATCGGATATTAAGCGAACTTATCCGATATCGTCATCAATTTCTATTTTGCTGAGACAATCGTACACTACTGATACAATTTCATTAGAAGACTTTAAACGTTCATGTTCAAACCATGGGTACATAAACATATTTTGGCGGCATAGTTGGCTTTTTAATGAACCCACAATTATTGTAAAATTGTTGATATAGAATTGACGCTTATAATATGTTATTTGGTGTGGAATTTTGGAAAGCACCAGGATTCTCTTCTTTCAAATCTCAACGAACGCTTTAGTACCGGCTGTGTGCATTTTTAAATGCCGATTTAGCTTTTTTTGTTATCCTCGCTTGTGGAATGTTTTTCTGGTAACTCCATACACGTAAAGCTGAATAGTTAAAAATTCTCTATTAAAATTGGTATTAACAACATGTCTGAACCATGAACAGTCCGGATTTTTAAGAACATACATGCGCCATAATTTTGCCAAACTTATATCACTGGTAACATATTCTTTGCTTGGCTATCCTCTACAACAATGTTTATCAAGCACAGCACTTTTAATAAATTGAAGAATATCTTTCCTTTTATGTTGGGATTTGTGTAAATCATGATCTCCTTCCCGATTTTCAGTAGGCATACGAGAAATCTTTTCAATACACCGTCAACTCTGTGTTTTGAAATATTTAAGATGCTTAAGAAGGCAGCTTTACATACAGCAACCATCGTTTTATCTATAGTCTTGATAAAATACAAAGCGCCTCCAGTTCTCTTTTCTTGCAGTATTTGTATGTCTAACTTTTTGTACTGACCCAAAAGAAAAAAATTAACAAAACCTATCTTGTATAATTTTATCTGATTTACTGTAGAACAAGTCGGATAAATGTTTAATATCTCTCATCGTTAAAGAAGAATATTTAGACCTACTACATCTGGTGATGATTAAGTTGATGCTCTCGTTGCTGTAACTTCTACCAAATTAACTATTCTCTCAACCGCTTTGGTTTTTAAACTATAGTTCCCAAACCAATTTTATTACAGCGAAATGTGCTCGTTGCTTGAAACTTTCTCTTCGCTATAATATGTCATTCATTGTATTGAACCTACAGACACTTTTATTATTGATACCTTGATAATTCCTTTCTTCTGTTCTAATATACCCATTACAACCGTGGTCTCATATTTTTTATTTAAAACTGTCAAATTTTAGGCAAAATGATTCATTCCGTAATTTTTTAAGGTTAATTCAGACACCATAATTAAGAGACTCTGGGAAATGGAAAAACTTTCTGCTTCACCACCAAGATTTCTCTTAAAGAGGAACAATGTGAAAACATTCTCATGCAGACAACTATTCGTAATTGACGGGAAAGATTTATAATTTTATTACCTTTTCAAAATAACCATTATTTATAGTGTCGGGCTTTAAAGATTCTTTTCGACAAAACGTAAACCCTTTTTGTGTTTCTGTATTATATCACAATTACTCTGATTTTATGATGGACTATTATAAAGTGTTCATAAGCATATTGTATATAACCTTTCTTTGGAAAGTAGCTATTACATTCCCCATCATTGTATAATAAAAACTGAAGATACGATAACAAAGTTAAGAGTTGTATTCGATGCATCCGAGAAACTTTCTTATAAGCCCTCGTTAAGTAAGTTTTTGATAATAGGAAAAAAATACAAAAGGATATCATTAACGTTCTTCTAAACTTTTTTTTTTTGCTGATATTAAGCATAAGTATCGGCAGATACTCGTCAATCCCCAACATACATGATTTCAAAGAATTTTATAGTCATTATCAGAATTATCAACTTAATACGGTTACCTATGGCGTTTCATCAGCTCCATTTCTAACACTTAGAATTCTTTATTTATTGGTTTTTGATTTTAATTTCCTTTAGCTTCACAAATTTTCTTTTCAATTGTTTATGTTGACGACATTGTGACTACGACAATGTAGAATAGTAACCATAAAAAGCTGTTTCCTTATTTACATCCAAATCTTTGAAATTGTCAGGTTTTCTTTTTGATGTTCAAATTCGTGCATCAAAATATTAAAATATTAGGTTTGCAATGAGATCCAAATTCGTACTTATTTTCTTGTGCTCAAAAGATGTTAAAAGGCTTGAAAAAACGACATAGTGGTTTTTTTGTTCCCCTCCTCAACAACAAACAAATCAATCACAGAAAACTTAAAAAGAAAATGTTTACCATTCATTTTTCTTTTAACTCCAGACACGTAAAGCAGACATAAGTCTGAGGAGTTGAAAATCCTCTATTAAAATTGGTATTAACAACATGTATGAACCATTGTTCTTTAACTGAACATTCCGGATTTTTAGAAACATACATGTGCCATAATATTGCCAAACTTAGATTACTGGTGACATGATTCTCTGCTTGGTTATCCTCTACAACAATGTTTATCGAGCACAACACTTTTAATAAATTGTAGAATATCTTCCCTTTTATGTTGGGATTTGTGTAAATTATGATCTCCTCCCCGATTTTCAGTAGGCATACGAGAAATCTTTTCAATACACCGTCAACTCTGTGTTTTAAAATATTTAAGATGCTTAAGAAAGCAACTTTACATACAGTAACTATCGTTTTGTCTATAGTTTTGATAAAATAAGTACAGTTCTCTTTTTTTGCAGTGTTTGTATTTCTAACTTATTGTACTGACCCAAAGGAAAAAATTTTTAACAGAAACATATCTTGTATAATTTTATCGAATTTACTGTAGAACAAGTCGGATAAATGTTTAATATCTCTCATTGTTAAAAAGAACATTTAAACATCTTTGTGTTATAGCCACATTCGGGAAACTTTGGCAGAAGATTTTGGCGGTATTTGAGTAGAATTAGGTTATAAGTATCACTCAAAGACTAAAGTTACCTGACATCTTTTCCATTTTTTTTTATTAACCACACGCTTTCAAGACTCCTTTCTGTACACTAGCAAGCTTTTTTGGATCCATTAGACTAGTTAAAAACATGAGGACGGATTTAACCGTAATCGCAGCCAACACAACATATTGTACCATTGATTGAACCAGATTTGCTATGACATGAATTTAATCACATTTGCTACCAAGTATCTTTGGAATTAGCCGCTTTTGAATCTGTGCCTTATATACTGATTTCCAGAAAAATTGCAACACCTAGAAGTTGTCGAATGATTTTAATGAAATTTTTAGGAAACGTCTATTTTTATTAAACAAAGTGATGATTAAAATTTGAATAAAATCTAGCCAGTAGTTTTTGTTTTTTTGCCTGTTGTTTCCATAGCACATAGTAACAATAAATTTAAAGTATTAGACAATTTAGTAACTGTCTAGTTTGCAAATTGTTGTTGTTTTTTGACAAATTCATTTTGAACTTGAAAACAATGCCGAGAGTACGTCAACATCAACATTTTGTCCAATTAAATGATTTTGAACGTGACATTGGTATGAGAGAGGCCAAACTTTCACTAAGAGAAATTGCTCGTCGTGTAAACCGAAATGTTTCATCGGTTAGTCCAAATAATCCGAGAAAGGGGTTCAACATTGTCGCCGTGGATCTGGACGTCCTCGAAGAACTAGAGATCACAAGAGATAGATTTTCAACAACTCGATCAATTGCAAATGATTGGATGAGAGGTACAGGACTTAGGATGTCAATGTCATCTGTTTATCGCCGGATAAGATCTTATGGGTTAAGTTCATATCGTCCATTTTTATGTCTTCCTCTTACACCACTTCACCGTCTACGCAGACTAGAGTGGAGCAACGAAAGGGTTAATTGTTCGCAAGAATGGTATCAAATTGTGTTTAGTGACGAGTCCCGATTTTGCTTGTGGGCCCACGAGGAGGGTCAGACGGATGCACATTGCTAATGTGCTACAACCAGTTGGCCTTCCATATCTTCAGGGGCTGCAAAATCCTATTTTACAGCAGAATAATGCGCGCCCTCATACGGCAAGAGCTATAACACGGTTTTTGAAAAAATCTAACATTTCCGTCCTCCCATGGCCTGCTGGCTCGCCTGATTTGTTGCCAATTGAACATGTATAGGATATCATTGGTAGGCGACTGGGTAATTTACCGCACTCTCCAGATAATTTACACGATCTTCAGCAACGGATTTAAGAAGCTTGTGATGATATACCACAAGCAGCTATAGATCATTTGATTGATAGCCCAAGCCGTCTAGATGAGTGCATTACAAATAGTGGCGGAGCAACTCATTATTGAAAAAACTTTTTAAGCTTTTGTTCTTTTGTTTTTAAAATCATCACTTTGTTTAATGAAAATAGACGTTTCCTGAAAATTTCATTAAAATCGTTCAACAACTTCTAGGTATTGCAATTTTTGGAAGTCAGTATATTTAAGTAATGTTTTAGAACCGAGCAGTATGGGCTATAGGATAGAAAATTAAATTCTCTACGAGATGGCGGTCTCAATCTAACTTGTCTCAAAAAGGGATTTAGCCGGTTTTTAATTTAGGCAACTCAATTTCTAATATTGAGACTAATACACAATATAGCTGCAGCATGTTCTAAAATCCTCGTCAACCAAGATAAAGTATGGCCAGAATCAAATTGATCAACCGCCTCAATGTTCGCAAATTAAAATCAAACAACATTTGAAAGGAAAAGAATAAGGGAACAGAAAACGGCCGCAATTCCTTGTACACAAAAAAACAAACTTAGACCATATGGTTAGATCGGCTTCTAACATGTGTGCGTCAAATCTTAGCAGACGATGTTATAGCACTGACACATATGTACGATCTAATCTCGCACAGGAACAACTTACACTGTTTTACGAAAACTCTAACAGGCTTTCTCCGTACTTAATCCCAAAGATCAAATACTAGAATACCTACAATAATCGTCAAAATAATTTCGTTACTAATAATTTACATTACTATGGTTCTACATACTATTGACTTTATGCATTGACATTTATAGAAGATTTTACTCAGACTTTTCGAAGAAAAACGGTGTTCACAACAATATATTTATTTCTTTTTATTTGTACTGGATAAACCTTGCAAAGGCTTATGGATAAAGTGATTAAAAGTATCAAATTTTACTATGCTTACCTCAATAATATGTTGACAAATTTTACACTCATTCAGCAGCTCAAAGTCTATTGGCAAACGCTACTTCGATGCTGGCAATAAAAAGGGAATGTTCATTAACATTCTGTTATACCACTTTGTGGTCATAACGACACGTTTTCTCGGATATTATGTTTCAAATTTTAACAAAGTAAATAGAAGAGCGCAACACAACTCACCGTCATATCAAAGCTAGGAAAGTTTTCTACGTATGCAAAGATATCTGCCTTACCAGGCCGACGAACATCTCGGATAATCATCAACAACGCATAGTACGACCCTATCGGATTCCACTTCAACTAAAAATTAAGAATGATGAAAAAGCAAAATAAAAATTTAATTATTAGGTAAACGATAGGAGACAGACAATTGGTCTCTTAACATCTCTTGTAACTTTAAGAGTACAAGAAAATGAGTACAAATTTGGATCTCCTTGCAAACCTAATATTTTTAATATTTTGATGCACGAATTTGAACATCAAAAAAGAAAACCTCGCAATTTTAAAGAATTGGATGTAAATAAGAAAACAGCTTTTTATGGTTATTATTCTACTTTGTCGTAGTCACAATGTCGTTAACATAGACAACTAAAAAGAGAATTTGTGAAGCTAAAGCAAATTGAGATTTGCTATCAAGAACCAATCAATGAAGAGTTCTAAGTGTTAGATATGGAGCTGATGAAACGCCATAGGTAACCGTATTAAGTTGATAATTCTGTACAGTATCATCAAAAAAATGGTAATAAAAATTCTTTGAAATTATGTATGTTGGGGATTGACAAATATTTGCCGATACTAATCAGCAGAAAAAATAACGTAATTTTTCGAAGAACGTTAACGATATCTTTTTGTAATTTTTTCCTATTTTCAGAAACTCACTTAACTAGGGCTTAGAAGGGAGTTTATCTCAACTTTGTTCTTGTATCTTCAGTTTTTATTACTCAATGATAGAGTAATAGGTACTCTCTAAAGAAAGGTTATATACAATATTCTTATGAACACTATTCAATAGTCCATCATAAAATCAGAGTAATCGTGAATAATACAGGAACACAAAAAAAGTTTGCATTTTAACGAAAAAAAATTTTGAAGAGACTGCATGTATTTCCAAAATAAAGCTTATTTGGAAAGATAATAAAACTATAAATCTTTCTCGTTAATTACAAATAGTTGTCTGCATAAAAATGTTTTTACATTGTTCGTCTTTAAAAGAAATCTTGGGGGTGAAGCGGGAAGCTTCAAATTGACAAAAGACCGAATTAATCTTAAAAGACGAAATTACGGGATAAACCATTTTGTCCATTAAAATCAAACAGTTTTAAATAGGGAAATATGAAACCACGGTTTTATGAAAAAAGTTGTAATGGGTACATTAGAACAGAAGGAAGGAATTATCAAGGTATCAATAATAAATGTGGCGAGGAGGTTGTCTGTAGGTCTTAGTAAAAAAGTGGTTTCTGTGGAACCAATACCATGAATGGCATATTATTGCGAGAAGAGAGTCCTAAGCAATGAGCACATTTCACTGTAATAAAATTGGTTTAGAAACTACAGTCTAAAAACAAGAGCGGTTGAGAGAATAATTGATTTGGTGGAAGCTACACCAACAAGAGCATCAACTTGATCACCAGAAGTACTAGATCTAAACTAAATTTTAATATGAAAATAAAAAAGATAGTGGTGATGTTGGTGACATATGCGACAAACACAAGTAGATTAACAATATTGTGCCGTATGTTTGCTTTTAGAGTCAATTAACGCATCAGTTGCGAGATTTGGCAATGTCAATGCGTCCGTTAATAGTTATTTGTGTCACTAAGCCAGAAACTGCTTTTTTACGAGTGTCACACAAAATTTTTTAGGCCGACAAATATTTAAAATAAATCTTTTGTGTAAATTTTTGACACTAAAGAATTATTTTTAGGGTTGGTATTAGCCGAATCTGTTTTCTAATTTAAATTAAAAAATTATGTAATTACTATTGAGTTTTTGTAACTGCTTTTAATTTCTATAAAAAAAAATGGAAGATACAAATACATCGGTACACTTAACGATGTTAGGTACGGAATGAGGTCGTAAGTCAATATCAAATCGGTTTTGTTAAAATATTCAAAAACTTATAAGTGAAGCCTAATAAAGATTACCTTCTGATAAAAGTATAATGTATAAGTACCTTTTCTGTATCCAAATAAGTGGCTGTAACTAAATTTAAACTATCCTACACTAACTTAACGTAGGAGTGAAACTTAAGTACCTTAAACCAAATGAACTTACAATATAAATAACTTTGAGTACATATTCAGAAGTTTCAAATCCATGGACTTCCTGCACAACAAAACTATGACGGCTTATTATCGTTAAAATTTGTTGTCGTAAGAACAGGAGCTGATTAAATCGACAACGGAACTGGAAAACCAATGTAGTTGCAAAAATATTATACAAAATTCTGTAGGTGGTATAATAAAATTTATAATCAATTAGAAAGGAAACCAGCTCTCCCTTACCACAACCAATTCATTCTCTTCATTGATGTTCAAAATGTTCAATACTTTTCACAAATATTCATCAAATTTGTTAATGTCGTGTAATCAATTACATAAACATTTACAGTACATTACTAATACTTTTATTCATTATAACCCATTATACAATGTAGCATCATAGTATGGCAACCAAAGTGCTCTACGGATCAGATGGTACCGCAATGATATTTGTATCTATACATGAAGCGTAGAAATATTTTACATGACAAAAGTAAAACTTTTATGGCATGGTAGCGGTGCCACAAATTCAAGGATGTTTGTCTTTCCGTGGAAGTCTCCAAATCAAATTAAATGATGGGACTAACTTACAAAGTTATACTTACTATAAATTTTAATTTAAATAGCAATCTAAAATATGTAAGATTAAATTAAATTTAGGGACTTCGAATTTATCTGTAGCCCAAAATCGAACAGATATTAGGCAAAATTTAATCTTAGTCGAACATATGCATTGAACTCAGACACCAATCCAAGTCATGTCAGAGTTGACATTTAACTAGAGTAGACACGTTACTAGCTGACAATTGTCGAGTTCATTAGGATTGCTTGCAATCGCACTAGTGTGTTTGACAAGGAAACAAATTCTAGTCAACGATTTCTTATGAGACTTTATTTTAAGATGAACAAATCTATTTGTGCTGATTTCAATTTACAGGTTAGATTTTAGATTTAATAAGTTACAGAACTTATGTGCGTCCAACCCCCAGGTAGTTTGTGTGCAAACCTTTGAATTATTGTTTCTGGTTAAATTTGATCCAAAATCTTACATGAATTCCAACGAAACAACCTGCCCTCTAGCGTTAACAAACTTTACTAAATTTTTACCGGCCTAGGCCGGTAATCAACTATTTTCCGGCCGATTTTGACGATTGTAAAGCTAGTGTTTCTAGACGGAGGCATAAAAAAGTTTTTTTTTATTAAAAAGTTTTGATTTGCACAAGACACAAACCAATTTACTAGTATTTACGATAAAGGGGATGTTCGACTACGATTAAGAGTTTTAGAGATAATAATACCTATTTATGACACCAGTGACTAAATGCATCACTGGACTGGACAACAAAGAAGGATTTGTATCGGTACGGATATTTTGAGTATTAACTCTAAGTATATATTAAGCTGCCAGGGAGCACTAAATTTTCGAGAACATTGAATTGAAAATATAAATACATACAGTAAATTGAATTCCAATAATTGTACTTATTGTAACAACCATGCGTTGACCCTCAAAGCAGATACGTTGTCGACAAGAACACGAAGTCGTGAAGGCGTTCCCAATGACCATTGCCGATTCAATTTTTGGGTAACGTCTTCATACACCAACTGCTCGTATGATAGCATGAAATGTGTTTCCATAAACTTTGGGTACAAAAAAACTGAATGAAAAGAAACACTCAGTAGAAACATTACTTAAAAGAGAAACGTGTGTCACCAATTGGTTTGCAATCCGTAAAATACGAAAACCGCAAAGGTTTTATCAAAACACGCAGATGGAGGCAAAAATCTCTAAAATGGTAATTGAAAACAGCATCCAAATTAATTTTATGTCCAATCTACACATTAATTGAAATTGCACTTAATGATTAGTTCGTTCTTCAACGACGTTTAATAAAAGAATTCCCCAAAAATTTTATTACAATCAAAACGACTTTCAGACAATAAACCTTGAATATATTTAACGTAAGCAGTACCACAGTATGACGATAGATGTCATTCCCTGTATTTTTAGCAAAAATAATACAACGAAAGATTCGAACGTTACATGCTGTATATTGAGAATTAGTATTTTTGTTCATGACTGCCTCAGATTTGTTTAATTATCACCCTTTCAATGAGTCCTATGGCTTCTTCTGGTACAGTTAAATAAGCAGATGTTATCCCTATGCTGACCGATCTCAGAGTTTGTTCAAGGAGCTTACGTACATTTCCCTATTGCCATTTTATTCTGTCTTTATTTTATAATTTTAATTTTATATATTGTAATTATAAAGAAAACTTCACTATAAGCAGAACTACAGATTTTATACTATTTTCTTACTAAAGGACGGTTTATGGCTCACCGCGTTCCCCTCACATACACATTGTTGAATATTACCTTTAAACCCTTATATGTAAATCTTTTTTCAGCTTTCGTAATTCTATTTATAACTACAAGGTATAAGGTTTACTTTTTTACTTTACTTTTTTATTACACTATCGACTACATTTAACTGTGTTTGATGAATTGGTTGACGAGACTGCCAAACGCTAATTAATATAAAAGATGAATGTTGAGTAGTTGTATGAGAGCAATTCTGAGAACATTGATCTTTATACTGACCCCAAGAAAAATAATAATTTATTAATTTAATGCTATAAATAACTTACTATATTACCGGACTTAAATTGAACCAACATCGGGGTTTGGTGACTATTGTAAAAATTGTAGGTAGGTACACATAAAGTCAAGAAAAAATTACTACCATTGAATACCAAATTGTTTTAAATTATTTCTTTCTAAGTGCAAGTAATTGGTAATTTATTTTTTACTTTAACTTTTCAAGAGTTTTTATATTGAGTGATGGGAAAAAAATCAATTGAAACTCGGCAGACAAAATCTTAATTGATTGCGTAAATATATTGTCCCGAAATAAATCGTTTGGTAGCGAGTCACTAATTAACTGTATTGAAGCTTAATACGGTATTGATAAAGCAAATATTTCACCATAGTTTCAATTACTTAAATTTCACTAACCTTTAGAATCGCTCGATTACTTTCTGTAAATTTGTTAGTCAGATATTTATATAGAATAGAAATAATACAAAACAAAATTCTACGACAACTTCTGTTTAGATTTTAAATAATAAATAAATAATTTATTAGTAACTTTAGCGCCATACTTGTGTTATAGTTTTTTAAAGAAAATTTATCAAAAAATCACTTTAGTTTAAAAATACTACATGATTCATTCAAAAAATACAGTTGATATTAAGTCATTTTTGCAAAGTTTGGAAAATACTCATCTTGTATACTTGTAAAACTTTTCTTAATAAACTTTTTGTCTATCATGGATAATAAAAGAGCCCTGAATTTACATTCAACCTGTATAGTATTACACATTATTTTTATACTGGTAAAGAACATTATGTATAAACTACATGATAAATCAAAAATTAAAATCAATTTATTCCAAAATACGGACAGTAAACTTTTAAATAAATTGGCTGCTCCGCTTAAAATGATTCTAAATTTGGATTTGAGGCATAATTGCGGAAACAACGGAAAACCCTGGTCGAACATTTGATAAATCATTAACAAAAAAAATTAAGAAAGCAGAAGCGTTTTTGTAAATAAGAGTATTACTATTTTACAGGATATCCAATATTAGGATTTACGAAAGTCTGTGCACATTACACCAATTAAAGCTCCTGATTTCAAAGTATAAAGCATAAGTGTTGATCGTCCATTATAAAAAGGAGTTTATTTTACGTTACCTCTTACTGTTTTGAAGATAAGTTAAAAAAATCTTTAAAGTGGGTTGGGTGTTATTGCCTTTTTGCAAACATATATTATGGACAACGCCTCATAATATCGCAATAAGTATTGATCAATATTCAGCAGTAAATGTATTTGTTTATATATTTATTTATTTATTTAACTCTAATTAACAATTACTCATTAGGAAATTAGAGTACCAAAAAATTATTAAATTACAAGACAAAAATTACATATATACTAATAAAGAGGTTAATCAAATTACTATGATTTAATTTGTCTAGGAGAAGAATTAAATATGTCAAGCAAGTGCGTTGTAATTTTCACACATGACAAAGATAGCTTTAAAATAAATTTGTGTGAGTGTAAAAAGTTAATTTTTTTTTGAAACTATTCTTGGAATCAAAAAGTTTAATTTTTCTAGTAGAAACTGACAATCAATACGATTACATACGATTAGTCTCTGCAGTAAACTAGCATGAGAGATGGGTATGTTTGGGTATACTTTATCCATTTTGAAACTTACTAGTTTTAAAATCGTCTTTGTACAGATTCTATGCAATATATTGTACATTGTACCGGGGATACCTTATTATGGATGCGTACACCAGCTTAGGTCGAACTAATGCAAACTTCTTCAAAGAAGACATGTTATTAAAGTCACTACTAAACTAAGCAATGCCAACAGATAACTGTAACGACACTACTAAATTTGTGAGACTTTACTTTACAATACTTTAGGTCGTGAGTAGAAGAGGGGCACCTCAACCTTGAGATAATGAGGAAAAAGTGAAAGGCCAAGTCTAATTAGACTAATCACCTCTCACCTACCTCTCACCTCATTAGGCTGTTGTTCTAAACAGACTTGTTATTGTAAACAGGCTAATGACGCAGGCATTACTTGTTTTTGAAGACGACAATGGAAAATACGGCCTCTCACCTCATTAGGCTGTTTTCTAAACAGATGACACCATTTTGACATGATGACTTATGATTTAAAAACATACTGGTTCAACATGGTTACCGAAGCAACATTTTTCTTTATTAATTACGTTAACCACGTCTTTAACAAGTAGTTTTGAATTTACACTTCATTAAAAAAACTTTAAGACATTAGGGTTCGAACCATTAACGTTTTTTACACCACCACGTATTTAACATATAGTTTTAAATTTACACATGATTAAAAAAAACTTTAACACATTAGGATTCGATCTGTTAACGTTTTACACCACCACATATTTAGCAAGTAGTTTTAAATTTACACTTGATTAAAAAAAACTTGAACGTATCAGGGTTCGAACCATTAACGTTTTAATACACCATCAAGGTGACGTATGTGTTAGGGGAAAAAAAACAACAAGTGGATAAAATTTATTTTGTATCTCTGTTGCACAATCACATTTACAAGTACCAATAACATATGTTTTTTAATTGGAAGAATGAAGAAAGCAGGAAACAATTTCTATTTCTCTCTCTGTTTCACACACAATATAAAATTATTTTACAAAAATTTGAAACGTTACAGCTGCCACAGAATCTTCAGAGTTTCATCTATAAATAGCACACCTCATCTAGCATTCGTTTGTCAGCTCGAGAATCATCTACGATGTCACCAAAAATTTTCTTTCTGCAAACGTAGAGTTTTCTTATGTTGACGACCAGTTATTCATCTCTATCATCTGTAATTTGAAATAAAAAATAAACCACTCACATTTTAAAAGAGTATTAACAAGAATAATAACAGCAACAAAAACAAAATCTTTTTAAAAGATGAAGAAACGCAATTTTATAATTATAAAAATCTATACTTACCAAGATATTAACCATCTTAAATTCGTAATTTGTTATACTAACAAATATTTCATTGCCCGATATTTATACTAAAAATTCGTAAATAACATCGTTAATTGTGTTTTCCACATTAAAAGTGAAGGTTATCTTTTAAAGAGTAATTGTTACTGTATACAATATATGTCAAAAAGAACGTTTCTGGCAAACTTTTCGCTAACAATGCGTATCAATTAATTAAAATGTAAAAGAGTAAGATGATTTATCTCATGAATGGTAAAACAGAATTAAATTTTAGATAAATATTTTTTCCGTCGACCTCATTATAAAATTGAGTTTTACGTACTCCCTGCATAATCATAAAGTAACACTTTTTTAAATGTAATACTTTTCGTCCGCAAACACTTTTCGTCCGCAAACACTTTTCGTCCGCAAACATCTGTCAATGTCAATTATTATTTTATGTCAAATTAAATAAAGTCGAAGTAACCAGTATGAAAACCCATTTTTAAGAAAGGATGAATTTAGTGACTACATAGGATATTACAGTACTTTAGGTACATACTGAAACATTTTAGATACTGCAGAATATTGTTTGTTTACTTTAATTTATAACCTCAATTTCTCAATCCCACACAACTTTGAACAAAAACAATTTGTTGTTCAAATTACAAGTAAATGATTTTAAGTGCTTTGAAATGATATTAATAAATTGTTTATAGTTTCTACAATGTGCGAAGCATATAGAAGAGCCTGGTTGTAATCTCACAATACTCGATACATTGTTTTCAATATGTAACACTTTAACTTCTTTAAAGTTATTCATTTATAAGGTAAGACAGAATTCATACGACTTGAGATTGCTTTAGACAATTTTATTAGGTAACAGTTTGATACAGAAGCGGAGTTCCGATACAAAATTTTCACAATCATAAAATACAAAAACTTACAGTAGAAGTGAGTTAATTATGGGTACCTTTTTATTACTGTATTTGATTGATGTAAATAAGTAATAATGCTAATGGAAAACACAAGAACAGTAATTACTTGTGAAAAATCATTTGAATATTGATTCTGTCGCAGGAAAAAACAAAAATAGAATCATATAAGCCATCAACATTACTGGGTTCAAGATTTATTCGTACACAAAAACAAGGTGAATTTCACAGTTTTCAATAAGCTGAAAGAAGATTATTACATTTTTGAAACATTTTCGGAGTGAATCAAAAAACTACGTTTGCATACTTTCTTACGGTCAGGCAATATTTTTATTGAATATAAAATGATTATAAGTCCGACCACGGTACAAACTCAGTCTTATAACTATTATATGTCCAATTAGTAAGAATCGACTTTAATGTGTTTAATAGGAGAAACTTCATTACATCTTTGATCATAAACAATTAAAGAAATGCATTAATTTTGAGGGTAGGCTTCCAATTATAACTACATTTTTAAATATACTTCAAAACAACACTACCTAAATGTAATTTTTATTATTTTATATTCGAACGCGGAAAGCTTTTATTTCCTTTAATAAATTTTGACACAAATGTTACAATACTGAACGGTGAAGTGAATATTAGGTACAGTAAAATCAGAACAAACGTAAAATTTTGTTTAAAATTACTAAACATTTTGTTTTCAGTAAACGGTAATCAATAGAAAATTAATTAATTTAAGGTCAACGGAAAAATTAATATGTACCTCGGAAAAAAGTGCTTTTTAATAACCTCGCCTGTTTGCTTGCCTCGGCTAACGCCTCGGCCAGCAAATTCAGTCTCGTACATAAAAGTGCACTTTTGTCCTTGGTACATAAATAACTATTTCCGTCGACCTCATTATAAAATTGAGTTTTACGTACTCCCTGAATAATCATAAAGTAACACTTTTTTAACTGTAATATTTTTCGTCCGCAAACACTTTTCGTCCGCAAACATCTGTCAATGTCAATTATTATTTTATGTCAAATTAAATAAAGTCGAAGTAACCAGTATGAAAACCCATTTTTAAGAAAGGATGAATTTAGTGACTACATAGGATATTACAGTACTTTAGGTACATACTGAAACATTTTAGATACTGCAGAATATTGTTTGTTTACTTCCATTTATAACCTCAATTTCTCAATCCCACACAACTTTGAACAAAAACAATTTGTTGTTCAAATTACAAGTAAATGATTTTAAGTGCTTTGAAATGATATTAATAAATTGTTTATAGTTTCTACAATGTGCGAAGCATATAGAAGAGCCTGGTTGTAATCTCACAATACTCGATACATTGTTTTCAATATGTAACACTTTAACTTCTTTAAAGTTATTCATTTATAAGGTAAGACAGAATTCATACGACTTGAGATTGCTTTAGACAATTTTATTAGGTAACATTTTGATACAGAAGCGGAGTTCCGATACAAAATTTTCACGATCATAAAATACAAAAACTTACAGTAGAAGTGAGTTAATTATGGGTACCTTTCTATTACTGTATTTGATTGATGTAAATAAGTAATAATGCTAATGGAAAACACAAGAACAGTAATTACTTGTGCAAAATCATTTGAATATTGATTCTGTCGCAGGAAAAAACAAAAATAGAATCATATAAGCCATCAACATTACTGGGTTCAAGATTTATTCGTACACAAAAACAAGGTGAATTTCACAGTTTTCAATAAGCTGAAAGAAGATTATTACATTTTTTGAAACATTTTCGGAGTGAATCAAAAACTACGTTTGCATACTTTCTTACGGTCAGGCAATATTTTTATTGAATATAAAATGATTATAAGTCTGACCACGGTACAAACTCAGTCTTATAACTATTATATGTCCAATTAGTAAGAATCGACTTTAATGTGTTTAATAGGAGAAACTTCATTACATCTTTGGTCATAAACAATTAAAGAAATGCATTAATTTTGAGGGTAGGCTTCCAACTATAACTACATTTTTAAATATACTTCAAAATAACACTACCTAAATGTAATTTTTATTATTTTAATAAATTATAAAAAAGTACATGTTTTACCTATTACCTATCATAATCAAGTGCTCTTATAAAAATTATGTGATTGTTGTAAACAAATGCTTTATCGGTACAATATTCGAACGCGGAAAGCTTTTATTTCCTTTAATAAATTTTGACACAAATGTTACAATACTGAACGGTGAAGTGAACATTAGGTACAGTAAAATCAGAACAAACGTAAAATTTTTGTTTAAAATTACTAAACATTTTGTTTTCAGTAAACGGTAATAAATAGAAAATTAATTAATTTAAGGTCAACGGAAAAAATTAATATGTACCTCGGAAAAAAGTGCTTTTTAGTAACCTAGCCTGTTTGCTTGCCTCGGCTAACGCCTCGGCCAGCAAATTCAGTCTCGTACATAACTAATTATAATAATAGGCTGCTTGATTTAGTTTTAAGTAATTTTAGTTGTCGTGTACGTCATGATTGGGCACCTATTATTGTAGAGGATAAACATCATCCTGCACTTATTGTTAATCCCCGTATACAGGGAAACTTCAAAACTTTCCCTGTTAACTTTGACCAGCTTTCATACAATTTTAAAAAAGCGGACCTTTTAGGGCTCTATAATGCTATTTCCAATACTGATTGGTCTTTCGTGGATTCTTTTGCTGATGTGGACTTAGCGTGTAGCGAATTTTATAAAAATCTTCTTAATATTTGTGACACTTTTGTACCACATTTTCGTCTTAGGAAACGTACATATCCAAAATGGTTTTCTTCTGAAATTATTAATAATATTAGATTAAAAGCTAAGTACATTCGAAAGTACAAATTATCTAAGGATGTGCAGGACTTAAATGAATTCAAACGCTTAAGGAAAACCATTAAATATCAAATTTTACGTTCTTATAAGCGTTATATTCTTAATGTTGAAGAGGTAATTAAAACCGATTCTAAAGTTTTTGGTCATTTGTTAGATCCAAAAGAGAGCATTCTAGAATCCCTGGTAGAATGCAATACAATAATGAAGAGCTTTCAAACCCTAGGGAAATTGTTAATGCGTTTAGGCGATATTTTTCATCTGTTTATAGTCCAATTTCATCAAAATTTCATTTATCAACTGTAAATTTCAATAATCTCCCATGTATATCAATACCAGTATTATCAGAGGAATCAGTGTTAAAGGCAATTAAATCACTTAAATGTAAACCCGCTTCTGGGTATGACCAAATTCAAGTTTTCTTATTAAAGATTGTGCACATGCATTTGTTAAGCCACTATGCTATATTTTTAATTTAGCTATTTCCACGAGTAGTTACCCGAGCGTGTGGAAAATAGCACGTATATGTCCCATCCTGAAGTCGGGCGACTCGTGTTCTGTATCAAATTATAGGCCAATTAGTGTCTTAAGCAATTTTTCTAAAGTATTTGAATTAGTCATATATAATGAAATCTTTTCGTATGTCAGCAACTTTATCTCTCCATATCAACACGGTTTCATGAAGGATCGTTCAACACTAACTAATCTGGCATGTTTTTCTCAATTTACTACTCCTGTGTTAGACAATCACGGTCAAGTTGATGTAGTTTACACGGACTTTCGAAAGGCTTTTGACTCCATAATACATCCTATAATTCTCAAAAAACTAAGAGATTTTGGTTTTACTAATGCATTACTGTCTTTCTTTGCCTCTTATTTAAGTAACAGACCGCAGTTTGTTACTTATAATGGTTTTCAATCATGTAAATTTATAGCAACATCGGGTGTGCCGCAAGGTTCGCATCTAGGGCCTCTGTTATTTAATATATTTATTAATGACTTGTCTAATACTATTTCTTGTAAGCATCTTTTTTTGCTGATGATCTTAAATTATATAATTCTATTTCAGCAAGTTCTGACTGTGAGTTTTTGCAAAATCAACTTAGTTTGGTTTCTCAATGGTGCACTGATAATCATCTTTATCTCAACATATCAAAATGTAAAATTGTTTCTTTTTCGAGAAAACGCAATCCTGTTATCTTTAGATATTCTGTCAAATCTAACAGCTTAGAACGTACTGAGTTGGTTAAAGACTTGGGAGTAATATTTGATTCCAGGCTTAGCTTTACTAACCATGTTAGAGAATTAGTTACCTCTGCTTTGAAATTACTTGGTTTTATAATTCGTACGTGCAAATCCTTTAGAACTTCAAACTCTCTAATATCAGTTTTTAATTCTCTGGTACGATCAAAGTTAGAGTATTGCAGTTTAATATGGTATCCCTTATACAAGCAACATGTTGACAATATTGAAAGTGTGCACAGGAAATTTCTTAAGAACGTCGTATTTAGGCTTGATGGAGTTTATCCACCTAGAGGCTATCCCCAAAACCATCTTCTAAGTCGGTTTGAAGCTTCCTCTCTTGAATATAGACGAATGTGTAGTGCCCTTAAATTCTTGTACAATATTGTTCATAATAAGGTTAATTGTCCATATTTGTTAACGTCACTGAATTTTGCTGTACCTGCTTTTTCGTCTCGTTTTTCCTTAACTTTTTATATCACTACGCCAAAATCTAATTTGTTGTTAAGAGCGCCGATCCATTTAATGTGTAGATTGTTTAATGATTTTTGTGTTAACTGTGACATTAATGTTTGTACAATTCACGATTTATTTAGTGCATTTAATCCTTAGTTTTGTTACTATGCATTAGTAATGTACATTGTTATACATATTTATCATACTACTATTATATATATATCATGAACTATCATTATTTCAAGCATTTATCTTTGTAGACGAATCACGTATACATATTATACTTTAAACTTTTTTTTATTTTGTTCTTTAAATGGAAATTTTGTATTTCTGTTGAACAATAAATGAATTATTATTATTATTATTATTATTATTATTATAAAAGTGCACTTTTTTGTCCTTGTTACATAAATAACTATTAATGTAACCATTTCAATGTCAACAATATCAAGTATATTCCGAAAATAAGGAAATTAAAATGTTTATGATTTTCCAAACCGTGAAAGGTTAACTTTCAAAGAGTAATTGTTACTAACTACATATAGCATATTTATGTTAAAAAGAACGTTTCTAACAAACTTTTCGCTAACAATGCGTATCAATTAATTAAAATGTAAAAGAGTAAGATGATTTTATATCAAGAATGAGATTTTTGAAAATCTAATCATAAACGAAAAAATTATTTAATGTAACTATATCAATGTCAACAAAATTTTAAGTGGAATTCCTAAATTACTCGAAAACAATTTCTACTCTTAATGTTAAAAACAACTTTTCCGTCACTCAATTAAGGCGATTGTTAAAAACCAAAACTGGATCATTCAAAATACGTAATATGTTTACATGTAATCAACGGATTTGCACAAAATTAATACACTGCTTTACAAAATAATCAATTAAAAACTTAATTTTAAAAATGTTTACAAAAATGTATTTGATATGCAAAAGTCTGTTTTAAATGATGGCCTAACAACAAAATTTTTAACTATTAACAAACGTATTTGTTTTTTATATGAAACTAGATAAAAAATAAATCTCTCCACACAACCTGCAGAGGATGAACATAAGTTTGCGATTGTCTTTCAAAATGAACCAAAATATTTACCATATTTTAGTTCGGTAAATTATAAAAAGTGTTAACTAAAACTACATACAAGTTAAAAGCAAAGTATGAACTAAAAAAACAACAAACACATTTTAAACTCGTGAGAGAAAAAATTAACTTTTGTAAATCAAAACTTAAGTAACCAAATGTTTTATTCCCTTACGCACACTAACCGATTTTAATCGGTTTGTAAACAGTAGTTAGTTGTGTAACTTCTGAATTAATAAATATCAAGTTTAAATACAATTTGTGAAATTAACTTATCTAGTGAACAAAAGTCCGTTTTAAATGAGGTCTTAAAAATTAATCAGATAATAAAACTTTATTTTTAAAAATGTTTACAAAAATTTGTTTGATATGCAAAAGTCTGTTTTAAATGATGGCCTAACAAACAATTTTTTAACTATTAACAAACGTATTTGATTTTTAAATGAAACTACTAATTCTTTTTAAAGATTAAAAATTCATCTTTTCATACCTAGCATATATTAAAAAAGAGCGTTTTTTGACAAACTTTTTGCTAACAATACGTTTTAATTAATTAATTAATTAAAATGTAAAAGAGTAAGATGATTTATCTCATTAATGCTAAAACAGAATTATATTTTAGTTAATTATTTTCAATGTAAACATTTCAATGTCAACAAAAATTTGACTGGATTCAGGGTAATTACTCCAAAACAATTTCTATTCTTAATGTGCTTTTAACAAGAACTGGTAACTAGAAAAATACTTTCAATGCAACCTTTCAATGTCGACAAAAATTTCCAAGTCTCTTAATGTGTTTTTTTTAAACAAAACTATTGTTTCAATTCGAAACAATGTTCGTGAAAAAATTTGTTAAAAGTGTATGCGCGTGGTGATTTCAACGAGAGTATATTCTGGAGATGTATGACAAGATCTAAACAGGATGCTGTTACAAGGCGATACCGTAGATCTAGAAGATATGGATCTCTTCGATCGTTTTATTAAAAACGTATGCAACATCAAGGTATGTTATTTTGTACAATTGTTTTTTAAAATTACTTTTCTCACATATGGATTACAGTTTGGTGTTAATGCTACATCGGAAACTTTATCGAATTCATCTGTTGTTTTGAATCCAATGTCAGGCGTTGAAACTAACACGTTAGAAGTAAGTTTTTGATTTATTTTTACAAATATTTTCTAATACGTGTTTACGATAGCTAGATGCCAACGCAACACCATCAACTTCAAATTTTAATGTAAGTTCTTGTATTTTGTATTTTTTAAAATTACGTTGTATGTTTTTACAATTCATCAACAATTTCACATCATCACCATCGACATATCTACCGGATTTATTTCATACTAACTCTTCATCTTCACCTAACACGTTATCATCCCATTTCACTGATTCATTATCAGCCGTCTCAAACAATGCAGAACTCGAACACTAGGAGTTGTAATGTAAGTTTTTTAAATTTTTTTATTATTGAGAATATGCTTTAAGATACATTTTATTGCAGATTGTCGGAGGAGCTGCAATAACTAACGGTGCAAACTTTAAGTTTTTTCACTCTAATTGGCGAAGGTGAAAAAGAGATAAAAAAAAGGACAATGTTTTTTTAAATTTAAAGAATTGACACCGTCCAAAATCCAACCATCTGGCTAGAGGTAATTTTATTTAACAAATTTAATTTTAAACGTATTTACATTTTTGTTTTTAGAACGCTTTCAACGAAGTATTGGAGCACGCTTAAATATTATTTTCTCAAACATTGTTAATGGAATTTGAACCAAGCTGGTAACTTTTTCAATTCAAGACAATATTGAGAACATATAGTCTTATTCTATTAAATCAGCAAAGTCATTCTTGAAATCAGATGAATGTTTAAAAATAAGAATTCAATAATCTAGTTTTAAGATTACCGTCCTGAAATACCTTTCTTGATACATGCATATTTATTTAAATCTGCAAAATGGATGCGCTTGATGTAGTAGTAGTTACCTTCAAATTTTTCTAATGCGTATAAAAAGATTAACATTTTTTCAAATTTCTTAATAGTTTCAAAAAGAAGATGCTACAGTGTTGAAAAAATTAACTAACGATTATAAACATGATATCGAATAAGATAAAAACTCTTCAACTGTTTTTTCTTTTGCAAAATTGTCTTATAAGGTTAAACTATTTTAATTCTATCGAGAATTAAGACTTAAATAAATTACTTTATTACACATTTATTTTTTAATACAATGAACTAATGCAAATGGATATACAAAAATCAAATTTAATTAATAAAACACGTTTTGTAACTATTAATTAATTAAATGTTTAATTCATCAACAGGACTTCTAGTTGTGGTAGAAGTTGAAGAATCGGTAAAATAAGGAACAGCTCCAGTTACCCTGTTTTCGAAAATTACCAACAAACGACGAGGATCGGATTCCTAGAGAAAAATATTTAGTTAACTGACCATCAAAATTCTGTATTCCGTCTGTACTACACCTTACAAAAATCTTTGTTTATTAAATGTTTTATCCTTATTCATCTTTTTAATTAACAGTTCTTCTCATCTTAATCATTCTACACTTTACAGCATTATACATCATTCAATCATTCATCTTAATCAACTTTCACAGCTATATACAAACTTCAAACTGTATCTTTCAATTGTCGCCGTAGTCTAGTGGTTAAAGCCTTGGCTCGGTAATGCAATGGTTGCAAGTTCGAATCTCAACCAAGTCTTTTCAAATACATAAAAAAACTTTAAGACGCCATGTTGGAAATTCAAATCGACCGCCGAAACATCCGCCATGATGGGACGCCATGTTGGGAATTCAAATCGAGCGTCAAAACATCCGCCATGATAGGACGACATGTTGGGAATTCAAATCGAGCGCCAAAACATCCGCCATGATGGGACGCCATGTTGGAAATTCAAATCGACCGCCAAACCACCGCCATGATGGAAATCAACAACATCAACAACAGCCTAATGAGGTGAGAGGCCGTATTTTCCATTGACGTCTTCAAAAACAAGTAATGCCTGCGTCATCAGGCTGTTTACAAATAACAAGTCTGTTTACAACAACAGCCTAATGAGGTTGAGAAGTAGGTGAGAGGTGATTAGCCTAATTAGGCTTTGCCTTTCATTTTTTCCTCATTATCTCAAAGTTGAGGTGCCCCCCTTCTACTGTCATGTGTACCACCACAAATTGGACAAGACAGTTTACACCTGCAGACATTAAAGCTGTGATTAAATTGATTACATTTGAAACACCGAAGTACTTCAACCGCATTGTAAACTGTTCAACTGTCAAATTCGATAAAATCTTTTTCTGCTTTAAGATGTCTTATCTAGTCAAATAATAGTTTCAAATACACTAGCATTCTTTTTAAACGGGATAATTTTTAAAATTGTACAGCAAAATTTAGAAAAATAATGTCAGGGTCATAAACATTTAAGAACGCAAGTATTTGTTCAAATAAATAATTTTCGGAGATACCTACCAAACGCACTTTAGGGTTGATGCCCCTAACTCCTTTGACTGGATAAGAATCCACTATTTGTAACGGTCACTGTGAGTTAGGCAACACACAATACACGGAGTCGAGGTGTAAACGCGACATTTCTCCGTGTTCGCTCCTTAACGAAAATTTTTGGGGATTTAATTCCCAGAATTCAACTTCCGCGTTGTCCTAATTGGCCAATACATTTTCGGCTGATCTTCAATTTCCGCCTTGTAACAACTACTATCACGTCGTGTTACGTGAAATTCAAATTTGCCTTCATCTGAGTGCTTAATCGTAATTCCGTCAAATTTTCTAGTGGTATGTATAGGACCCTGCAAACTTTCAATGTATAGCGGTATATTTTTAGCTGGGGAAAGGATTGATTACTCGATTTTCTGAAGTTTATCTTAGGACGGATGCGTGTACTAATTTCTTCTAATGGTCGCTCGATTGCACTCAGGTACGACAAATAAACGACAGGTTACACCGTGCATAATTGTCAGATAAGGCGAGTTACTCCGGGATTAGAGTTACTCCGGGATTAGAGTTACTCCGGGATTAAAATTACTCGGCTTTAAAGGTTCTTTTGGCCTAAACAAAACCAATTACCTGGCTGATTAAATTCATCGTGGGATCTCTTTCTACCTTTTTTTGTCTTGTCGCTGCGTGTGTCGCATACTTGGGGTTTGCTGTTAAGATTGCTGAAGTACGGGACATCCTACCGAAATTAGGGGTCGCCGCAGCTGGAACCGACACCACATATCTGTATCTTCTCCTGTGTGTGTCAACATCGTAAACCTCTATCTACAACATAAGGTCAGATTTTTCTAATTATACTTCTGCGCTGAAAACAAACCATCTCCGGGACGTCACACTGCTACCGAAAACGTCTCAAGCGTAACACCTAAATAAGTACAACTTGTCTTGGCACCTTAAGTGCAGTTAAATCTTTGGAACTCGAAACGTATTTGTTCACGTATTTATATTTTTTTGTTAATTCACTACAATATAATTAATTAACTTGTTGTGGCGCATATACTTGCCCAATCTGTAAACGAATGTGTACCGTAAAGGCGCGAACTTGCTTCATTTACCCACCATTGCTTGGGGATTTTAGTGTATAAGGGTAAGACCACGGAAGAGCGCTCTTTTGGGGAAACACCTAACTCTCCGATACTTTTTAACGCTAAATATTGCAACTGCGAACACTAAATACACCTTCGTATTGTGCGGGTGTGGTTACGTCGCCATCTTGTCTAGATTAAATAACGCCAGTGGCGTACCGCATAAATTATTAACTTGCTATTAATCTTATATTTTTTTCCTTCTTTTGTGTACGACTATATATATATGGGTACGAACGAATACGCTTGTAGAATTAACTTACGATGTAAGTGGATATATTTAAATTGTGCTCTGTTCCTTCTTCTTTATGGTGTGTTATTAAATATAACGTTTTGTAGGTTACTTGTGTCTCTCTCTTTATTGTATTTATTGCTCCTTTAATTTGTTACGGTTGATTGTTGCGTCTGTTTCTTTAGTTCGGAAGCAGGTTTGTATCCACGCATTAGGACTATGGCGCCCTCGGATTAAATCAAGACAGTTCTGAAGAAGCGGTGGATCCTTTTCTCACCCACGCCCTACTCTTCGGCTGCCGGCAAAACTTACTTTTCTTCAATTAACCGTAGCACATTTTTACTAAGGTTTTGAAAATGTTATTTTAATCGTCATTTCTGCAACTTACAAGTATTTCGCCGTTTCTAACAGTTTTCACCATTGACAATTGTAAACCTGAATCGGATAGATTAATATTATGTAATATTTCAGTTTTTTTTATTGGTAGGTTGATCAGGGTTTTGTTACTTTATGCAGTGGATTTACTAATTTCACTTTTAAGGTCGTTGATTTGCACTTCAACATCTGCTAAGGATTGTTTTACTTTGGCATGATTAATCATAATGCAATTAGTTGTACAGTTAAGACATCTCCATGATAATCCTGGTACAGAATTAATGAAAGCAACAACATCGTATTCTTTAGATAGGCAGCTACTATGAATTTGTTTTTCACAACCGTAACAACTAATGCCTGTCCTTGAACTTACTTATCGCTGTGGCACATTAAAGGCAGTTCCCGAACATTCATATAATAATTTTAATACTTATAGACACAAATTTGAAAACAATCCCATCAGTGTAAATAAATAAATCATAATTCGTAGAATCTGTATGCTATTACCATATAAGAATTGGTGGAAAACCAGTGTTGCTTACGTTTACCGCACCTTAACGCGTTTCTTTCGTTAGTTCAGTTACTCTTCTGTTATTTGGAAAGTAAAATTAAAATAAATAAAGTAAAACAAAGTAATTGATGTACCTATTATGTCAAATCGAAATATGTACCTACCTGTGTCTTATTTATGATGAAGACACCCCCATATTATTGGTATTTGAAGAAATACAGATTTAAATGTTTTCCCAATTATGCAGAAATGTAATGACATATTTTTTAACAAATTTTAATCGATAATAAAGACTGAGTCTCAGTGTTTTGGTATTGATAAATTCTTGTAAGGCATTTTTTTCTCCATACAATAACGTAAAAAAATTGTGCAGTTTTATTATAATTAATTTTGAGTAAAAAAGCAGAAAGTAATTAGATATCTTATTTTATGATTACGATTAGTTAGCCATAGAACAATTAAAATATATAAAACTTCTATCTTTTAAAGATAGAACAAAATTACAATAAATTTTACAAAATTTATAAAAGTTTACTTTCTTATTTATATTGTTACGTGCACAATGTAGATTCTAAATGCAACGCAACACAAAAAGGGGTGGGTTTAGCTCAAAAGAGGTGGGCGTGGTTAACAAGAAATCTGCTTCCGTGAATTTAATTTGGGACGTCATACATAAGGAAATTTGTGGGTATTTGTGGTCGCTAATCGGAGATGACGTTATTCAAACGCAAACAAAACATACACGAATGTGAATTAAACAGGCTTTTAACCATGTATAAAGTAACATAATTTATTATATAAAATATATATGTATCATCGCATTTGAAACAATAAAAACACAAAAGAAAAATGATTAACCTAGAATCTAAACAGGGAAATTGATATTTCACACAAAATTTTTATAATGTTATATTACTAATCACGTGATTACAAAATTTTAATTACTTAGACGCACAAAAGGAAAATATTGTTTACATAATTTCATTTGTAATGTTATTGTATTAGGCCAATAAACACAAGGTTGGCCTAGTATGCAACAACATGAATTGCATAAAATCAGAGTTCAACGTTATAATATACCGTGTGTCTCTGGCAAAACGCAACATAGGAATTTCATTATAGAGAAAAATTGAATTGATCCACTAAGGCTATGAAATTTTTGTATTGACGTATACGTTACAATTAATTGTTATTGCGTGTTTCTTATTGTAATATTCTCTAATTTAATTTTTGAAAATGAGTGTGTCAACAATCCCTGAGAAAGTTCAAATGGTTAAGTGGGTATGCAGAGATAAAAGCTATAGAAAACTTCTGCTTTGTTTGCTGCACTTTTTCCGGATCGGCAGAGAAACGGCAGTGTACAGAAACGTCTGAAGCAGGTTTAACAAAACCAAAACATGGACAACGATAAAGAAATCGATGTAGTCGGTGCTGTGCTGTGTTAGTATTCGACAACTAAGTATTGACTGTGGTGCAAATAGGTGCCGTGTTCATAAAATTTTAAAAAGCATAAACCGATGCTGACAAATGAAAATAATTTGTGAAACATTAATAGAGATACGCAATAATCATATGAATTTTGTTAAGAATATTTGCTTCACCGATGAATGTTCGTTTAATCTCAATGTAGTTTGCGGTATCAGCATGATGGGTGTCCAGCACATAATACAAATCAAATAAAACAACTTCTAAATAAAGCACTTGCTAGAACCTAGATTGAAAGTGGTGAGGTAGTTACTTGGCCACCAAGATCACCAAGCTTGTCTCCCTACGACTTCTTTCTATGGCCTTACATAGTTTCGAAGGTTTATACCGACAGAACCCACGACACAATTGAGTCTTTTATTTCTGTATTTGGATGGTTTTAAAATCATAAAAAAGAGAAATAACAAATTAAATAATTTAAAGCACAAAGCTTTACGCTCTCATTATTCATAACATTATAAATCTTAATCGGGTATTTTCTAAAAGTCTTAATTAATACCATGAGTTTGAAATTGTTTACGATCAAGAAACTAAAATGTATAACACCTCCAATTCTGGGTTATACTTTACTTCGCTGATTCTGAATAATGTCCTTAGAACACCACCTTCCGTTTATCGGTAGAGACAAACTACTCGATCCAAACTAATCGAAATATATGTCTTATGTATAATAGCAACTGTATTGAGTTAAAATAAAATGTTAGTTTTAGAATACCTAAAATACATAAAAATAGCAGAATTTCTTTACAGACCCGATTTGCAAACATTTCTAGTGTGAAACTAAACAAAACCGAGATAACTTGGAAATACGTATTCTGAATGAAGATTTTTAATACCAGCCAACAAAGCGAACCTGAGTTGAAACCCAATTAAGACATTTCAACAAAGTACTTAAAATAATGTTTTGTAATATTCTCATATCTTTTAACTTGGACAGTTTGTCGTCAACTAACTAAAAACTGCAACAGGAGTTTCTTTTATGCAAAGTACATGTACGGCTCACATAATTCTAAAGTGAACAAGAAAAATCATTTGAATAATGCATTAATTTGTGCCAACATTTTTCCGAAAAAGGCTCAAGTCTTAAATAAGGTGTAACCTAAAAATCAATAAAATCTATCAATGAACATGTCTTCTATTTAACGGAAACAAAATTGGAAAACAAACGATGTTAATTACGTAAATAATTCAGTGAAAGTGAAAATTTCTAAGCGAAAGTTAAAGTTAAATTGAAATAAAACCGTAATTTGACTGTCAAGGTCACAAAATAAAGCTGCAAAACCAACATTCTAGCGATAGTGAACGTATTTAATTAACACATATTGTAATTAAACGACGGAAGATCACAATATTTAAAGGATTTAAGAACTTTGACAAACATGTTATGTAAAGTAAAATGTGTGTCTTGCGACATCTCGTGTAAACATTGACACGTATGATAGTATAAACTAAGAATAATGCCAACAGTTAACTGTAACGGCATGTGTGTGTTAAAGTGCAAAGCGCTATCTAAGCGATAGCTTTAATGTTTGTAACACACGTTGCCGATAAAGCCAAGATAACTTGTACAGAAGTACACACGCAACAAAAAAACACCTGATGCAGCATTTCGCTCTTATTGTGAGCTCATCGGAGGTGTATACTTAAGTGCGGTATACGACTGTACAAGACGGTGGTTGGTCTTTTAAGCTCTCGTGGAGCAATGAACATAAGTAAAATGTGTGTTTTGCGACATCTTGTGTAAACATTGACACGTATGAATAGTATAAACTAAGAAAAATGCCAACAGTTAACTGTAACGGCATGTGTGTGTTAAAGTGCAAAGCGCTATCTAAGCGATAGCTTTAATGCTTGTAACACACACTGCCGATAAAGCCAAGATAACTTCTACAGAAGTACACACGCAACAAAAGAATACCTGATGCAGCATTTCGCATTTTTATTGTGAGCTCATCAGAGGTGTATACTTAAGTGCGGTATACGACTGTACAAGACGGCGGATGGTCTTTTAATCTCTCGTGGAGCAATGAACATAAGTAAAATGTGTGTCTTGCGACATCTCGTGTAAACATTGTTGTGTTCTTTTGTTGCGTGTGTACTTCTGTACAAGTTATCTTGGCTTTACTGGCAACGTGTGTTACAGGCATTAAAGCTATCGCTTAGATAGCGCTTTACACTTTAACACGCACATGCAGTTACAGTTAACTGTTGGCATTTTTCTTAGTTTATACTATTCATACGTGTCAATGTTTAGACGA
This sequence comes from Abscondita cerata, assembly GCA_030710515.1. Lineage (NCBI taxonomy): Eukaryota > Metazoa > Arthropoda > Insecta > Coleoptera > Lampyridae > Abscondita > Abscondita cerata. The sequence goes on from JALBCR010004193.1 coordinate 140,074, forward strand.
AATGTCACAAGACACACATTTTACTTATGTTTATTGCTCCACGAGAGCTTAAAAGACCAACCGCCGTCTTGTACAATCGTATACCGCACTGAAGTATGTTATGTTAACTTCTACGGCAGAACATGATTCAATAAACAATCGTCAGATGCGCTTTCGCGGTAATACTTTCAATATCGCAGTTTAATACGAAATTTCCATAGGCGTATCAATAACATATAAAGAGTACAGGCTAATAACGATAAATGTCACAAAAACTAAATACTGAGATATTTACAATTATATCTTCAAAACGTTTTTGTAAATAAACTGTAAACGATTTTCTGAAAAGTTTTTAGCATACAAAAAAGTAAATGTTACGTTCTACAGTTGATAGTACCCAACTTTATCTAACATTTGATAATGATACGTCAGTTCGAATAATTATGTGACATTCATTGTTATTTGCCTGTAGCCTTCATATGGGTTCGAGCGTCAATTACAAATTAACATAGGCGTTACAACCTTTGAACGGGTATAGCGGGCACTTGGCGACACGTAAACGGTATGACACATTCAGAATTTTGTACTGTAGTTAATTTTGACATTTGACCTAAGAATAACATGAAATACATAATCCGGGTCCATTTAAAAAAAGTTACGTTTTTTTCGAGTATGGCGGAAATTTGGTGTCGCCGTATTGGTATGGCATATCCTGTTTTCGTACTTTGGCTATTTTCTGAAAATATAACACAAGTTTCAGTTTGGGGCTTGTTTCCCAAAAAAACACGTATTTTTTTATACGTCCAAAGGAAAGGTGACACCTGACGACCGCCATACTTGCATTTTCGTTCAAGAAATAAGAGTTTTGACGTGAAGCAAATCATACAACGATTTCACTGTGTAGTTAAAATTCATCAAAATGGTCAACCTCTTCGAATACAATAGATTGCCGGCAAATGGGGCAAATCCATACGTGGGTCTTCGAGATTTATCATCTCAACTCAATAGAGGCAAGGATAAAATTAGATAAAATTATAAACGTAAGTTTTTACATTCATTGAACAACGGTGATAATTACTTTTGTTTTTCGACCCTAGAAATTTTTTTTAAAAAACTGACATTTTCTAATAATGATTATGTGCCCTACATGTCAATTTGTAATAGGCTGACTATCAATCTGTATGATTGTGCAAACATTTAAATAACAATTTACGAGGGGTTGTTTTCATCTTAAATGCGATAAATTGTATTATCAACATTTTACTAGATTTGTCAAAATACTTAAGGTGTTACTCTACTTCACACCTAATATTTTAGTTAGGATAAACGTTATCAAACCACAATCCAATATCAAAAAACTTGTGCGCAATTGTTACTGTCGGAAAAACACTTATGCAGTTACTTAATGAATATTTACTTTGGTGTGTGGGAAAATGTCCGGTACGACGAATCTTAAAAAACCTTAAAAAGTTATAATTAAATTTCAAATAAAACGTTAATGGCGTTAAATTTAAAACTTAATTAGATATTTAAATTATTACATTAAATATTAAATGATCATTATTCTCCTAAACACTGACTTGATGGATTTCTAGTTACGCTTCATATTTACGTTCTGAAAAGGTTAAAAACTAGTTATTTGGTTTACCGCATAGTTTGAGGGAAAAATGTAAATATCACTGATGTCATAAACATCGACTACCTAGTTATAACGGAGACAATAGCTGTATGCACAGTTAGGAGGCTAAAATGCCTTTATAAAATTGAGTAGTTATTTCACAAATAATTTTATGTTTGAAACACCAGTAAAAGCTCTCCCAGTGTCAATTAAATATATATTAAATAAAATAATTTGAAAATATTTTTACTGAAGACTTTTATCTTAGTGAGTTTTTTTAATCACTCAAATTTTAGAATAACAAGAAGACTACACATTACAAAATAATACAGCTAATGGTTTTATTAATTTTGAGTAATAGGCCTCATATTTTTTCTATCTTCTTGTGTACTGATTTTGTACGAAAATTAAGGTTAATTTCATCAAACAAACCAACTTAGTGATTGCAATATAAACTATTATCTAAAAGATAATTTCGGTGTTGAGAAGTGGTAAAGTAAAGACGTGTGTATAGAACGAGTAAAAATAATTGAAAAACTGTAATTAAAAATAATGAAGAATAATGATAGAGATAGTGAAGGTGGAAATTTCATTCAGTGAATGTGTAAGCGGTAGGAGAAAACGCGCGGAGTGGGTGAGATAAGATTGCGCATATTACACGTGGACAAAGATTTAAAATTACAATACAATTAAATTACGTTAGATTCCCATTTAAATAAATTAACAGAAAGAAATTTAGTAATGGACAATAGTTCTAAAAATTAAAGTGAAATTTACAAGTGAATTAAGTTGAAGTCAAGTTAAATTATAAAAAATAGAAAAATGTCGGAGTCAGAGGAGTCAACGTCAGATACAAAAAACAGAATGAGGGAAGAGAAGATGTGTAAGATATTTAGATAGAGTATAAAAATGGGAAGGTTGCAAAAGGAGAGGATCGAGGGAAGAAGAAACAAGGAATGAACGAAAAATAGAGCGAATGAATGAAGAGGAACAAACAATAAATATTTGGAAAGAAATGCTGAACGAAATAAAACAGATAAAAACGAATCAAGAAAAAATAAATTAAGAATTGAGAGAGATAAGAGAAGAGAAATTGAAAAAGCGGTTGGTGAAAATGAAGAAAAAAAGCGAATAATAGGGAGGATTTTAATGCAAAAATTGAGGAGGAGGGGGGAATGATGATAAATGGAAGACTAAGAATGAGAAAATATATGGACAGGAAAATAAATGGACAAGAAATGAAATTGCTAGAATTATGTAAAGAAAGAGAATGGACAATAATGAACGGCAACATGGAGGAAGGAAAAAGGGTTTACGTTTATAGGAGGAATGGGAGAATCAGTAATAGACTACGTAATAGTGAATGAAAAATACTTAAAAGACGTAGAAAGTTTTAAGATAGAGGAGGAAGAAGAAGCGGATCACAAACCGTTGGAATTAACTTTGGTGGGAAAAGATGAAGAAGACGAAGACGAGAACAAAGAGGAATAGGTAGAGAAAAAGATATGGACAAAAGATAGTATTAGAAAGGTATAGGGAAAAAAATAGAAATAGTAGAAGAAGAACAAGAAACAACGAATGAAATAGATGAGGAGATAAAAATATGGATACAAAAATGGAAGAAGCGACTCAACAGGAAAAAAATGGAACAAACAAATGAATGGAGGAATGGAGACTGCCAAAGAGCAAAAGAGTGATATGAGAAGAGGGAGAAGAAGGTGGAAAAAGGAAAAAATAGATATAGATAAATACAGAAGAAAAAAAAAGAGTTTAGAGAAATGTGTAAAACTAGAAAAAAAGAATAGAAGAAGAAATTGGAAACAGAGATCATCGAAATAAAAAACGAAGGACAAGCTTGGGAGTTTTTAAAAAGAAAACGAAAAGATAAAAGAAGGATAGAAATAAAAATAAATGAGGAGAAATTGAAGGAACACTGTAAAAGTTTGCTACGAAAACCGGACGAAAACATAAGAAACATTAAAAGAAAGAGGAGAATCAGAGAGGAAATAATTGAAAAAGTGGAATTAGAAAAAGCGATAGAAAATCTAAAAATGGGTAAAGCGAGAGGTTCGGACGGGACACAGGAGGAGCAATGGAGATTTACAGGAGAGACGATGAAAGAGAGAATGAGAAAAACAATGGAAAGGAAAAGACAATCTCAACAATGGAGGGAGATAATAATATCTCCAATTTACAAAGGAGCAGATAGGAAGAAAACAAAAAACTACAGAGGGATAAGCTTAACAAACGTAGGATTCAAAGTATATAGTGATTTTCTAAGAAGAAAGCTAGAAAGGAAAGTAAAGAAAAAAAAATAATTCCGGATTGGTGGATGGGTTTCAGAAGAGGAAGAGGTACTATCGATTGTATATACGTAATAAAACACTTAATTAATAAACAGTTGGAAAAGAAAGGAGAGAAAATGTTTGCCATTTTTTTTTTATCTGAGGACTGCGTTTGGCAAGGTGGAAAGAGGGTTGTTGTGGGAGATGATAAAAAAAAAGGAATCAGTGAGGATATAATAGATGCGGTGGAGAAAATTTATAAGGACACGAGTTGCAAAACCAGAGTGGGAGGGAAAATGGGGAACAAGTTTAAGACGGGAAGAGGACTAAAACAAGGATGTTCGTTAAGTCCGTGTTTATTTTCTTTATATATTGTGGATCTAGAAGAGGAATTGGAGAGAAACCAAGTGGGAGAAATAGTGGTAGGAAGAAAAAAAAGTATGGCGTATGCGGACGACATAGTTGTAATATCAAAAAGTGAAGAAGATATGAAAAAGTAATAAAAACTTTAAAAAATATTTAAAAGAAAAAAGTTAGAGGCAAACGTAAACAAAACAAAAATCATAAAATTTAAAAGAAAGTTGGATGGCATTGAGAAGAGGAAGAAATAGAGATTGGGGATACGTTCTAAAATACGATAATAAGGATAGTGAACAAATAAGAGAATTGGAAAGAAAAGGAAATATGATAATCGAACAAGTGTGGGGGAATAAGGGAAAGAATATTCGGGAAAAATTTTGAAAAAAGACGGTGGTTATTCAAGAAGAAGAAGAAATGGGTCGAAATAAAGGTATACAAGAGAAGTACTGGAAATGGATGTTGGGATTAGAAAGGAAACACCAGGGTACATAGTACAAGAGGAAGCAAAATAGAAAAATAAGAACCGAAACGGGAAGAAGAGCGGTGAGGTATGAGGAAGATGGAGAGGAGGAAAGATATTGAAATATTAATCGAATGTTGGAAAGAGATAGAATTTCAAAAATAAAATATGGTGAAAGAAAAGAAGATTATTCTATGGAAAGGAGGTTATGCAAGAGAGGAGATAAAAAGATTGAGGAGAGAAGAAAAGTATGGAAGCAGAGTTAGTGAGAAAGATCAAATACGCAAATTCAAGAGAGAAGATCGAGAATAAAAGAAGGGAAATATAATGAAAAGTATTGTGAGATTATTACAGAAGAGATACCACGTTATATAATAGGAAAAGAAGGATTAAAAGAGAAAAAAGCGATTGCAAGATTTAGAGTAAGAAATGAAGAAAGAGAAAATAAATATTAGTGAAAGAACGAGGATAGATTATGCAGACTGTGCGAAGATAATTGAGAGTGGAAGGAAGAGATAGAAGGATATTGTTAAAGGATAATGAGGAAGGGTTCAAATGGACAAGGAAAGTAATGGAGAGAAGACAATGGATGGAGAAACAAAAAAGAAAATTAATTAAGTTTGAAGCCAATAAGTTATTGTATTTTATAATTAAATTTTTTTGTTTTTTAAATTTTGCTATTATAATTATTGAATAATGTTTATGTATTACCGAATTCTTTTGTTTTAATGTAAATAACAAAATAAATCTCTAATCTAATTTAAAAGATAATAAAATGGTATTGTTATTTTACGTTTAAATGTGTGCCACCTTTGTACTTTTGTCTTAGTTTCGTCAAAAGCAAAAACGGTGAGTGTCTGAGTTGAAATAATCGCATTTTTGCATAAACACTATGTACTACATACGATATCAAATTTAAGTTGTCTCCATTAACATTATGAGCTTGTTAAAATTTCAAGGTCAATTGTTAATTTATCCGAACTCATTTATCGTTCATTTAGACAATTGCAAGCAGTTATTTCAACATTGTCGTTAACACCACATCAACCACAATGGAAGAACTAGATATAATTTCTATATTTAGAATTTTTTTAGAAAAGATGAGATGTTTAACTTGGTCCCAATTTACGAGTTCCTTGACAAGGAAAAAGATTAATTTTCAAACGGACGATACCAAATTGGCACGTGTTTTAACTACATTCGATCTAACTGCATTAGGAATTGGAAGTACTTTAGGGGTTGGTGTATACGTTCTTGCTGGAGAAGTTGCAAAAACTTACGCCGGTCCGGCGGTGATCATTTCATTTTTTATCGCAGCCGTAGCCTCAGTGTTTGCAGGTGGGTGAATTTTAACGTCTAAAATGAAACCGAACTTAAATTTGCAGGGTTGTGTTATGCCGAATTTGGGGCACGTGTGCCTAAAGCTGGATCGGCATATGTTTACACTTACGTTTCAATCGGGGAATTTGTTGCGTTTATAATAGGATGGAATTTAATTTTAGAGTATGTAATAGGTAAGTATTTTCCTTTGCACCGAGATGTTAACTAAGCCATTACTTTAGGTTCGGCTAGCGTTGTAAAAGGTTTATTTACGTATTTAGATGCATTGGTGTACAATAAAATGTCCGACTTTCTCGAACAAAATATACCAATGAACGTACCTACTTTTGGAAAATTTCCAGATTTGTTTTCTTTGGGAGTTGTTTTGCTGTTTTCAAGTAAAATTTAGTGAGTTAAGTTACCGTTGTTTAGGCATATGTATTTTAGTTGCACTAGCTCTTGGAGCAAGGGAATCATCATTAGTGAATAATATCTTCACCATGGTAAATTTATCGGTGGTTCTTTTTGTAGTCATTTCTGGATTCTGGAAAGGTAACGCATCAGATTGTACATACTTTCGTACTTAATTCTTTAATGTTGTAGTTGACGCATCAAATTGGGTAATACCAGCGGATGAAGTTCCTCCAAATTACGGAACTGGTGGATTTGCCCCATATGGATTTTCTGGAATAATTAAAGGAGCAGCAACGTGTTTCTATGGATTTATTGGTTTTGACTGCATTGCAACTGCAGGTAAATGAGTTACAGTGACCAATCTCATTTATTTATAATAGTTAATTTGTTGTAGGCGAAGAAGCTAAAACTCCTCAAAAATCTATTCCTATAGCCATTACCGTCTCATTATTTATTATTTTCTTAGCATACTTTAGTATTTCTACTGTCCTTACGATGATTCTACCGTATTACCTTCAAGTAAGTGCAGCATTAAGTTTGATAACCATTAATATTATGGAATTTAGGATGAAAAAGCTCCATTTCCTCATGTATACGACGAACTGGGTTGGTCAACTGCCAAATACATTGTAACAGCCGGTGCGTTGTGCGGATTATTTTCGAGGTAATTTTTAATAAAAAATAATTAAATACGTAAATTTATTTTTTTCAGTCTACTGGGAGCAATGTTTCCTTTACCACGAGTTATATATGCCATGTCTTCAGATGGTTTGATGTTTGAAATTGTTGGCAGAGTGCACCCCCGTTTCCAAACACCGGTATTAGGAACCCTAATTGCTGGTGCTCTAACTGGAATTCTTGCGTGCGTTTTCGAATTATCGCAATTATTTACGATGATGTCAATAGGTACTCTCAGCGCATATTCTATCGTAGCGGCTTGTGTATTGGTGTTAAGGTACACAGACGATAAAACTGAAGATGACAAAGTTGATGGAAGAAACATTACTTTTAAATTAATTCTAAAGCAAATGTTTAATGCGAAGTTGAAGAAACCTAACGACGCATCTAGCTCAATTGTAACTTAGGCAGCAATCGTTTATTGTAAGTAAGAAAAATTAATTTTAGGATCTACATTCTTATAATATTGTAAAGGTTTGGTGTGTTTTGGACCAACGGCTATGCTAACTTTGTATGAAACCGAATTACTTAATGGAGAAACATGGGTTGTTAGCATATTTTCTATTACTTTCGCAATTCTAATATTTCTTCTGATCATTATAGCAATACAGCCTAAAACTTCAAGAAAACTTACATTTTCAGTAAGTTGTTTATGTTGATCTGGTCCCAAACTAAGTTTTTATTTGAAGGTACCATTTGTCCCATGGCTACCGGCTTTGAGTATTTTTATTAATATTTACTTGATGACAACTTTAGATCCTGCTACGTGGATACGTTTTGTGGTATGGATAGCGATAGGCGTACTTATATACTTTTCTTGTGGAATTTGGAACAGCAAAGAGAAGAGTTATCAAAAAGCACGCTGAAGTGAGAGTTACAGAGAGTGCTAGTACTCAAGACAAAGTAATCGTAAACGGCACCGTGGGAGTATAGTCTACCTATCTTCAATAGTGTATTAAGTAAAGTATTTATATTGGAAATGTGATACTACTATAATATAACTATTAATTTTTTTTGTATTTTTAATAAAAAAACATTTTTATTAAGTTAGATTTTAACAAAGTTAGTCTGCTTAAAAAGATTTTCATTATCACTTTGTTCCTACCTAATTCATATTATTCGTTTTGAACAAACAATAATGTTCAGTTCTACTTCAATTAAAACGTATATTGTTGATGGTTTTTAATAATATCACAAAATTCTAATAAGGCAAAAAACAAAAAAAATTTATTAAATAAGTGGCTTGTTGTCATGATAAGTGCACATAAGTTGATAAAGTTGCCTAGTTGCAGGCGTATTATTTTGGTACTGCTAATAAAATGACCGATAGTAAAAAACACATTTAAATAATAATTAATCAATTGTACGTCTTTAAAATTATTTACAATCAAACTATTTCAAATTTAATAGAATTATGTGGCCAATAAGTTAAGGAACAACGAAATTCTACTTGCTTACGTATTAAGATAATTTTACTTTTCCTTTAAAAAACTCGAATATGTTCATATACAGGGTGCCCGGAAATTATGAGCAAAAACTTCGGGTGCTAATTCTAGAGTAAAATAAAGGCCACAAGTTTCTATAACATTTTTTTCGAAAACTCAAAGGTAAAGGATCTACAGCACTTTAAAGTTAGGATTTAAAAAATTTTTTTGTTTCTTAACCGATTAATTTGAAATTTGGCACGCTGATTACTCATGTTCATGCGCATAAACGTGCAAAATTTGACGTTCATCCATCAAGCTTAAAGGGCTGGAACCGCCGCCCCTGTCATTCATTTAATTGCTCGAAACTTTTTTCCTTTTGACTTTTTGCTAATTTCATTCACATGGGGATGAAAGATCATTTAAAAACACGTAAAAAAGGTTTGCTTGTTTCACCTTCATAATTCGAGCCGTTTTCGAGAAAAACGACTTCAAAGTTTGTCTTGCACCAGCTTACATGATACTGATTTATTTCATTTTTGACATTTCAACGAAGTGTGCCTTGAGAACAAAATAATGCTATGCGTTCCTATGGGAACAAAAGTCATAATAATATGAAAACATTTTCGACAGATTATTAGTAACTTGTTTTAAATAAATTGAGTTGGTGAATTTAAATTTAGTAAAATGGATAACACATATTCCAACAATGAATTAAGGGATATGCACTATTATTACGGTGTAGCTGGTGGGAATGCGTCGGAAGCAAAACGCTTGTATGGTGCAGCATTCCCAAATAGAAGGATTCCGCAATCAAGACTATTTAGTACTATCCACACCAGGCTAGGAGAATTCGGATCTTTTAAACGGAGACATTCTGACGCAGGTCGACAGAGACGAACCCGAACGCCTCAAGTTGAACGAGGCATATTAGAATACATCGAAAATGATCCTAAACTTAGTGTAAGAAGAATTGGTGCTCAATTTGGCAATATTTCAAAAAGTTCAGTGCACGAGGTATTACAAGAACAACTCCTTCATCCCTACCATTGCCGAAAAGTTCAGGCCTTGAGTCCTCAAGATCCTATGGCTCGAGTGCGCATGTGCAATAGGATCCTTGATCTTTACAACGATGAAAACTTTTAGGGAATTTGCTCTTTACTGATGAAGCTGGATTTGGACACGATGGCGTAATAAATCTACACAATGAACATTATTGGGCTGATGAAAATCCTTATGGACAGTGGAACGTAATTTTCAAAACAAATTTTCCGTTAATTTGTGGGCTGGCATAGTAGGAGATTATTTAATCGGGCCATATTTTTTGCAACCTAGGCTGAATAGTGAAGCATACTTAGATTTCTTAAGAAATCAGTTGCCTGTTCTGTTGGAAAATGTGTCCCTTCACCTTAGAAATTCAATGTGGTTGTTACAAGAGAGTTTCCTGACAGGTGGATAGGACGCGGTGGGTATGTAGAGTGGGCTCCCAGATCGCCAGACTTAAACCCAATGGACTTTTTCTTTTGGGGCCATTTAAAATCCTTAGTGTATCAGACGCCAGTAAACAGCGTAGAAGAGTTGAGGGAGCGAATTATCGTTAATTCTAAAGCAATTAGACAAAAGGAGGGAATTTTTTCGAGTTCGTCGTAATTTTTTGAGAAGACTTAATTTGTGCATTGAGGAAGACGGGAGGCAATTCGAAAATCTATTATAAAAAGTGAAAGCTGTCATTAATATTAAATTGCGAGGTATTGAGATGCCCGAAAAGTAATTAAAAATTATTCTTCGTTTTGATTAAAAAATAAATAAATAATTTGTTATTTCAAAATGCCTGTCTTTGATCTCATAGGAGTATAAAACGCTGTATAGCACTTGTTCTCAAGGCACACATTGAAATGTCAAAAATGAAATAAATCAGTATCATGTATGCTGGTGCAAGACAAACTTTAAAGTCGTTTTCTCGAAAACGGCTCGATTTACGAAGGTAAAACAAGTAAACCTTTTGCGTGTTTTTAAATGATCTTTCATCCCATGTAAATGAAATTAGCAAAAGTCAAAAGCAAAAAGTTTCGAGCAATTAAATGCATGACAGGGGCGGTTCCAGCCCGTTAAGCTTGATGAATGAACGTCAAATTTTGCACGTTTATGTGCATGAGCATGAGTAATCAGCGTGCAAAATTTCAAATTAATCGGTTAAGAAACAAAAAAATTTTAAAATCCTAACTTTAAAGTGCTGTAGATCCTTTACCTTTGAGTTTTCAAAAAATGTTATAGAAACTTGTGGCCTTTATTTTTACTCTAGAATTAGCACCCGAAGTTTTTGGGCATAATTTCCGGACACCCTGTATAGAGTACACAACGAGTTGGCTACATTAAGTTGTATTTTAAACATAATTTGTAACAATTTTCTTTCATGGCATTAGCTTTCTCAGAATTTTAAGTAAAAAACATAAGACTAAATTATATAAAGGTGGTTTCATTGATTTCCAGCTGTTAAAAGTTTGGAATGTTGAAGAATTTCAGAAAACCACTAAATCTCTTACTACGAACAAACTATAAGTTCGATTTTAAAGTGTCAAACTAAAGAGGAATTAAAAAATCATCATTTAATGTGGCATTTGAACGGAATCGCCGCGGGTTGTCAACGTTTTTTTCTGAAACGTATATGGCAAGGAATCAGTTAGTATTATTTTCTACTTCGATCAAAACGTTTATTGTTGATGGTTTTTTTTAATAATATCACAAAAATTCTTTAAAATCAGAAAAAATGTTTAATAAATAATAATAAGTTGCCTAGTTGCAGGCGTATTATATTGGTATTGCTAATAAAATAACTGATAGAAAAAACACATTTAAATAAATTATTCAAATGTACGTCTTTAAAATTATTTACAACAAACTATTTCTAATTTAATAGAATTATTTGGTCAATAAGTTAACGAAAAAAGAAATTCTACTTTGCTGTGCCGTTACGTATTAAGATATTTTTATTTTTTCTTGAAAAAACTCGAAAATGTTTGTATATAAAGTACACAACGAGTTGGCAACACCAATTTATATTTTAAACAACGTAATTTGTAACAATTTTTTTCATGGCATTAGCATTCTCGGAATTTTAAGTAAAAAACATAGGACTAAATTATATAAAGCTGGTTTCATTGATTTCCAGCTGTGAAAAGTCTGGAATGTTGAAGAATTCTAGAAAACCACTAAAACTCTTACTACGAACAAACGACTAGTTCGATTTTAACGTTCTTTTCTGAAACATAGAAGTCGGTATGTGCTTGTAATGATTACGCTTAATCCCAAGAATTTTTTAAAAACTTGACAAAATAGTTATTTTGAGACAGAAATGAATTACAAAGAGGTAGTAATAATGGGCGATTTTAAAGGCGTATAGCAAAAAGAAAAGTAACATAATTAAAAAACTTGGAGAAGAAGTAGAAAACGATAACGGAACCAGATTGATGAAAACGTGCAATCCACATAATTGTAAAAAATTAATTTTTTTGACATTAGGATCAACGCAAATACACCTAGACCCAACCACTAAAAAAATGTATAGGTGACTAATTGATTATACGGCAAAACTCTTATATTGAAATACTGGGTGTTTGAGTACAAAGAAAGACTTTTTGCTCATGAGACATTTTTAAGTGATATGTAAACTATGTTTGGGGTATAAATAAAGTAGACATCCTAACAAAGCAACAGTAAAGCATGTTGAATGGCCTCAACATAAACTAGAAAGTCCAATGTGTTTATGGTAGTAAAACTAATACCCCATATGCGCTCAATTGGATTAAAAATACAGTAATATGGAGGGAATCGTAGTACTTTTTGTATACAGAGTGAATCACCACCAACGGGACGGAGATTTATAGCAAAACGGTAAAAGTTTTACAAGTTTTTTCTTTTTAGTAGCTTGCATGTTGATAAACTTTACATTTTAAAATTATTTTAAATATACAGTATGCCCCAAAAAAAGTGTGACGCATCAAAGTTATGGTTTTTTCTTATGGAACACCCTGTATTTTATTGCATTTTTTGATTGCCCGTAAAAAATAAGATGTACTTTCATAAAGGTTTCCTATACCTAAATACAGAGCGTTCTAAGTTACATCGACTTTCTTAAAATACGGAGTATTAAAAAAATTCAATATCTTCTAATCCAACAAATTATAACTCTTACGTCTAAATAGTTCGATATTAGATTAATGTTTTTCATTATCAAATATTAAACATCTCTTTCCTTTGGGTAAGAATTTGCAGGTTAATAATTGGATAATTTCAATATGTAATATGAGCCTTATTTTTAAATAGAACACCCTGTATTTTATTATTTTATAATGTTAGCAAAAAGTCCTCCTTTGAACTCATATGAGGATGTCATATGTCTAAGTGTTACAGTATTTACGCAATTCACAATTTCCTTAAAATTAATGGTAGCGAGAGAATTTAAAACAAAAATGCATACGTAATTCAATTAGTTAATAACATTTTAAGACATTACAATTTGATAATCACATGAGTTACAAAAATCATGTTTTGTTACATGTTACATCCTACAATATTTAAAAAAAAAGTAAGTTAAAAAAAGGAATTGCTTTAAAAACAGGTTGTTCTTATATTTCAAATATTTTAGGTAGTACTTTTAAATCTATCCAATTAGAATTCGATGTAAAAAAAAGGCTTAAAGCTGCAGTACATGCTGAACTTTATTTCTAGAGAAAATTCAGCTGTAATTTTAGTTAAAATGTAAAAAATGTTTTGATTCAATTGAACGTTACGTTCTTTTAACTGTTGTTAAAAATCAAATTACAGAACTCTTCTCATATATTTGGCAGTGTTATGGTCAATCTTTGAATATTTTATATAATAGTAAACTTATTCAGTCATGGGTTAGTGTACAACAAGGTGATCCTCTTGGTCTTGTCTTTTTTAGCCTTGCAATTCATCCTATTATTACCAAACTTTCTTCTTCTTTCAATGTTTGATATTTGGATGATGGCACAATTAGAGGTACAGTAGTGAGTGTATTCCAAGATTTACAAACTATTTTAGATTAGTTTAAACCCTTAGGTTTAACGCTCAACTTTTCAAAATGTTGGTTGCATTTTTGTAAAAAAAAATTAAGAAATTAGATCAATTAAGTATTGTTTCTTCTTTTGAGACATTGATTCCATAAATAATCTTTATTAATATTTGATAAAAACGCTTTTAGAATAGTTTTATTATGTCATAAGAGGCACAATAACTTTAATCTTTTTTTTTGGTTTTTCTGTTTTTTAGATTAATATTAAAACAAGTGATATTTACAGTCTCATAAGCCACAATAAAGTTAATTTTCAAGTTAATCTATTTTACACAATTTTGTGGTCGGTCTTCTATAAATTTCATGTTGAGTTTTAACTTCTAACTACTCGTACATCTTCGCTTTTATCTGGATATGTCTGTATTACACGTCCCAGCGGCTAATTATTTTTAAGCAATGAAGAATCTACTAGAAGCACTATATTGCACTTGTTTCTTTTGGTTAATGTTGGCAAATACTCTTTCATCCATCTCTGCCAGAATTTGTCTGCTAAATCCTGGCATTGTATCCATAGTTGTATCAATGGTTTTACAGTATGTGGTAGTCTGAACAGAAAGTGATTCGGTGTTAAACTCTTTATCTCATCTGGATTCTCAAAAACCATAATTAATAGTCTGCTATTGACTACTGCTCAATCTCCGCCAACAAAGTCAATTAAACTTTTTCATGTAAAAACTTTTCCTTTAAAACTACCTTTAGACTTTGTTGCCCGGGTCGAATTAATCGTTCCTACGCGCCTCCCATATGTGGACTTGAAGGTAGAATAAACTTCCATTATATCTTATGGATATGAATCGTCTTATAGCCATTAGTGTCGTCAAATTTTCCGTTAACTTTAAATGTATTGCTCTAATTGACAAACATGTAAATAGCATTCCATATCTCTTACCATAAAACTGAACGCCTTTGCATGTCTGTTAACTTGTAGACTGGATAGCTGACCCATAATAGGGATGTTTAACGGTTTAGCTCTGAGTCTCTTACATTCAAAGCACTCTTGGTTGATCCTATTAAGTACTCTTCTAGCGCCAATGATCCAAAACTTCAATCTCAATTAATTTAAAATAGTTTCTCGACCTCTATAAAAATTCTTTTTATGGTAATGTTCCATCTGCAACTTAACATACCGGTGTTTTGCATTTAAGATGATTGGATGCTTTGCCTTTTCGTTTAACTCTTCTGACTTTTTTTGTTCTTCCGTACATCTTGATCAAACCATTTTCCAAAACTCCTGAAAGAACATGTTTTTGTGTTAACAAATTTATTGGAAAAATTGTACTTTAGGTAAAGTGCTCGGATTTTTTTGAAATTTTTACCAAAAGTAGCCTACATGCCACTGATCATAAATATGCAATAAAATTTTGTCGCTCTCAAAACTGGTCGGTTTTTTGCATTTTTGCACGTTTCAGACAATTCTAAGACTTTTATTTTCAGTGAGAAAACGTGAGAGCGGGAAGTTGAAGTAGAGTAAAAGAGAAAGTAAGAACAGGTGGATTTGTTATGTTTCTTGTGAAATGGATCTGATCGACAATAAGTTTTAAGAAGAAAATTGTAATAACTGTAACCTCCCAACCAACACCGTTTACCTCAAACCACATGCAAACATGTAATTTTTTTAAGAAAGAAAATTGTAATAACTGTGGCCTACCAACCAACACCGTTCACCCCCGACAACCAAAAATAAAAGTGTGAAATGTCGACGCAGCTTGGGTGTTTGAGGAATTGGAAAGGGGTTAGGCAGGGTGTTCGCATGGAAGTCGTGAACAGACCGTACTGCCGGGACACCCAGTTGGCATGTTGCAGGTGAACCACTGTTTCTCCATTTCGCGCGACCCCTGAAATGGAGTCGTTCACCAACTTCAATCGAGTCCCACATGGTAACCTAACACAATAAGCTAACCTAACCAACCCCACCATTCTAGGCGACACGCCAAAAGCGAGCACCCCTATGCTAACAACGGCAGACCTTCCTGACAGAATACCTCCGCCCGGTATATTTTTCTTCCAAGATGGTCAAATCTTTGAATCAAGACCCAATGACTCTCATTGTTCATGGCCTTGCCCGAGTCCTGTACAAACCAGCCATGCTTGTTCCACCATCAGGAAACTGAAGAAGGAGACTGACCCTGATCGATTTTGATATGCAATTGGATTTTATAAAATTGTTACCCAAATTTTTCTCACTGAAAATAAAAGTCTTAGAATTGTCTGAAACATGCAAAATGCAAAAAAAAACCGACCTAAATATTTTTAAAATTTTTCGAAAATTATTTTTAAAAATTTAGTTTTTGAGAGCGACAAAAATTTATTGCATATTTATGATCAGTAGACCAAGGGCTATCACTGGTAAAAATTTGAAGCAATTCCGAGCACTTTACCTAAAGTATAATTATACTAATTTATTTCCTCCTCGAATCAATCGTGTTGCATTTCTTATGCCACAGATTATTAGCATGGTCTAACTCTTCAACTTTTTTCTGTGTGGTTAGTATTTTTTGTTCTGTTGATTTTGTTTCTACACGCTTTAATAGATTTTAGGACGTAGATTGTATTTCGAATTAGATACGACTACTTTGAGAATCTTTGGACCTTTAACAGAGTTAAAAAGTCAGATTGACAACTCTCTTGTTGACATGTTGCTAGGCAAATCATTCTTTTTACTTCCAATAATGATATGTCTTTAGCTCTTTCTTCATTTCTTTTCCACAAAATCACCGGTCCATTAATTTGAAGTCGAGAATGAAAACTTTTTAAAATTCGAATAAAGTCCTTCACCATTGTTTGGAACTGATTTTTTTGTATTAAATATAGTAATAACTTATATGAAAATACCGAAAAGAAAAATTAAAGTAATAAGTACTGTATATTTCTGACTTTATAGTAAAATTAAGATAACAAAAAGTTAAGCACAAAAGTCACAAATAAACATAGGAAACAAAACCACTCTTCTTCATTCACTTCTACGACAATGTCTTTATACTCTTGTTCTCATCTGGTTACATTCTATAATTCTAGTTTTGTCTCCTGCTGCCACTTTTCGGTTTGCTTGTACCTTACTGTGGTTGACTTCGACCTCTTCATTCGCTTGTATAACAACGCTTCTATCGGTTTTCTTCTTTTTCGTATTGCTTTCTGTTTGACGAATTTTTCTCTTATCTTTATCTCTTTGCTTGTCTTGTATCCCATTTTGTTTCATCTCAACAGCTTCATATTAGGTAGTTATCAATATTTCAGCTTTTTGTGCACCTTTGCCTCTTCTTCCAGTTTCTGAACTTTGAAGAATAGAAATTGGCAAAATATCCTCGATCGAAAGATTGAGAGAATTTGTCGTGGTAGGTTTAGCTGGGGCTTTTTGCCAGAGAAATGCCAACGGAATGTTATCTTCATCTTCTGAACTGTTAGACAACTGTTAGTTCTTCAATAGTTGATGCATTATTTCTTGTACTACCCCAATTTCCTCCTGCTTCAAAATCAGCGTCTGCAAAGACATTTCTGTTCACCGCCTAAACACCACATTTCTAAACCCATTTACAGCGTTTAAGATGCTAGCGGCTCTGCCGTAAGTTTCTCCGATTAATCGAGCTACTTGAAATTGTAAAGTTGTCTTGCCTGGGTGTTCTCTTAACCACTTTTTAATGTCATAGTAAACTTCAAACGGTTTGAATCTAGCAACATCTAGAGATTGCAATCGATTTGTGGTGTGGCCAGGCAGCTAAAGGATAATGATTTCATTTTCTCTAGCAAGTTTTATAGTTCTTAGGTTTCTCGAATGTGTTGTATGCCCATCTAACACTAGAAAACATTTTTCTTCTATAGATGGTTTTACAGCAGAGATGAAGTAATTTAGCCACATCACAAATAAATCCAAATTTATGTAACCAGTATCTGATATTTCTACAAGACATCTAGCAGGCGCTCCTTCAGCCAATTCTGGTGATGATCGATTTCTTTTGAAGATTATTATGGGTGCAACTTGGGATTTTTCCTTTTTGGCCAAAATTTTCTGGGATCTTTTTTGTACTGTGGAAAATCCTGTTTCATCTACGTTTAGAATTCTAGTAGCTGTCAGATCATGTTCATCTACTGTTTTTTTCTAAACAACTGAGAAATTCTTCAACATTAGCCTTGTTGAACTCTTTGCATCTTGCTAATGATGTTGACTCTGGTTGTTTAAGGCAAATTTTGGGATGTCGACTCATAAATTTATAAAACCATTTTTTCCCAGCAATTTTTTTGTTTTAATTAGAATTGTGCTTCAAACCATTACGTTTTGCTAATTCGAAAGGGACTCTTCTAATGTTGGTAATTGTTACGCCAAAGATTCTCATAGATTTCTTCCGATATTTACTTAATGCTTGTTTCATATCTATTTCTTTTCACTGACCATAGCTCCTTTTCTTTTCTTTTTTACTTTAATAAAATAATTATAAAGTAAATAACCTTAGACACAATTTTTCATATTGCTCATTTAAACCAATTTCGATTCAAAATTATTTTAAACATTTTTAATAAATTTAATTATGTATAACACTCATGAAATTTTAAAACTTGGACAACACAATTTCTGTAAACAAAAGTTTGCACATTGTGAAGCGGACTTAAGGGTATCATTTACAATTCTAACAGCAGGTAGTCTCAGCAGGGGTTGTCTTATAGAAGGACTGTAGAATGAATCATTACACTAAGCACGTTTTAGAAAATAGGTAATTTACGTTGCTTACTTAATTTTTCTTTAAAGAATATATTTTGATGAAGGTATCGCTAATTAAACACCATAGATCGATTAATTATCGAATCAAAATTTTGTTTATGAAATGTTTACAAAAATAAAATTAGAAATAATTTTGATTTAAAAACTTTTTTTTTAAATAAAGGTATTACTATATAAATAAATATAAAAAAGCAATAATGGGTGTGACCTCCATTATTATTGAGGAGGCGTCTGCTCATTGACGCTATCAAGGTATCAATATAATTAATATTAATCGTTTCCCATGCGGTATCAATGGCTGCAATTAGTGCATTACGGTTTACTGGTATAAAATTTGGCCCTTGTTGTCTTCGGATAACAGCAAGTATTCGAGCCCAAACATTTTCGATAATGTTAAAATCTGGGCTTTTGCTGGCCAGGGTAACAGCTCAAGTTATTTTCTCGTATCCAATTGCGCACAACCCGCGAAGTATGAATAGGGGCGTTGTCCTTTAACAACAAAAAATACATTATGAAAATGTTAATTCAACAGATCCCGAACTATTTTTTGGAGAAAGTATAGTGAAATAAGAATACTTACTTGTTGGAAAATATAATCTTCGTCTGGATAAAACACTTCGACTGAAGGTTTCATAATAGTTTCCAAAATATCTAAATACGCAGCAGAATCAAGACGTCCATCGATAGCCCAACAAACTCCTGGACCCCGCGTTCTAACCCAACCCCACACATTCACAGAAAAATAACCACTTCGTTTTTTAGGACATATGTGATTATTTTCGTAACGAGTTCCTTCCATTCTAAAACTTTTAGTGGTCCATCGTTGCGGCTATTGAACGTTTTTCGTCGCTAAAAATCACTCGATTCCAAAATTCCAAAGGTTCGTTCACATATCGCCTTGCAAATTCCAGACGACGTCTCATATTTTCGTCACTGAGAACTTCTTTCGCAGCAGCATTATACTTCTTTATTCCCATCTCCTTTAATCTTTTTGTGCAGTTATACGGCATCCGGGAAAATGTGTATCTGCTATAGCCCTGGGTATGTAGCAAATGGTTGTTCTGTTACGTAATGAAACAACTCGAGATCTTGAGCACGTGTAGATACTTTAGGTCTACCACTTCCGATGGCTCTTTCAAAGTGTGTTCAAGATTCCATTTTACTCGGTAATGCCCTACGGTGCTTTTTGGTATATCTAACATACGTGAAATTTCACGCACGCTACGGCCCGCCGCTAATTCCGAAACAATCCGCGCTTTCAAATCAGCACCGAGATGAGGTGGCATTTTACAACACTTGAAATTTTAAACTAAAATGGAATTTACATTTCTTACTTTATTTATTGGTTCACACTACCCCTTCTCAAACAGTAGGTAATTGTTTATTTATTACATACTTCTAATGACCAATGTAACAACCCTTAGAGCAATATGACTCAAAGGAAGTAAATTAAACAAGCAAGGATATTCTATTGTAATTGAAAGTTATTCATAAAATTGCGGAAAACAAGAAAATAGTGCCAACCAAATTTTTACACACAAAGAAGAGTAAAAAATTATAATTTACTTCGGTTTTTATTTATTTTGGAAATTTCCCGCCCAAATGATGCTAATAAGGACATCATTTTTTTCTTGCATTCTTAAACACTGATTAATTTAAAACATTTTTCTTCTGTCAACTCCATAATATTACCTAAAACACAACAAACCCACAAAAGGGAGGACAAAAAATAAATAATTTAATTCTCCCGCATAAGTTTGTTCGCCGTTTTGTTTAGATTCGTCCAAACCTGCAAACGCATTCGCGCGCATTTTCTTTGATGTCGGAGAAAAAACCGACAAGTTGCGGGAACGCCGCAAACCGTTCGTGGAACAATCAGGACTTGCGAATCTGTTCTAAAATTCGTACGTAGCACCGTCCAAATTAATGTTCCGATTGCCGTTCGGTTCGTTGTTCTGTTTGTTCCTCGGTTTGTTGTTCAGGTGTGTACGAAGCTTTACAATAAGCATATTAATATGAACTATATCTTATGAAAGGAGAGTTATGTAACTATAATTAACGACTTAACGTTACGTTAGTAGATTCCATTTACTATTTACACATATTTTCTTGGAACATTCGATAATTAACTATGGGTTGTGCGCAACTGGATACAAGCAAATAACTTGGAGCTGTTACCCTGGCCAGCAAAAGCCCAGATTTTAACATTATCGAAAATGTTTGGGCTCGAATACTTGCTGTTATCCGAAGACAACAAGGGCCAAATTTTATACCAGTAAACCGTAATGCACTAATTGCAGCCATTGATACCGCATGGGAAACGATTAATATTAATTATATTGATACCTTGATAGCGTCAATGAGCAGACGCCTCCAAGAATGTATCAATAATAATGGAGGTCACACCCATTATTGATTTCTTATATTTATTTATATAGTAATACCTTTATTTAAAAAAAACGTTTTCATTTAATTTTAAACTATAACTTGGTATCTTAATTATAATTATGTAATAAATTCTTGTCAAAAACTAAATATATACGTTGACAATAAGAATTGCCTTAGTTTTTATTTTCACTTTTTATATTAACTACAGAAAAAATGAAACGTCATAAAATATACATTTTGTAAGGACTAAATATTATGAATAGAGAGTTTAATGATTTTTTTTAATAACTTACAATAATTAGTAGGTTAGATTTATTTAAAAATAAGTAATAATCAGTCAACCCAAATAACCATGTTTAGTTTTTGATTTAATTTAAAAGTTATTGCTTGTAGACGTTTTTAAATCAAAATTATTTCTAATTTTATTTTGTAAACATTTCCTAAACAAAATTTTGATTCGATAATTAATCGAGCTATGGTGTTTAATTAGCGATACCTTCAAATATATTCTTTAAAGAAAAAATTAAGTAAGCAACGTAAATTACCTATTTTCTAAAACGTGCTTAGTGTAATGATTCATTCTACAGTCCTTCTATAAGATAACCCCTGCTGAGACTACCTGCTGTTAGAATTGTAAATGATACCCTTAAGCCCGCTTCACAATGTGCAAACTTTTGTTTACAGAAATTGTGGTGTCAAGTTTTAAATTTCATGAGTACATATTTTAAAAAATCTAACAACATTAATTCCAATTAATGAAGAACCAAAAAATAAATACATTTCAGTTTCTTTTATTCTTAAATTTATTAACATAATTAAAGATCTGAATAAATTAACTGATTATAAATTTGTCTTCAAAGCTCCTACCAATTTAGCTAACATTTTTCACAAAATTAACTTGAATGAAGCGGCATATACCAACTACTATGCTCTTGTAACAAAATATATATTGGTAAAACTAAAAGAAATTTTACAATTCGATTAAAAAGAACATCTAAGATATCTTAAACAACCAGAAAAGTATTCGTATAATTTAGATGCAATTAAATCAACATTTAAATCGTTCACTCATACATCCTTTTAAAATAACTAATTATAATAGATACATTTTAGATAAATTAGAAATAATATACATTAAAACAACAAATCCAAATTTAATAATCAATGATCAAACAAATTTTGACGATCTTACATTAAATTGTCAAACAGAATTTTTATGTCCTTAATATATTTAATTAACTCCAGATTCAAACATTTTACATAGTTTATATTTTAAAAAAAACCATTTATTACAAACCAATTATGTTTTTCTAAATTTCCATGTAAACCAATTGTCATATTTAACGTTTGTACATTAATTTTGACAACTTCTGAAGATGACTCACGATATATTTTGAGTTGAGACTAGTTAATAAATAATAAATAAATAAATAATATTGGATTGCTTAAAGCGTAAATAGTTTATATATATATATATATATATATATATATATATAACCAATATTTTAATTAATGGATCCTATATTCATACATAAATAACCTTCGTTTGAATTTTTAGTAATTTATTTGTTTTAACGTAGTTAACATTAACAATTACTGTTAAGCAATTATTTCCTCCTTAATATAACTAATGATTGGTTTCCATTTCCTACAAAAAGAAAAGATTTCGAAATCGTACCGGTACAAATTGGGAAACATTAATAAACATTAGTGTACATATCTAGCTTCCCAAAGATTAAATATGAGTTACGATAGTTTTCGTTGGATGAATGATAGTACGATATAGACAACTTGTCACTTTATCTTTGGAATATAATTTTACATTTTCTCATAGCTTTGAGGTTATGTCTATCTACACAAAATGAAGAGAATAGATCATAGATTCACTTTTATGACGATTTTTCCAACAAATATCAATAGAAAGATGCAAAAAATTATGTAAGGGTGTTCAAATATTGCTTCAAGGACTCGTAAAACTCACAGTGTTGTATAATTATCAAATGCAGTCAGATGCACGTTACACTGTCTCAATCACCGGCTTTTGTCACTAAAGGTTACTCTACACTCTATCAGGTGTCTCTCAATCTAAATATAACGGAAATATCAACAAGGTACAATTTAGGAACCGGTACGATATAGGCGACTTTCCCCTATTTCTTTGTAGTTTTTCAAATTATTTTGACGTTCTTATAGGAGATGTTCAAAAGTGGTGGTTCAAAAAAACACCATGTTTATTATTATTACTTAACAATCGAAACGTTGGTGGAATAATGAACATGATGTTTTCTTAAACCCCCAGTTCGGAACATCTCCTATAAGAAGGATAATTTGCTTTAATGACTACTAGATCCCAATACTACTTAAATCATAAAACATATTGTAATGTTTTGTAAAGAAACTGTCTAATGCTAACGTTTATATTTAATAGATAAAAATGGTGTTTTTTTTAAGGAAATGTTTTGATTTGCTCTATTGAAACGTTTTCAATCTATTTGGACAAATCAACATGTAACAATTGCTAGGTTTTGATCTGAGATATTTGGTTCCTATCTCTTCTAAGTAGTTTTTCTCTCAGCAGAGGCGGAGCTACGTTATAACACGTACAGCATTTTACTATACAGGTTTTATTCTACAACCTTTGGTTATTTTTTTATGGTTATTTTTAAGTTTCAAAATTTTGATGTGGAACAATTTTTGATTTGTATGAACTATATTTTTCATTGGTCTATGTATTTAAATCTTGCTCTTATAAATCTTTATTTAAAATGTCCAGATAGTGGAGCACGTCTGGACTCTTTTAATTGAAGGAAGGATCAAAACAAAACTCTCAGGTCCTGTTAGGGTAACGTTTTGCTACCAGTAGTGGAAGCTTCATCAAGCCAGATCAGGAATAGAAGAGTTATAAATTGTCGTCAAAATAGGAAAACCTTACTGATAAATGAAAATGAACACATAAATTAACAAAATACTCATCACTGACCTTAAAATAATGTATTGAAATGACATTAGAAAATCAACCTTGACATACGAGTAACAATTACAACTTTAATGAAATCTATAGATTCCTATTTTGACGACAATTTATAACTCTTTTATTCCTGATCTGACCTGATGAAGCTTCCACTACTGGTAGCGAAACGTTACCCTAACAGGACTTAAGAGTTTTGTTTCGATCCTTACTTCAATTAAAACGGTCAAGACGTGCTCCACTATCTGGACATTTGAATAATTACATAGTGTAGAATACCATCAATTTTATCTTATAAATCTTGTTCACTTATATCGAAATTAAAATATTATTAGATGACATTCACTCATCGTTTACCTAGATTACGTCGTTTTGTTGTCAAATAATTTCTGTATTAATATAATCATATACGTTTATTTTTGCACTGTCATGCGACTGACAAAAATTGTTTTAAGTATTAACCCAAGCAAAATTTTGCGTGCTCTATAATTCAAACTGTATTTCTAAGATGACAAGTGAAGTCATAGAAGATGATACCGACAAATTTGACGAAACTCTACTGAGAAGGAATTTAAGCCAAATACAAAACGATGTTATTAAACTTGTCAACGATTTAAACAACACTTACAACTCAAATCCAAACAACCAACAATTGCACAATTCAAAAATAAAAAGTTTGTTACCTGTTTTAGTATCTTTAGATTCTAAATTGTTTGACGCATACAATTCTCTCACATCTAACAATGAAGATGATTTGGCTAGTAATTTTGGTATTAGCGTAAAATTAGAAATGGCTAAAGAAAAATTTGATAGTTTAAAACAAAAACACAACAGCTTAAAGAAAGAATGGCATAACCAAGATAAACATTTAAATAAAATTTCAAGTAATATAACAAAAAAGGAAAACGAGCTTAAAATGCAAAGTATTCTGTGTACCATACAGGGAGTTTCTATGGGCAAGATTTTATGGAAATTTAGTAAAAATAACGACTATTTAGAAGTGCTTGTTTCAAATAACAAACTAGCTTTAGAATTAGTTAAAATCTACAGTGGTTGCTTGTACGGATTTATACGCACGTTTGACAATGATTTGCCTGATCCACTAACGGACGAATATCAATTCGTATTGTGTCTTACAGGAATAGTGAATAATTTTGCGTCGATTCCAGATGGAAGATTTTTTTGCTACATGAATCTATTTCTCGAAGTTCTTAATCAGGTTATAAAAACTATACCTTTTATAAGTATTCATAACGGTGAAGAATTAAAATTTTTGACCGTATCTACGATTTATAACATTATGATCTGTCAGGAAGGGGAAGCATTTATGCTAAACAATTGCTCTCTTATGCATTCATTAAAAAATTGCCTGAAACTTGCAAATTCTGAGCGTATTATTTTAATGAGTTTAAAAATTATAACAAGCTTATTAAAGACTAATAAATGCGTCATAGGCAAATTAGATTCTCCAGTTAAACTGCTCAAAAAATTGAGTCACATTGGTGAAACTCACGTTGTGCGCTGTTGTGCCAAGAATGTATTGACACTTTTGCAAGAAAAGAATGTTTCTAAAAACACGGTAGGCATAGACACCAGCGGTTTGATTAAAAACAAATCAAGAACGTCAAGTTCTCGCAATAGAAACTCGAACAACGTGACATGTTGCGTGTTTACCGATACCAACACCAAAACTGGTTTCAATTCCGGAAAACAAACTTTTTCGAAACTATGCCGTAGTGTTTTGGCATCAGATTCTTCATCGACAGCTGCTTCTTCTTCAGGAACTAGCATTATGGAATCTTTAAATTATTTTCCTTTACCTAAGTTTACGGACATATCAAATTCTGAATCTGAGCCGATAACTAGGCAGAAGCACAAATATACATCCAGACAACCGTGTCCTACAATTGGTAACGAGCCCGTCACACACAGCAAATCTGGTCTATGTAAGTATTGTTGCATCATCGTTTACAGAATTCTTGATCTTATATCATTTCCAGCATTATTCTTTGTCGATTCAGTCGTTTTCCCGCATTTTAATTATTTTATAACTTCTTCAAGTTCTTCCTTTTTTTACATTATCTTTTTGTTTTTCTTGCTATTTTAAGTTTTTTATTTGTCTTTCTTTTGAGGATAATTTGTTCTTTCAATTTTTCCATTATTTGTGTTTCTTCTGTTATGGTTTCTGCGTATTTGTGTTTTATTATTTTTGTATTTTGTATCTTATCTGTTTTATTATTTGTTTGGTTTTGTTTCTTTTTCGTTTAAATTTTTTTTATTTTTCTTTGTTTTGCCTGTTCTCAATGCTTCAAGGTTTCTGTTGTCTACCGTTTTTCTGCATTGTGTTCCCACATATTTGCTCTGCTTGTTAATTATATTCTTAAAATATATCCATCCCTTTCTTACGCTTCTGTCTTGTATTTAATTCTCCCATCCTTTCCGTTATTTGTATATAGTTTGTTGATGCTTATCCAATATTTCCCTCTGTTTTTAATCTGTGAGATTTAATTAATTCAAATTGAAGTTCTCCATTTTTTTTATTCGTCAACGAATTTTTCTCATATGTATTTTTCTTACTTTAACAACAACCATAAATTATTAATTTCTTCTTACTTTTGTAAGAAAGTGTAGTTATGCATCTTTTGACAGCAACACATCAAAGTTTCAGCCATTTTGGACGCGCAGTTTTTATTTGACAGTCGTTTGAGTGAGTCGATGTGAGTATTTTTGTGAAAATGGAGAAAATCGGGTATTGAGCTGTCATAAAATATTTGTTTTTGAAAGGGAATACGCCTACGCAAATTAAAGATGATTTAGACTCTGGGTACGGAGACTCTTCACCGTTATTTACCACTGTAAAATTTTGGGCAGCTGAATTTAAACGTGGCCGTAAGAGCTTGGGAGATGATAAACGTTCGGGACGTCCAAAAACTGTAATTACTAAGGATAACATCGCTATAGTTTACCAAATGGTGTTAGACGACCGCCGAATTAAAGTGAGAGAGATAGCAGAGGCAATGAAAATGTCCAAAGAACGTGTTTGGCACATATTAAATTAAGATCTAGGCATGAGAAAGCTGCCCACGCGTTGGGTGCCGCGTTTGCTAACGTTAGACCAAAAACGTGTTTGAATGAACATTTCCAATGCTCTGTTGGCGCAGTTTAGGCGCAATAAATCCGAGTTTTGGCGCCGATTAATTTCTGTAGACGAAACTTGGATACACCACTATACGCCTGAAACAAAAATACAGTTCAAACAGTAGATTGCAAAGGGAACCCTCTCCAAAAAAGCAAAATCTGTTTTTTTAGCTGGGATAGTGATGGCGACTGTTTTTTGGGATAGACATGGAGTTATCCTAATCGATTATCTTCAAAAACGGAAAACCATTACAGGAGCATACTACGCATCATTACTTGACAAGCTGAAGGCAAAAATTGCGGATAAACGGCCACATTTGCAGAAAAAGAAAATCCTGTTTCAAAGACAACCTCAACAGTTGCCATAGCAAAAAACTATGAATTACGATTTGAACTGCTTGACCATCCACCTTATTCACCAGATCTAGCCCCAAGCGATTTCATTCTGTTTCCTCAACTAAAAACTGCGCTCGGAGGAGAAAGATTTTTGTCAAATGAGAAGGCAATCACCTTTGTGAACAATTATTTTGCAGAGAAAAACACCGAGTACTATTTGGACGGATTAAAGAGTTGAGAGCATCGCTGGGAGAAGTGTATAGAGTCACAAGGAGACTATGTAAAAAATATAAATAAATTTTAAGATAAAAATTTTTGTAGCTATGTTAGGTCGGAAACTTTTCAAACCACCCTCGTACATATCGGTTTTTTCCTAATTTGTGTTTATATTTAAAACCACAAAAATTTTTCTTTATTCCAACACATCCCATCTTCGTCACCACTGTACCCTTTTCCTACTTTCTCCGTACGTGCGATACATTGTCTAGATTTACATTTAGACCTACGTATGTTTTCAATGCCTGTTTTAATAACTGTTTTAGTATTACTTTTCACTCGACATCTTTAATAGATATATTATCTTTTCTCCAAGTTTTCTTCGATCCCTAAAATTCATTCTTGTACAATTTTCCTCTGCAAACCCCATTACTTTATTTTATTATTTATGCCTTGTTTCAAGTTCTTCCTTTAATTTATTAACTTTTTAATTAAATAATTTTAATAATTGTTTATTATTTTGTTTCAAACAATTTCCATCAGTTATAATTATTACATACAATTGATATTGGTACAAACAATTATCTTCACTTTTTTTCGTATCAAATTTGTTGCTACAATCCTAAACTGAAAGACCTAACCTGTTTTAGGTAGCAAGGTAGAATCTCAACAGAAGCCGGAGAAACTTGCAGCATTGGAAAGTGTTAACTCGATTGAGAGTGAGGAAATACAAAGTGTGTTATATCAGTTTCCATTTGACATAAAAAAGAGTTTTTCGTTAACAATAGGAGACCATTCGCAAAATCCTAGAATGCGCAGGTTGACATTTCTAGACGGTCATCATACTGAAGGAGAAGCAGTTAATACTTCAACAGTTACGGTTTACAGAATGAACAATTCACAATTGTTAACAATGTCCGATAACTCCTTCTTTCCGTTTACTCCGATGTATCAAAACAATAATTTTTCCCATATGGCACAAGCCAATTTAAAGAGTGCGAAAGGATTAACCAATATAATAGAGTATGAAATGGATAATTATCCAACAACTTCAAAAAAAAATTCCAATCAAGATTTGCCCAAGAACTTAACATTTGTGGATAGTATAAGTTCAATTGAAGATTTTTTGAAACACAGATGCCAAAGTAAATTTAAAAACGACAGGAAAACAAACGTGCTAGTAAAAGAAACGCAACGGGCAAAATCAAATTCCTGTATTTAAAGTTCCTTTCAGGGAAAGAAGACGTACTTAGTTTACAATCGTTTTTATAAATAAAACATATTGTAATTAAAATGAAATTTGCTTTTATTACTGTTTTGTTATTACATACTTTCATTTCTTTGTAAATTATTGACACCTACCAGAGAAAATTTTAGCAATACCAAGTTTTCTCTGAAGTTCTCTTTAGTCACAAATCGGGTTTAAACTTAGGTCGTATGTATGGAGGAGGACTTGGTCGGCAGTGTATCCCTCTTGGTCCTAGAGTTGGGCTGTCAGGATGGTTGCGAGACACCAGCTCCGGTGATAAGCACGAGATGTCTCGTTTAGTGGATAATCCTTTCATTGCGTTTGTATTATGAATAGTTGTGTAACGATTTAACACTTCGTGCGTCGGAATGCGATCAAACGATTCTCTTGAACTAAACAAAAAATAATTTTAGTCAAGAAAAAAAAATTACAAAAGAAAAAAAAGCGCAATTAAAAAAAAAGTAAAAAATTAATATGAAAACCCACACAAACTCATTATGTTTTCGTACAAACTGTGTTACCTCAAATAATCTGTACAAATATGAAACACATTATCAAAAAAGTCTTCGCTCATCTCGTCGTATTCACTGTAAAAAATCAATGACTTTTATTCACCTGCGATTAAACAATAATACATCTGCTGAGGTACTTACATTGCTTCATGGTGGAAACACAATATGAAAAGAAAGCATTAGCGTCAAAATAGCCAATAAAAATAGTGGAAGTAAGATTGTAATTGCAAATTCGCTAGAGTAGTCTCTTTCAGAAATTTCATCTATTGATACGGACTGCCAGCGATCTTTAGCTTTCAAATTAGATAACTTTTCAACTTTTCGGTGCTGGAAGAATGATGACCGAGTGCGGCACTACTATCTTCAATCTATTAAACAATATTCAAACTTTACATTAAATCTTCACACAATCTTACCAGCCGAAACGCGCACCAATCTAACGCAAATCCGGCGTCCCGAAAAAATCTTTCAACGGTAGTTCGTTTAAAATCGCGTGGGCAAGAAGTATGCTTCCACAAAGGTTTAACTTCTTTCTGTAATTTTGTCAACTCGGATGATAAATGTGCTTTACTTCCAATACGCAAAACAACTCTGAAATTTTTCAATTATTAATTTATTTGCCGGTACTTATATATTACTTATAAAGAATACCCTTCTCCTTCGTTGGGATTTGGCGGGAGACGAGCACCTAATTGAATAGCGGACGCTAAGAAGGTTAAATGCATGTCTTTACTACTTTCCTTCCAAAGGATTCTTCGAAAAACATTTTTCAAACGTTCAATTCTTTCGTGGTCGAACATGTCCTCAACGTTCAAATTATCTATTTTAAGATGCACTTCATTTTTTGCTGGATTTAACTTTTCATTCACTCGTATAGTGATGACGTGATGTTTAGTTTCGTAGGTTTTGCGATTTAAAGCAACCACTTCGATGTGTACATCCGAGTACAGATTATCTGGAGGAACTCCATATAAATATCCAGTGAGATGATTGTGACTGTAATAATAATTTATCCACGACGGTAGGTCGGGATAATGTAAGAGCGATGGCTGGTAAACAAACTGATCTGGGCTTCCTAATGAGAAGGTGCGATTAATATATATATAATGACATCAACCAAACATACCTTCATATGTCCAATTGAATAGAGACGGTTTGAGATGAATCACAAACACTTCTGTTTTTGTTATATTATGGGCATTTATTAAAAAAATACATTGTATAAATAAAACACAAAATAATGCTTTCATGTTTACGTATCTTATGTGTAAGTTGGCTATTGATCTGCTGCTCTCGTTGATATTTTAGGAATTTTGGAGTATGCGTAGA
Source organism: Abscondita cerata (assembly GCA_030710515.1). Lineage (NCBI taxonomy): Eukaryota > Metazoa > Arthropoda > Insecta > Coleoptera > Lampyridae > Abscondita > Abscondita cerata. The sequence continues at coordinate 170,554 of JALBCR010004193.1, forward strand.
AAGTTCTTTATGCAGCACATGCTAGTTTAAATTTACACTACTGCTTTATACATAATTGTTCTTAAATAATTCAAAAAGCATTATTTACTATAAATTGTAAATATTTTCGTACTTGCTATGCATGAATGATACTAAAAGCAACACTTATTTTCCATGACTTCGTTACATTGTGAAAAATTTTGATCTTTACAAATGTATTCAATTTACTTGAACTTTGCTTTAAAAATATTTATTTATGAACTTTTTAAAGTCATTTTTATAACCAAACTCAGTTCAACCTATGGGTTCACTATTATCACCTCTTTTAGTATAAATTTTTTTAGATAAAAAACCATTTTATTTTTTAGAAGATATACAGGGTGTCGCACGACGATTAAGATAAGTAATATATCAGAATTGGGCAGTAGTAGATAATTATAATTTTGGGGGTGTAAATTAGAACAAATGTTGCATCTTTTCTTGTTATGGGGTATGCAAAATTAAGTACTTCATCTTTATTCATACCACCCATTATGCGTAGGTGAACGAGATTTATTAAAGCAAAAACTCTTATTCAAAAATTAAAACAGAACATAAACATACAAAATTTTTAGTTACAAAATCCACATCGGAATACAGTCTTATCGACATCGCTGTCGATTCCTGCGCATGAATTATGAACCCATTTGTGGCAAAGACAACATGAAACCAATCGTTCACTCGAAGCACTATAAAATTCTTCGCAGTAAAAGCGTATCGCTTCGTCTTTGTCACCTGAAGAATCTTTATCATGTATCTTCTTTGATTGTTTTGTTAATTTATGAGTTGTTTCCTTCTTAGCATTTTTTGTTACACTACTTCCTATCTTTCTTTTGACTGCATTAGCTTTCACATTTTTATTTTTAACAGAAGTTTCCAGTTCCATTTTATGAAGAGTGGATGTTGATAATGCTGTTTTCCCCCGTTTTCGCTGAGGGCGTTTTGGAACAGAAGTCACAATAGGAATTGGCTGCAAATCTTGCAATGCTGACTCTTCTAGAACTTCCTTAATCAGTGATTTTTTACGAGCAGGAGGTGCATCAGGCATCCACGAACATTGTGGTAATGCCGAAGAATCATTGTTGTTGATGTTCTTCTTGGGCACATATGGAGTCGGAGTAACTTTGTCTTCATTTTTATGAATCAATGCTTTTTCTGGTGTCTAGTGAGTATTTTCTTCTGAGGGTTGCTCTTCATTTTGTTGGTTGATTTCAGTGCAAACGCTATCATTGCCTTCATTGGGTAAAGGGATATCTGTCGTAGAAGCTGGTAAATAGTCACTTTCTTCAAAAATATTTTGATTTGGTGACCAAATTTTAGTTTTTTTGAAAGCACTCAAAGCAGTTTTAATTGTTGCTGCATTGTCATAGGCAGCGCCAAAAAGAGTCGATATTCTCCAACGTGTTACGACTTTACCGGAATTACTTCGTAGCCATACTCCTACTTCATTTTCATAGTAGTTGCTCAGAGGTTTCATGAATCCGACGTCCAGAGGTTGCAACTTGTGCGAGCAATGTGTAGGTAAACCGAGTAGAACCACTTCATTTCCTTTGGCATAATTAATAAGGTCAAGGTTTTTGTATGACTAGCATGGTCATCAAAAATTAAAAGTACAGTATTATCTTTTAAAGCTCCAGAATTTTTTGAACCATTTTAAAAAAATTGCTCCTGTCACCCAACCGGCATTACTTGTTTCAACCATAGAACCAGGTGGCAAACCAAGTTAAAATTCGGGACGTTTCCTTTTTCTAGAAAAAATGAGGCACGTAGGAAAATAACCCGAAGCTGAGCAACAAATTTCCACTGTTACTGTTTCACCTCGTTCTGCAGAAGTGAGAACACCTACTTGGCGTTTTTCTTTAAAAGATAATATCTTTAAATGTACCTTTGGATTTACAGTAATAGCTGTCTCGTCACAATTGTAAATTTTGTCTGCAGTCAACTGATACTTTTCGATGGTACTTAAAAGCAAACCAAAAAACTGATTAACATGAACCTTGTTGAAGCCCATGGCTGTAGGTCCTGATGTAGCTTCTGGTATTCTTTAGGTTATAGTGGGGTGTTTTCTAAGAAAATGCTCCATCCAATCAAGATCGGCTATTTGGTTTTCTTGACTAAACCTGTTTGCAACACCGTTTGCGACCGCCAATTGGTAAACAAGTTTTCTTAATTCCATCATCGTAAAGCCAAATAATCTTGATTCCATATCTTTTATATACTTGACAATCTCCAACTCTTGAGCTTCGCTAAACACATTTCTGACGCTTACTAAATGCGCTATTTTAAACGTGGACCCTACTTCTCTTTTTGCTTTTGCGACCAATTCTTAAATTTACTTTTAATAAGTAGATATCACAATATCCCCAAGGACAACTGCTGAAGAATTTTTAGATGTACTATGAGATTCAATCAATCAAACGCAATAGTAATTTGGCTGACAACAACAATATAAAATATCAAATTAAATTCGTTGTAATAATTTTCAGTTGCTAGAGAGTCATACTCTACACACTTATTAAAAAGAAAATAACACGATGAAATTTGGAGTGTAAATAAATGGCAAGAAAGGTATTCTATGAAAGTTGTAGAGACTTTCTAAGTATGTTGAATTATTTTCGATATGGTTGTTGCTTTTAACAACAAAGTGCAAACGGGGTGACACGATAGACCTGTATTTTTATCCTACTATTCGTGTACCTAACAGAAGTTATACCAAAGAGTATATAATTGGTTATACTTTGTGGCCGTTCATGGCGTTCAATTACCTGCTCCTAGTCATTTTCAGCAACTTCTCAAAGGACATAATAAGGAGGTTTCAGTTGAAGTTAATGGTGTTACTGCATTTATCGTGCGGAAGACAAAAATTTATGTCTGATACTAGAAAACTTATGTAATACATACCTATCATTGGTGTAATCGCTTAAAATGAGATGCTCGGCACCTAACGACAAGAATTCCAATGTGAGAAGTAAATCTACGAAACGCAGCGAATAATGATTTCCCAGTTATGTCTGAGACTAGTTTAAAGTGTATCGAATAAATGACATCTTGATGTCAAAGTCTACCGCTTACCCTAGTAATCTTCATATCATCTACAAATTTAGAGCTAACTTACGATACGGTTCAGGAGGAATCTTTTTTGTTTTTAATTGTAGAAATATCTTCTCAAATTGAATATGTAAGTAGCAATTAAAGTGTTAACTAAACATTTTCTACAAGAACTGAAACGTAGAATATAAGGAATTACTCGTTGAATTGTTAACCAAGCAGAAGAGTGTATTTTGTTTTGTTCGAAGGGGAAGTGATACTTTTTTATGGTGCGCCAGATAATAGAAAGCAAGTCATGAAAAGTTACTTCTCCTCCAAGTAAAATATGCTAGTTTTTTCAAATGTCGACAACTTACTAGAAAAACACATAGGTAATTTCCAATTAAATTATTTTTTTAAATTTCTTTACGTAAGGAACAGTGTATAAGTATTAGTTGTTTCTAAGGTAACGTAATTGTTCAGTGAACACTATTAACAATGATAATTGTTTAATATATGAGGATGCTTAAAATATGAAAAGTAAAACCTCCGGTCGAGAAAACATTGAACTTCGCAGTCGACTATTTAGTCGAAAAGTTCAGATTCACTGATGGTTAAAAAAAAATATTTAAAAGCTCCTCTGTAATATGAGTTTTACAGGCTTTTACTTTTCTACGTTAAAATTTTACTGCATACGTGTTACTTTGCTTATTACGGTCCTGCCTACTTTCACTGCGAGTTTAATCATTCTTTCTCTTTGTGTCTTTGTGTTTGACTGGCAACGAGGACAGTCGTGTTTGTATAAAGGAACTGCGAAATTAAACTCTAAACACAAGTAAAAGTGATGGATTAATCTGAAACTGTTATAACCATCCGCTTGTTGTGGAATGTAAAGTACATTAGATAAGTAATTAGAAATGAAGCGGGATGTTGTTTAGAATGAACGTTTGCAGGTGAGCTTACTCACCATGTGGCGATAGTTCGCTGCATTGGGTCTTTCTAATTATTACAATTTCTTTGTCCGATCGTATTTTCTGGGATTATCTAACTTGATGTTTGTTGGGATTTGATTACGTCCAGGTAGGCTGTCTTCTGGAATTGTTACTGCCTTATGCTGTTGTAATTGATCAATCTCTCGACCCTTACTTGTACTTGAGGAATTGATATTCGAAAAGAAAACCAATGCTGTTCGGAGGTGGCGGTTAGAATTCTGTCACGCAAGATAGCGGGGACCAGCGACGTTGTGGTGTCTCGTCTTAACACCGTATTGTTATTAAAGTAACCTTGACTACCTTGATGAATTACGTTATAAGTCAAGGTGGCGCTTATAAATAATTTACTCTTTGTTACATTTGAATCCACACGCTTCGTGTGCTTAGCTAGCGTGATAAGTTTGTCGCTCAAGGAGGATAATGACCCGTCTCACTCGATACCAAAGGCTATTTAGGTTTGACTATTACTTGTTTGATGTGTCACTAATTCATTTATATTTATATGTGTAAAATATCAACGAGATAGCACGATATTCTGTATTGCTATTGATATATTTTTATGTATGTCTCATTATGTGTGTTAGTAAGGGCGCACACCAAAGATGCATGCAGCATGCAGCATGCAGCAATCATTTGCGTTACAGCATTCGTTTCCTCCAAAAAATGCTAATAACAAATGCATCTTCATCACGCACACCGACCAAGTGCCACATTTGTAACCATGTCGTCGTCAGAAGACCACCCTTACAATAAAAGTTGGAAACGACATGGCAACTTCATAGTCAGTGAAGAATTAAAAAACGACCCAGATAAGTTCTACTCATATTATAGAATGTCGCAAAATACGTTCAAACTGCTATTGAATTTAGTGAAATTTCGTTTATTCAAACAAAATACAAACTACAGAGAGTCAGTGTCGGCGGAGGAACGTTTATTAATCATATTAAGGTAACAAATCTAATATACGTAGGTGATATTAATTTTGATAAGAGTTTAAAATAAATTGCTCAGTCTGTAGTGCTTCTGCTTGTTCGTTTGTATAGGTATGTGAATTATTAATGGAGGAAGAATGGTCGGAATAATGTAAAAATTGACTTGATGGACGAACGATTAAGTCATTATATTTAATATTTTCAATCAGATCCAGTATTCCTCTTTGAAAACGTAACTGTTGTCGCTCTGTCATGGATTTCTATGTGGAACCAGACTCAACAAAAATAACTCGCACGGGTTTTCTCTGTTGTTGTTACTTCAGCCTTTTGTTTTTCATTGTAAAATATTCGATAGCGCATTTATCCACAGCGTTAAGAGGTCTCTTGTACGATTTCTCTAAACATGGTGAAGATGTTCTTGATTGTTTTCTAGTGGAAGGTTCATTGAATGGTGCTAGCGGTGGTGAATTAACTGAGGAAGGTGAATTAATGTTGTTATTAACCATTGTTTCATCATCCCTTGAAAATACATGTGATGATGTACCAGCAAAACCTTGATCTTGGGAGTCGTTAAAATCCTCGTTTAATTCCTGAGTATTTGTAACAGTCGTTCTATTACTTAAATTTCCTTCTTGTGTGCGACTTTTAGTAAAACGATTTAAAAGCGCAAATGTTGTGCTAGATAATATTCCTTTTTTGCTCCTGTACCGGAACCACTTTTGGTTTTAGTATTTAAGGTGCGGATATAAGAGGAACGTATAACTTTCCACTTTCCTTTGCAGTTATTACCTGTAAATTAAATTTATATTCATAATATTGTCGTAGGTATTTGGCCACGGGGTCATTGTTTCGTTCATTGTCGTACATATTCATGAGAGGTGAAACAACGATTGGAAAAATAGTTGACGAAGGTTGTGACATTATATGGCAGATTTTACAACCACTTTATATGAAAACACCAACGACAGACGATTGGTTGCACAATTCGAAACGTTTTTGGGAATTGTGGAATTTACCCCACTGCATAGGTGCAATAACCTTATGGCGTGTGCAAGTGCAGATGGGTTATTCACAAGTATTGATGTTGGGGATTATGGTAGGAATAACGATTCAGGGTATTTAAAAATTCCGGATTGGGCCAAGCTCTTTCAAACAATACTTTAAATATTCCTAGACCGTCACCGTTGCCAGGTGAAGAAGAATTTGGCCGTTCACTACCATTCTATTTTGCCACAAATGAGGCGTTTCCTTTACATACAAACATAATGAAACCATACAATCAACGGTTCCTCAACAACAATAGTCGGATATACAACTATCGATTATCCAGGGGAAGAAAAATTGTGGAATGCATTTTTGGTATGATTGTTTCAAAGTTTCGTGTATTCGAAACTTCTATTTCTTGTTCCGTTGATAAGGTTGTTAAAATTGTCAAAGCTGCTTTTGTATTGCACAACTTTATCAAAATAAATGAAATGAAATGAAAGCACGGAAAAAAATTCAATTCATCGCCATCATGGAGGAAGACCAAGTAATGAAGCTGTTGAAAATAGAGACTATTTGTGTGAATATTTTGTAAAACCTGATGGTTTAGTGTCATGGCAAAATAACTATACAGCATAAAAGTAGTAATAAACTGTAGATGTAGATAACTTACCAGATTTATTAAATTTTTCTCCAATTTTCGTCCAAATTACTTCCGTTATCCTTCTGTTACTGTATTCTTGAAGATTGTAATCGTAAAGTGGTGGATTTCGTTTAATTTGATGTATATATAAAGTGAGAAAATATAGTTTGGCCTGGTAATTTTATTCAGGAGAGCCATGCAGTTTCTTGTTTAAAGTGATTCCAACACCGTGTGAAAGTCAGCAGGAGTAGCATGTCAATCCATTTTCGAAGTCCTTAAATCTTGTATATTCTTAATGGCTCACTATCAATATAGTTAATTTAAAAAAAAGGGGCTGTAAGGTTAGTGTTATTTCTAACAAAATGCTTTGTACAAGATTTAACGAAAGGTAAACACGAATAGAAAAAACTGTTTATGACTACGATTTAGAAAATTTTGTTAAGATAAGGAGGTCGTTGCTAACCCACTTGTAAACATTGAAACAACCGCTTTCTAAAATGCTAATAAATTTTTTTGCATCAAGAGAATTGGTTCCAGTGATAATATCGTCGACGTAAATGTCGCTTTTTACAGCGAGTTGCGCGAGGATACATGAAACATTCTACATCAACCAAATGTTAAAAAGTGCGTAAAATCATCAAGGGTGAAAAAGATACGTCGCAAGTGATAGTTTTAAGCTTATACTTACTAATAGGTTAATCCAATGAAGAAGAATTTGTCGGTTGATTGCCTGAATGTCACAAAATGAATATACAGTAGAATCCTATATACTAAAATCAAAAATTTGTGTTCGTTTGTTAGGAGACTTGGCCCCTGTAAGTCCTAGGCCAAAACTAACTATATTCATCAGGTGGGAGGCTCATGTAGTGAAATTCTTTTTTATATATAAGCTATTTAGCTATATTCTATATAAATTGGAATCAGCATTGAATGGTGGGGAGAATAGGGGTGGGGGAGAATAGGGGTGGGGGAGTGGGGAAAGAGAAGGTCGGCCAGGGGGCTTGTGCTCATGTAGTAATTTTTTTACATAAACTACAATTCTATCACCCATCTAGCAAGACGTCAACTAGTGATTATACTAAAATCAAAAAATCAAGACCGACTTTCAACTAGTGTTCAAGAATGTTAAATAATGGTAGTACATAAATCCATTATTTATTTTTATTAATTAATAAATAGTGCAAACACTATAAAATACATGCAATACCATTATATGTGATAAATTTGCGGAATTGCTCAAATTCGACACAAGGATGTATCTTCGCTTTGATTTAACCCCAACCTCAATTTCTTCTTTTTAAATTATTTTATCAACAAGTTAAAGTGCTTGAAAAAAGTCCAATTGAACTAGTGAAAATATTTACAAATATCCGATGCCTTAGGTTTCGTTCCAAATACTCGAATAACATGTATAAAATATTATATCACATACAATAAACAAAAATAAGACAAATAAAGTAATTTATTCTCTAAATACTTTTTGTTGGGTCTTAGATTTGTTTGTCTTAAGCCCGACACTGGCAGAGGAAAATGTCTTTGATAGCAGTGTAGCTTCTCCATGGCACTAGTGTTAATAATTGCTCTGATTAAATTATGTTAGTTGAAACCACAAATATTTATTTACAAGTCTTCTTGTACATAAGCAATGACATTTAGTAGTAGCAAATTTGCTAATGGTTGCAGCCGCGTCGGTATCAGAACTAAACTTAAATTACTTACAGTAAATATGTGCGGTTCCATACCCATAAACATAACACTTTAATATTAACTAAAAGGTACGAAATCAATTATGTCGAAAATTTTACGGCGATTTATTGAAATGACGGGTCTTATCATCCGTCTGAACCTTTCATCGCGGAGGAAACGCCTTTTCTCTCGAAGATTTCAGGAAGGAATGAGATAAAAGTCAAAAGGGGTGGCGGTTGCAACTACTAGGAAATTCTGCGGTAGGTCTTCAAAGGACGACCGATAGCAGTAAAGGGTTTAAAGAGAGCGTTGACCAAATTAAAATCAAAAATTTACAATGAATGCATCTTACCAGTCATAACATACGTATGCGAAACCTGGGTACAAAGCGAAGCGCGTATGCAGTGAGCAGGTCACGCCGCTCGCCATAGCAAAAACTGAAGCGGCAAAACTACGAGTTGACGACCATGGGGACAAAAACGAAATGTAGGAAGACCTCCACTACGATGGTACGACCACTTTAAAAGATATGTTGTACTTAACTGGTACCACTAAGCCCAAGACAAAAATAGTGTGATATGAAAGAGACCGTCATCCAAAAGTAAGAAAGAAAATAGCTGAAGAAGAAGAAGGAAAACACGTGAACAGGCAGACAGATTGATAGAGACTTAAATTAATATATAGGCACTTAGACAAAAATAAAAATACAGTAGGTATACAAGGTGTCCCAGGATTAAATAGAATAAATTTGGACACAGGACCTCAAAATAAGACAAAAAGTTCCTATGGAGGTATTTTCGGAAATGATTCGTTGAAGAGTTTCGATGTTTCAAAAATGACGGTTTAATTATGGTTTTATTCTAGTTTTTGAAACTGGTACAAATAAATAAAGCAATTATTTTGAACAATTCAGATTCTGAGCATTGATGATTGTTCTCGTGTTAATAGTTAAAAACTTAGTTTTTTTACCATTTCTTATTATTGTTATTCCCCACTAAACAAAGACCATTAAAACAATGTTTTGTACCATTTGAACTAAGTAACAAATTAACATTTCATTTTAACATTGGTTCTACATCACATCAACAGTGTTTATGAAAAGAATATTTGAACATGTAAATAACATTACAAAAATATAATAAGTTGAACATGTGTTAAATATTAGTATAAGTTATATTTTTGTGCAATATAGTATAAACAAACGTTTTGCGGAGAATTCGACGGATAAAAAAATTGTAACAGTGTTACATTACAACTAACAAAATTTTCAGAGAAACGGTGCAAAAACCAACAACTTTTTTGGGAAAATCTATGTAGGTTAACTGCTCTTTTGGGTTGACAGATTATGCTCAAAATAGAATCGGATCTGTACTATTATAAATAAGACTCATATGCAAAGTTTCATACATTTTAAAATTTTCGGTTTGGAAACTGTTGCGTAATTCCCTAATCTTATGTATAATTGTGGAGTAATAACATTTGCGTGCACATTATGTTTCTGACCTTTAAGTTACATTATAACGTATTTAAACTCCTTTGAGTTTTATAATTATTTTGAATTTATTTATATTTGCTCAAAATTACTTTCGATACCTAAGTGAAAATTTAAATTAATGATAGGTATGCTACCGCTGTGGGACCCGTACCAGCATTAGGAACAGCCAAGCAGAAGACGTGTCAGTATGACAAACTGAACCGCCACAGGTGCGCTGGTTCGAATCCAGTTGACGGCGAGAGATTCTATCGAGCCAGTTTAAAAGGAAAATCAAGATTCAACAACGTGATAATATAAATAGTTACGAACAATAAGATAAAAATAGTTACGTTTTATTCTACACGTTGTTACAATATTTTAAGTTGACATAGTTACAAGGTTGGCAATATGTTACAAAAGCAGTTAAATTAACATTATCACAAAGTTACTTCTTTAATGTAACAATTGTTAACATTTTTACCTTGACATAATCTGTTATAACATTTAATAAACGTTGAACTGCTTTAAATGGAAACGTGACAATGTAACATTGTGATGTTAAAGTTTCGTTTATGTAATGTTTTTATGTTTAGTGGGTCGTGTTCTAGTCGATGAAATGAAAAAACAATGAAAAATAAAAACAACATTTATAAACATAAATAGTAGATAAATAAATAATTTCAACGATCTAGTTTAAATTATGTATATCAAAATAACTGTGTAATAAAAGTACAGTATGGACATTAAACTTTTTCTTAGTGTGTATTCTAACCTTTCGGTAACTCATACATAACCTTAAAAAAATTTGATTTGAAATATTTATGTGAAATAAAATTATTGTAATACAATGTTAAAAACAACCACAAAGATTCGTGCTTTGTGTATTTCACATAAGTGTATAAGTTTGGGCCGGTCGTTTCTAGAAAACGAAAGAAATTTAATTGGTGTAAGGTGCTTTCAACAATCTCGAAGCAAGAAAGATGATGCCAGTTTATCAACACTATTCAAACCTGTGTTAATTAAACCAACACCCGATGACATTAATGTAGGTGCCGAATTAACAGGCAAATTGAACAAAGCTGATTTGTTGAAAGTTTTAAACAAGTTTTATCAATTGAAAGAAATAAAACAATTATTAAATGAGAACGGCTTAGATAGTTAGTTTTGTATTGTATTGTTTTATGCATAAATAATACCTTATTGTAGATTACATACAACATCAAGCTTATATAAGCTTTCGAAGGTTCTGTCTAGATGCTCCAGCATTGCCAGTTGATTTACATGTAGTTGTTAGCGATATAATGCAAGGTGCTGGTCATCCCACCGATATTTTCCGTATTTTCTAAGTCATGCAAAACAAATGTTTCCACATTTAGAATGTATGGATGATTTAAAAATATCTGATCTTACAACACCACCTACTTGGTACCCTCAAGCTAGAGCATTAAATAGAAAAATTGTCATTCATGCAGGTCCTACTAATTCTGGGAAAACTTACCATGCTTTAGAAAGGTTTATGACTGCAAAATCAGGAGTTTATTGTGGACCATTAAAATTATTAGCAACTGAAGTTTTTAATACATCGAATGAAAATGTAGGTAATGGATAATGCTGAAAGTTAATATCTGGAACTGTTAAGGTTTTATTTTAGGGAAGACCATGTGATCTTGTTACAGGGGAAGAACGAAGTTATGCTGATCCTAGCAAACAAGCATCATCACATGTTGCATGTACTGTAGAGATGACTTCACTTACTACACCTTGTAAATGATTTCTCTTTAATTCTATTTGATAATTTTATTGGTTTTCGATTTAATAGATGAAGTTGCTGTAATAGATGAAATACAAATGATTCGTGATCCTGCACGGGGTTGGGCTTGGACCAGAGCTCTCTTAGGTCTTATAGCAGACGAAGTTCACGTTTGTGGTGAACCTGGAGCTATTGACTTACTACAACAATTATGTTTGACTACAGGGGAAGATGTAGAAGTTAGAAAATATAAAAGACTCACTGAATTACAAGTTCAAGATTCAGCTTTAGGTTCTGTTTTTCTGTAAATGAAAAAATATTTTAATTGTGGTATTTTAGGAAGTATAGAAAATGTGCAACCTGGGGATTGCATAGTGTGTTTAGTAAAAATGATATTTATTCAGTTTCGAGAAGTATAGAAGCAATTGGCAAAGAAGTGGCTGTTATTTATGGAGGGTTACCACCAGGCACAAAGTTAGCACAAGCTGCTAAGTTTAACGATCCAGACAACAGCTGTAAAGTTCTTGTAGCCACTGATGCTATCGGAATGGGTCTCCAACTTGTATGTTTGTGTTAACTACATTCTCATTTTAAGTAACACAGTGCACTTGTAGGAGTATTCGACGAGTCATTTTTTATTCTCTCATAAAACCAGTAGTTAATGAAAAGGGGGAGAAAGAAATGGACACCATATCGGTTTCACAAGCTTTACAAATTGCTGGAAGGGCTGGAAGGTAATATAATTTAATGTGGTTTCCCTTCTTATACTGAATATGTTAAAATCATCAGGCATTCAATTGACTTCCTATTTTTTAATTTGAATATGACACATTAATGTAAATAATTGTTTTTAAAACTAACTATGAGTATACAGTGTTTCTACTTAAGTTGGAAACATTCTTGATAAAAGGTTCTGCATGGTCCAAAACTTAAAGTTCAACCATCAGATATCAATTTTTTTAAGTCGTATATGAGGTTTGTCAAGAAATATGAATTCGTAGGTACCATTAGTTCTCACAATATAGAAAAATGTTATAAAGAAAAGTTTTGAATTAAAAGTTAGATTCAAATATGAAATTACAGCCATTTAGCTTGAAAATTCAGGTTTGGTGATTATTTACGCTTTTACATTATAAATATTTGCAGTTATAAATTTCAGAGGTTTTCATTGTCAGTCTCTTCACACGGAACATTTTCCTTCTCAGATTAAAGAGAGTCTTTGTGTTTGCATGTGGTTTGTTATCATCTTTTTTTTGTGGAGAAGTGAAAGGTGTTGATATTACACAAGTATCGAACTACAGACCCATATCTATTTTGTCACTTTTCGGTAAAGTACTAGAAAAATATGTATATAAATAATTTTTTTTAATGTAAAAAATATTACAGAACACCAACACGGTTTCTTTGCTGGTCGTTCGGTAGAAACATGTTTGATTGAATACAGTCATTATGTGTTTGCTTCTATGGATCAAGGCCTTCGATAAGGTCAATCGTCGCCTTCTGATTTCTAAGCTCGGAGCTCTAGGTATTAGTGGTAACTTACTCCGTTGGATTGAATCCTACATTAAAAATTGAAACCAGCAAGTATTTATTAACAGTTTTACTTCGGCATTCTTACCTATAACTTCTGGCGTACCACAAGAAAGTCACCTGGGTCCTTTATTGTTTCTAATCTACATTAACGACGTTGTTAAATGTTTCTTAAATGCTAATTTATCACTTGATGCTGATGACATGAAAATATTATTTGCAATTCGTAATATTAACGATTGCATGTTACTCCAGTATGATCTCAACAGGTTCTGTTCCATTTGTAAAAACAATTTCTTATATTTAAACCTAAACAAATGTAATCTTATAACTTTTACGAAAAACAACAATCTTATTACTTAAACTATTAGTAAAACTATTATTTAACACGTTAACTGTAGATTGCTTCCTGTACAGCCGGCGGTCAACTCGTCATTTCATTTTCGTGCCACCTGAACCGCCGGCGTCCAAGAGTAGAGTTCTGTTTTCGAATAAATTGTGCGCCGGCGGTACAGGTTACATCATACATGCAATTCTCCGTTTACAGATGTTGTTCGGCCTACAAGGAAACCTGTGCACGATTGGTTTGGCAATCGGAGCATGGGAATATGAAATACATGGATCAGAAAACTCAAGTTTAATTTTTATTTGTTATTTCGTACATAATATAAAACGTATTACAGAAGAATACTCAACAATGATCAGGAAAACACTGAATACAAATAAAAGGTTTTTCGAGACACAATAAGTAGTTATTCTTTTCGTTGATTCTGCTGCTAGTTTCCAACCTCGCTCCGCCGCTATTTTCTTGTAACAGTGTGTACACCTTTTTTTAAATTTTTCGATTCCTCTTGCATTTTTCTTCAGTCTCCTTCATTTCGTGCTGTATTTTTTTTCGCTTCTTATCATGTTGTTGGACTTCACGTTTGATGTCCAAAAGCGACTCCATCAAAGCTTTCCGAAATCTTGTAACAGAAGTGTTTGATGTTGGATGCACCACTTTGTACACAACTAAGGCATTAACTACAGACGTTCCCATCAATAATTCGATGGCTACTTTGTGGTATGTACCATCTTACCGATTTCCGGATAGAGAGAGCATTAAAATATCTCTTTTGTCTTTCCATTTAGAGACTACGATTCCGTTTTCATTTCTCTTCCTATTATTTCTCCTTTTTTTAGTTTTGCCGAAACCACTTCTTTTGGGAGTCCTTTTCTATTTTTTCTTAGAGTCCCAACCGAGTGAGTTTTTTGACTTGGGAGTTGCTTGGCAAGGGGAACGCTGGTATAAAAGTTGTCATTTACTACCACTCTTCCTTCATCTAAAAAGTCTTTACACAGATGCATCACCGTATTTGTTGGGACAGATGTTTCCTTATCTGCCCGTTTGCCTTCGTAAACAGAAAATGAGAAAGTGAATCCTTTCTGATCGCACATCTTAAAAAGCTTGATGCCATATTTGTGGCTTTTCCAGAAATATACTGTCTGAATTTTAGTCGGCCTCGAAAGGGAACCATGCTTTCATCAACCGCAATCACTTTTCCTGGCTTCATTATTTGTTTATATCTCAAATTAAAGTGAGAAATCAATGGTTCGATTTTATGAAGACCATTATCTTTCGCTGTTGGATCTTCATTACTCGAAAAATGCCAGAAGCGTAAAAGAGATTGGAATCTGTTTCTTGGCATTACTTTTGGAACGACGTTATTCTTATATATAGGATGTGTGCTCCAGTATGCTCAATACTCGGGTAACGTACTAAACCCATATAATAAAGCACAAGTCCGAGAAATTTCTTCATTTCTGGTATCGTTACTTCTTTCCAAAGTGAAAGTCGATTTTTGGGCTTTGGTGTACCTAACTCGGCAATTACTTGTCTTGCATTTCGATTCGTCTCTGTAACCATTGTTTCTAACAAATCTTCCGTTACGAATAGGGAATAAGCATCAAACTCTGTCAACTTGCTTGTTGTAGCTAAGTTTGGATTTAGGCTCTCATTTCCTACAAATTCATGATTTTCTGATTGTGTCCAGTTACTACTCTCCATTCAGAAGTTGCTGGCGGATTATTACTTGGACCATCGCTAGAATCATCATCCAGGAAACAGTACTCTTCTGAAGTATTATCTTCTGAAGAACTTGAAGAAAGGTCCTGAAAGTCCGGATCTCTGACACTGTCATCACTGTTAAAATCCTCTGCGACTTCGTTGTATGACTCAAGATTAAAATTTTGTGCTTCGTACAATAATTCTTTTTCACTTAACAGTCTCCTATTTCGATCCATTTTTTTTTGGAATAACTAAAAAACGGCGCCTTCACCAACAATTGTGATAAATTCGTTTAGTTACCCGAAAACTATAGTACAATATGCACTAAGAATACTATTTTGTATAAAAAAAATACTAGGTACATCAAAATAAATTGAACCACGCTTATTTCATGAACTGCGAAACCTCAGGCTAACTCGTTCCGAAATGAACTACACAAATTATTGCGTGTCTTACGCAGGAACTTTACGCATCCTAGAGGGGGTTAAGCATGTTCGCCGGCTGTACATTTGGCAAATTCTAAATTCTAACTTTACTTGTATGCCACATGTACAGCCGGCTAACAAAACAAAATAATGCCTAAATCGTTTTACCATACAAAAATATGTTATATAAATCTTAGTTTCATGACGCTAGCTTGGTATATACTTAAAAAAAAAAACATAAAGACATTTTTGTAATACGCCGTACGTTTCGTTTGGCGCTTTAGAAACCATGTCAGTTGGTAGTCGGCTGTACAGTTGGCGGTTAACTTGTTAAGGAGCACATTGAATCTTTGGTGATTAGAGTATATCGCATCTTAGGTTTTATCCAACGATCTACATATAATTTTCAAAACATTAAATTAATTAAAACCCTGTATCTTTGCTTCTGTACATAGTATAGTTTCTTATTGTTCTGTCATTTGGAATCCGCAATACTTAATTTACATTAATCGGGTAGAGGGAATCCAACGTAAACTTGTTAATTACCTACAACATAAATTTCATCCACAATACGAGGATTCTTAGCCTACTATAGAACCAAACAAAATTTCAATGTCAAAATATTTTATTACTCAAGATATTCTCCTCTTAATTGGATACATTTATTACAGCGAACCTGCAACGTTTCTAGACTAAAAAAAATGTTTCTTCTTGCTCTGCAAACCAGACCTCCACAGCTTCTATTACCTCCTTGTTGGAAGAAAATGTATGACCTTTTAAACTTTTTTTCAGTTGAGGAAAGAGGTGATAGTCGGACGGAGCCAAATCGGGTGAATAAGGGGGGTGTTCTAGTAATTCAAACCTTAAATCACGAATTTTTTGCATGGCAACATTAGATTTGTGTGCAGGGGCGTTGTCCTGCAAAAACAAAACACGCTTTCCGCGTCTTTTCTCTTTAATATTTTCCCGTAGAGTGGTCAGTAATGTCGAATAGTAATCTCCAATTATTGTTCTACCCTTATCCAAAAAATTAATCATGATTACTCCATGGCAATCCCAAAAAACTGAAGCAAGAACTTTTCCAGCAGATTTTTGGACACGAAACTTCTTAGGTCTTGGAGAACCAGAGTGTCGCCATTCCATCGATTGTTGCTTTGTTTCTGGATCATCCATCGTAACAATTCGGTTTAAGAAGTCTACATCGTTTTCAAATCGAGCACAGATCGAACGCTTGCACGCTTTTGGTCAACATTCAAACATTTGGGGATCCATTTTGCAGCAATTTTTCTCATGTCTAAATTGACGTGAACAATATGATGAACGCGTTCGTATGAAATATTCAGTGCTTCAGATATCCGTTTTAGACGGTCTGATAAAATCATCTCATCGATATTTTCGGGGACTGACACAGAAACTGGCTTTCCCGATCGGTCATCATCTTCAATGGAAAATTTACCTCTTTGAAGCTTGCATTTCAATTTTGACGGTCGCATACGAAGGACATTGATCACCAAGGGTATTAAGCATATCTTCGTAAATCTGCTTACCTCTTAACCCTTTTAAATACAGGTACTTGATGATGGCTCGATACTCCAATTTTCGATTTTCACAATTTCGGTGGACATCTTTTTCATTTAATTTATTGCGTGACTCTGGTTTACTTTTTGACGTCAAACTTAACACTGACACTTCTAATAAGTTATTGTTCGTTGCTATGGTAACGCAATATTTTGTTTATGCAAGGAACTGGTCTAGGCTAACTAGATATCAATACATCCTCGTACAATACTTATTTGGAATTATGTAATCATTTTGGTTTACTAAATTTGGGAAAGGGTAGATCATGTAGTGACATAACCTTTGCTTGACGACTTCTAAATGGACTATTAGATTCATCATACTGCTTGCAGCACTTTAAACTAATTACTGGTTGTCGCCCTGTACGTCATCGTTATTTACTTGACCCTTCTACGAATCGTACCAATTCATATCGAAATTCGCCTTTATTGGGAATGTCGCAAACAATTAATACAATGCCCAATTCAGTTGACATTTTTTGTAAGTCAAAAAGCGACTTAAAAAATATACCAAAAATGACTTCTTGAAATGAGTTGGATGTTTTAGTATGATGATCACTCTTTTATGTAATTCTTTTTAAGCAGATTTTTCTCCTCTCTTTGTATGCTTACTTTATTCGAAATTATATTTTTTAAATTTTGTTTTATCATAAACCAATACTTAAACAGAGATAACGGGTTAATAATTAATTTACTTACGCTAATATAACGCTAATGTATTTATCTTATAAGAAATTATTTTAAGTCGACTGTAACACATGCAGTGGGTATTTACCTGTATGTGTTTTAATTACTAAAATAAAAAAAAATATTTGTCAATAAAATCGTCTGCACTAACACTTTTACCTGGAGGAATACTTCTTCCTCCTATTAGAGGACGAGATTCCCACTCACTCTACACTTTTCTCTTGAATTGAGTGTCAGAAGGATTGATTAACATCTTTCTGATTAAGGAAATTTCTGTTAAGTCAGGCAAGTAGTGAATATGCTTTGAGGAGTACAGGCTGCACTTTTCAAAGCCTACTTTCAAATTGGCTTCATCGTTTTCTGTCATACTTTCCATTAATTTCCTTAATCAAGAAAATGAGATTTTTTTAACACTCTAGTTTTTCTAACCGGTATGAAGTTAGCCATAACTCTCAGCCCTAGATTTAGAAAACTTTAAATTTTATTAAAAAATAAATGTTTCTCATATGTATTTAGATTTTCGCTTAATTATGTTAATTTATATACAAATGTAATTTATTGTTGTAGCTGTCATAGAAGTTTGGATACAAATATTTTTAAGCACCAAATATGCTTGAACATACAGGGTGTCCCACGGTGGATGGCGTATTAGACGTTTATGGAGAACCAAATAACGAATAATTTTGAAAATTTGGCAACACCGATAAACAACCATGATCTACAATTTAAAAATATTTTTGACCTTGCGGTGTTGCCGCTTCTACTCTAAACCGGTGGCAACATCGCTATTTTAAATGGAACACCCTGTATATTTTTAATTTTTGAATTCCTCGTATAATTTTGAGCAACTTTTTTAATACTTTCCTATACCTATCTGTAGCCGTTTTCAGAAATAAATTAATTTCATTTTTTTAACGAAAACAGGACTTCAAATAATTCTTAATATCTTCTTCCTATAAAACAATTTTGAGCTGAAATTTGGGACATGTTTGAACAATGCCTCTAGGCATTTGATCTGTTGGTCACATCTTAGTTTAAGCATACAGGGTGGTCCAGAAATTCTCTTTGCGGTAACTTACAAAAACGCCAGAAAAATTATTTTTAAATGGAACACCCTGTATAATAATACAGATTTGAAAAGCTGATAAAACAAGCTTTCAAACTATGTATACTTTGCCTATACCTAACTCTTCAGGTTTTCGATTTATTAGCGTTTATTCATAAAATTTCGTAAATCAAAACACTTTCAACGCCCAGCTACTAAAAATTGTAGGTTGCTATGTAAACAAAATTTTTGTTACATAGTTACCATGGCAACTTCTTTTATAGAAATGTCATAATTTAATAATTGTGATTTTAGTACTTACGACTGCTTACGATGGCGGAAAATAATAATTACTCAAATACAGTTTTAATGAACTTATTTATTTTCCATGGACAGTGTAATCAAATAATTAGCAGAACCTGTAGAAAATTTAACGAAACGTATCCAAATTTGCGGCAGATGAACAACAAAAAATTTGTCAGACTCCAGAACAATTTTATGCAGTTTGGATCAAATTTAAAAGCACCAAGAATTTTACCCAGACCCGTGACTTCTAATCAAGAGAATGAAATTAATGTTCTGGCATATTTTAACGCATATCCTCACGCTTCCGTGCGTAGCGCCGCAGAAGACTTAGAGATTTCACATTCATCGGTAGAAAGAATTCTAAGAAAACACGGAATGCATGACTATAAATTTACCATGGTTCAAGCTCTTAAGCCTGGAGATAGTCAAAAGAGGGTCGAGTTTTGTGAAATGATGCTAGTGCATATCCAGGAAGATCCAAATTTCTTAAGAAGAATTATATGGACTGACGAATCCAAATTTTCGAGGGAGGGCATTTTCAATCGTCATAATCGCCACTTTTGGGCGAATGAGAATCCCCATGTCACAAGAGAGGCAGGTTTTCAAGATAAATTTAGTTTTAATGTATTCTGCTTATTAATGGATAATCAAGTAAGGTATGTGATTTACGATGAAAACCTAAACTCTGGGAAATATGTAGACATTTTAAATACAACACTTGACAACTTTTTGGATAGTCTTACACTTGAAGAGTACCGGAGGTGCTGGTATCAGCTTGACGGAGCTCCTGCACATTGTACCGCTGAAGTGTCTGTGGAGCTTAGAAGAATATTTGATGATCGATGGTTTCGACGCTTAGGACCATGGAATTGGCCAGCAAGATCACCTGATATAACCCCTTAGACTTTTACTTGTGGGGTGTGTTGAAGGAGAAAATTTACAAAACACCTGTGAATACCAGAGAAGAACTGGAGCATCGAGTCATCCAAGCGCTCAACGACCTTGATGCGAATGAAATTCGAAGTGCTACAACGGATGGTGTCAATACCCGTTTATTAAAATGTCTGCAAGTTAATGGCCAACATTTTGAACAATTGCTGAAATAATAGTCCATTTATTTTTATTAATAGTTTTATTTTACTTTTAATATATTATTTTATTATCTAGTTCGATTTGTAATACTTTTTATTATTTTTGTTATTATTTGTTGCATTCAGAATTGATCTAAAATTGTTCTGGAGTCGAACAAATTTTTTGTTATTCATCTGCAGCAAATTTGGGTACATTTCATTAAATTTTCTGTAGGTACTGCTAATTATTTGATCACACTGTCCATCGAAAATAAATAAATTCATTAAAATTGTATTTGAGTAATTATTATTTTCCGCCATCGTAAGCAGTCGTTAAGTACTAAAATCACAATTATTAAATTATGACATTTCTATAAAAGAAGTTGCCATGGTAACTATGTAACAAAAATTTTGTTTACATAGCAACCTACAATTTTTAGTAGCTAGGCGTTGAAAGTGTTTTGATTTACGAAATTTTATGAATAAACGCTAATAAATCGAAAACCTGAAGAGTTAGGTATAGGCAAAGTATACATAGTTTGAAAGCTTGTTTTATCAGCTTTTCAAATCTGTATTATTATACAGGGTGTTCCATTTAAAAATAATTTTTCTGGCGTTTTTGTAAGTTACCGACAAAAGAGAATTTCTGGACCACCCTGTATGCTTAAACTAAGATGTGACCAACAGATCAAATGCCTAGAGGCATTGTTCAAACATGTCCCAAATTTCAGCTCAAAATTGTTTTATAGGAAGAAGATATTAAGAATTATTTGAAGTCCTGTTTTCGTTAAAAAAAATGAAATTAATTTATTTCTGAAAAACGGCTACAGATAGGTATAGGGAAGTATTAAGAAAAGTTGCTCAAAATTATACGAGGAATTCAAAAATTAAAAAATATACAGGGTGTTCCATTTAAAATAGCGATGTTGCCACCGGTTTAGAGTAGAAGCGGCAACACCGCAAGGTCAAAAATATTTTTAAATTGTAGATCATGGTTGTTTATCGGTGTTGCCAAATTTTCAAAATTATCCGTTATTTGGTTCTCCATAAACGTCTAATACGCCATCCACCGTGGGACACCCTGTATTACGTGTATCGAATTCGTGGATGGAAAATTTGACAAACATATACGGCTTATTTTCTCAATTTTTTTATTAAAACGTGTTAAGTGATAATTAAACTAATAATTAAACGAAAACATTAGGGCACATACGTTCTGTTTTCGAAAAAAGGAATTCAACAACTGTAACTCATGCGGGTCTATAATTTGTGGATGGCAAATTCGATAAACGTGTACGGCTTATTTTCCCAATTTTTTTATTGAGTTATGGCTAACTTCACACCGGTATTTTTCTACTCTCTTCCGATTCCGTGTAGTTTAGCAGAATTTCTCTCCATAGTTTCTTAATAGGACGAAAAAATGCAACGTTCAGTGGTTGGGTGAGGTGGGCAAGCACACAAACTTAGAATCATGTTCGTCCATCATTTCAATGACCTCATGATTTTGACGTAGAGGTTGCCACAGAGAGTGCTCTGTGAATTGTAGTTTCGCTCTGTAGGTTATCAAAGCTCCGACTTCATCACACGCAGGCCCTCGTACTACGACCGACATCGTGAAAACCTCAATAGCCAAGGGTACAAATTTTTTACCATTTGATTGAGGAAAGTTAATTCTATATTTGGGCCAAAGAAGAATGCTCTCTGAGTTGCAGTTTTTGATTTATCGGTTAAAGTCGCAGACAGAAAATTTTCAAACTTTATCGTCCGCAGGCTTTCGTACCAGAGGTATACATTTTTTACCGGTTGATAAGGGAAGGTTCCTGGATCGAAGACGCATTTTCTGTGGGTTGTAGTGCTATTCGGCAATGAAATAAAATAATTATGCACTTACCTCTTCCAAAAAACTTTTTCGTAATAAGATGCAAATAAGTTTTTTGCACTCCTTACCTATGAAACAATCAAGAGCGCACGTAAAGCAGGCACCAAAACGCTGTTATCCCGAACATGTGTTTCAAAAATTACCAAAAAACACTCCACATTAGAAGCTTTCCACGAACAATTTGTTGATTTACTTACATTGTTCGTTATCTACAATGCAATTTTCGCACATTTTATTTGTTGTAAATGTTGTAAAACAATGCAAATCTTCAAATAAAAGTTTGACAATTAAATAGGTTAACTACATGTTAGATGACAAATGTATATATCACTCGGGTTTGCAAACGGGCACTCATTCCCGAAAGAATCTGTTTCCGCGCATGTTACGTAAATAACTATTTCCAGACTACGTGGACTATACTTTCCATGTATTACATCAACCTTGTGGAGTAGGTCACATAAAATCTCTACTAACCGAAATGGCGGGAAACCACCAATCCTATAAATACCAATGATGCCTACTTTCACTGATAAAAATGTTTTAACCACGTTCATTTGCATCTTCAGCACGTGTTAG
This sequence comes from Abscondita cerata, assembly GCA_030710515.1. Lineage (NCBI taxonomy): Eukaryota > Metazoa > Arthropoda > Insecta > Coleoptera > Lampyridae > Abscondita > Abscondita cerata. Next base: position 193,202 of record JALBCR010004193.1, read on the forward strand.
ACGTTATACTTTTTTTTCAAAAGATTGAGTAAGAAAGTAACACCGGTAGTACTGGTTTACGGTAGTCGATCATTTTAAAGAACTACAAGATAACGCTCGTTCTTTAAATTATTCTCTCATAATGTAAAAACCGTCTTAAGGTTATTTGTTTTGTAAATCTTTTTTAGTTCCACAATTTAACGATTGAGGACACTAGTCGCTTTTTCAGATTTCAGTAAATCGCAAATTGTTAAACTGTTTCATTTAACTTAAGGTAGTTTTCGTGAGTTTTAAGTCGTTAGTATTAAAATTGCAAAAAGCTCTGGTAAGGTGATTGATGTAAGACAAAGTTGCTGGTTCTTACTTATCTTGAAGATATTGTATTTTTTTGGAGGGTCTGCAGGTAAAATCGATTTATTTGATGAGAACGAAAAAACTGAAAACTTGTAATTTTATACAAATGGACATGGTCTATTTACTGAAAATATTTTCATGGCGGTGGCACTGATTATACCGGAAGTGGATACCAACTTTGTTATTTTAAATATAATGCCCCCGTTTTTATTTTTTTTTGGTTTTCGCATAAAATTTTACGTCTTCCACTATCAGGTTGGCCTACCTATCTCTTACTATTATTAAGAAAAAAAAATTTCAAACGTTAGCAACTTAATTAATATTTCCCGAAACATAAAACGCAGATAAGCGAAATTTGTACAACGGTTAGACATGGTATTGTGTAACCATCCGAAAGACAAATGAAACGTACAAAGACACCAATCGGCTGGCCAAGTCGGAGGTGTGGTAGCGTGAGTCAGATTTGATACCGTACACAAATACTTTAACAAAAAATTAACCAAACATTTTTTTTTAAATGGTCGCCAGGTCCAGTCCAGCAAAAGAAATGTACACTGGGAACCACAGTGTAGCTCGCACAAAAAACACAAAATTTAATTAAAAGACCACTAAGTGTAAATAAGAAATAATCATATTCAAACCAAAATAAATTCATAAATTAATTATGCATTTAATATTTTAAGCAAAAATAATTAAAAAAAATATTTAAAGTAATAAGTGCAACAAATAAATTTCACTTAAAATATTAATTAAGTAATAAAATAAAATGCGATTGGGCAATTTTGTTAATATTATCAATACGATAAAAAAATTCACTCAGTAAAATTGAAGTTCATCCAAGGACGGAAGCGTAACATTTGCAAATGTACGCGCTTTTGTTAAACTCTACCGTACTAAAATAAAAAAAGCTAAATGAAAAAAATTACGTAAAAATAATAATAATGTCAGTAAAGTAAAACACAAAACTAATTTAAATGCTACGTCACATTATTAAATTTATGAATTACCAATTTTGTTTGTATCTTCATTGACCCTGATAACACAGAATACTGTGCCGATAATTCTCAACTCTAAAAACGGCGCGTTGTTCGTACAGCCAGGTCTTTTTTTAATTTTATTTTGATCGATGATATTTGATGGTATCACCAACAATCGCAATTGGAATCGATGAAACGCCAAAAAGAGAAAAATAATAGGTCAGGTGCACCCCAGCAAAACTCTCATGACAATAGCAATTTTGACAGCTGCAAATAAAGGCTAATTTAGCACTCACGTAGCAGAATAAAAAAGTACGTACATCCTTTTTTTGTTTCGCACTAACAATCAATAATTAATTTACAAAATCTGCATAAAGCAGTTTTACGACCGGTCAAATCAAGTCTTCCTCGGCGGTCGAGAAAATCAATCTATCAATGTGCCAGTGAAATTTAGAATGCCGCGAATACAAAAATTGTCCGGTTTAAAAGTTTTATTGATCGGACATGACCCGCTATGTCTTCACATAATTTGCATTAGTATTTCTTGAAAATTTGTAAAAAAAATTACATATCCTGGTTGCCCCCGGTATGTTTCACACCAAAAATATATTTTTCCTAGTGGGTAAAATTTAAGGTTGATTAAGTGAGATGTAAATAACTACCTACTAGGTACTTTTTGAATTTGGTCACTCTACTTTTGGCATTGCAGGTATGGTACGCAGTGGGAACAAGGTTTTGTGACAACTTTTAAAGCTGAAGATTTGAATACCTTACGATCATTGCTTAGTCAGAAACCTGATCCAATAACTCAAGCCGGTTTGCATCCTACAGCAGATCAAATTGAGCTCTATGCATATCACCTTCCAAACGCGACTCTTAGTAATTTAATGGTATTTTCCCATACCACGTTTTTTATGTAGTAACACCCTGAAATTTTAGGACATTTTTGTAAACCTTTGCACTGTAGACGATTCATTGTATTTTATGTGCAACATAGAAGATTTTAAGTTTTTAGCAGATATGATTCAACATGTGCCACTACCGTTGCGAGCACGATACGTATTTTGTTGCGCCCCTATAAACAAAAAAATGCCTTTTGTGTGTACGATGTTTTTGAAGGTAAATTATTAAGGTTTTTTTACTTGTATACTACTGCACATAATTATTACTTTTTTTAAGTTTGCCAGACAGTACAGTAAAAACGAAGCAATCACATTCAACTGGCTATGCAGAAATATTGGATGGCCTTTGCAAACGCCCAAAACTATAATCGACTTAGTTCATTTAGAGGCAGTGTTTGACGTTTTGGATTTGTACTTATGGTTTAGGTAGACAATACAAGCGTGTTTTGTTTGCAAATATTACTTTTATTATCTTTAGTTATCGCTTCATGGATCTTTTTGGCGAAGGTCAACTAGTACGTGACATGCAGAAAGAACTAGACGCTATAATTCAACAAGGAGTTGTTCAATTAACAAGATTGTTAAGAAATTCAGAAACTAGAATTAGTTCTGGAGCTGCCGCGGCGCCAGACGAAGACGAATTTGCAATCAATCGGAATAAGCAAAATTACTTAAGAGGTGATGAAATCTGCTTTGGTAGTGATATTTTAAAAATAATCTTGTAGAACAAAAAGCGGCATCAATTGGTAGAGGAAGATTAACGGAAAGACTATTAGCTCAAGGTCTATTAACACCAAATATGTTACAAGAATTAAAAAAAGAATGGACTGCAAGTTCGGATGATTACGAAAGTGCTTCCACTACAACGAAAACGCTAAGAAGGAAACGAAAACCTTTCATTAAAAAATGATTAATTTAGATAATTTTTAGTATTGTATATAATAATAATAATAATAATAATAGTCTTTATTTTCTTGTAATGTACGTATTAAAGCGGCATATTACAGAAAATCTCAGGCAGAGGTTCAGCTATCTATACTAATAGAGGCTGCTCTTCCACCTAACCCCTGGAAAATAGTAGTTAGGTGAACAAAAGACGCATTCTGTGGGAGAAATGAACAAATAATTTCTATGCGTTTAACTATAAACTTAAAGAAAACAAAAGTCTCTACGTTAATTTGTTGTAGTACCTCTACATAATAACAAGTCGAGAATGAAACGAAAAACAAAAAATAAAGTAATTAAAATAATATTCTTGTAACTCAGTTTTAAACTAAACCGCTGTACGCTATACACCCTGCTTAATGTTTCAGTTCTTTTGAAGATAATATTTCTGAATTAGAGTTGCCAATATTATATATATATATATATATATAAGAAATTTGATGTGAAAAACCGCATTTAAATAAATTAGTTTTGCGAAGAGGAGGAGTAAGTCTACCTTTAAATCTTATATTAATGTTATGCGGCTCAGTTCTATGTACGATCCGTTGAAGGTGTTTTCGATTTTAGAATTTTATGATAAAAAGTAGCAGCATATATGAATCGACGTTGTTTCATATTTAACCAGTTGAGCTCGTTATTTTAGTAAAATGGCCATATTTCCTTTATTATAGAAGCTATGGTCATCAAATTTTTAGGATATGGGTAACAAGCTAAAAATGGTGCGAATAATTGGTTAAGCCTACTATGTTGTGCACGGCCGAAGTCAACTTTTTTTTTCTTATGGGCGCCATATTGAAATTCTACATTTTCAAAATCCTCATTAAAAATGCTCTTTAACAATGTATAACACATTTCGGTTAAGCTAAATTATGAAAAATAACAAAATTAAGATTTCAGGGTAGTAGGCTTTGATATTGCTATTGTTAATCTAACTGTCAAAGTAGAATTTATTGTTAGTCAGTGTCAGTTGTGTTTAGTTAATAAACTGTAGGTTTAAAATGAATTATTTTTCAAATAGTGATATGTACGATATGTTGGAGTCATAGAGTGTTTTATTCTTTGTCGCAGAAATGACGCGCAAGCGGAAGAAATGTATTTGAATATATATCCTGAAAGACGACAACCGGGTAGAGCTATGTTTAGGCGTCCGAAACATAACCTTATCGCCTATGGAAGTTTTGCTAAGGTTAAAAGGAACAAATTTGTAGACGAAAATAAAGAATACTTGGTTTTGCAAAGAGTGGTTAACACATCTCGTACATCTCTACGTCATATTGAAGAGATAACAGGCGTTGCTCGGTCAACAGCAAATAATATTTTAAAGCGCGATAAATATCATCCATATCGCGAACAGCCTCGCCAAGGCCTCCAGGATGGTGATGACGATTAGAAGAATGGCATTTTGCCAGTAATTTATTCAGAAAAATAATGAAATAGGTACCAAACTTTTTCTTACAAATCCTTTGGTCGGATGAGAGCCGATTTACGAACTGTGGACTCTTTAATCGTAAGAATACCGTTTACTGGTGAGATGTAAATCCACGGCTAACTCGTGAAGTTAGACATCAAGTGAGGTGGGGATTTAACGTTTGGTTAGGTGTTTTGGGTATCCACATGATTCGGCCATATTTCTTCAATGAAAATCTAAATTCTGAGAGATATTTGAATCTTTTACAAACAAACGTAGCGGAGGAACTTATGAACCTTCCACTAGCGGTACTGCGACAGGACGGCTTATTGTAATTCTAAAATTCTGTATTTTCCTCGTTTTTAATGTTTGTTGTATGATTAGAAATCATTTAATGGTATTTTCAAAAACTTTATTGGATCCTCCACCCATATTATTCAAATCTATTTTAAAATGGAATAGCAATATCAAAGCCTACTACCCTGAAATCTAAAGTTTGTTATTTTCCATGATTTAACTTGACCAAACATAAATGTGTTATACATGGTTAAAGAGCATTTTTAATGAGGATTTTGAAAATGTAGAAATTCAATATGTCGCCCATAAAAAAACAAAAGTTGACTTCGACCGTGCACAACATAGTAGGCTTAACCAATTTTTCGCACCATTTTTAGCTTTAGCGTGTTACCCATAGCCTAAAAATTTGATGACCATAGCTTCTATAATAAAGGAAATATGGCCATTTTACTAAAACGCACAATTTCTTGTTTCACCCTGTATCTATGTAACGGTATCGATTTAAATTAAAACAAACGTAGATTATTTTTGGGCAGATAAATGCGCAACTTTTCTCCCATTTAACCGACGTTGTATCTCCAACGGTTTCCAATATCCTCACTTACATCATTTTATACTGGACACACTGTATACCGTGTGTCTCTGGCAAGACGCAACATAATAATTTTACTATAGAAAAAAATTGAATTGATCCACTAAGGATATGAAATTTTCGTATTGACGTATACGTTATAATTAATTGTTATTGCGTGTTCCTTATTGTAATATTCTCTAATTTAATTTTTGAAAATGAGTGTGTATACAATCTCTGAGAAAGTTCAAATGGTTAAGGGGGTATACAGAGGTAAAAGCTATAGAAACACTTCTGCTTTGTTTGCTACGTTTTTTCCGGATCGGCAGAGAAACCGCAGTGTACACAAGCGTCCGAAGCAGGTTCAACAAAACCAGAAGATGGATGGACAACGATGAAGAAATCAATGTACTCGGTGCTGTGGAACTTAACTCTAATATTAGTATTAAACAACTAAATATCGACTGTGGTGTAAATAGGTGTCGAGTTCATAAAATTTCTAAAAGCATTAACCGATGCTTACAAAAGACAAGAATTTTGTGAATCATTAATGGACATACGCAATAATGATATGAATTTTGTTAAGAATATTTGCTTCACCAATGAATGTTCGTTTATTCTCAATGTAGTTTGCGGTATCAGCATGATGGATGTCTACCACATAATGCAAATCAAATAAAACAACTTTTAAATAAAGCACTTCCTAGAACCTGAATTGGAAGAGGTGAGGAAGTTACTTGGCCACCAAGATCACCAGGTTTGTCCCCCAACGACTTCTTTTTATGGCCTTACATATCTTTGAAGGTTTATACCGACAGAACCCACGACACAATTAAGTGTTTAAAAAATAAAATTGTGGAAGTTTGCTTCAATATACCAACAAATATGATTTCAAATGTGCAACGAAACTTCTATTTGGGGCACTGTTTAGCAGTAAATGGACAGCATTTTAACCAGTTGCTATAAGCCAAGCACTTCGCATGTAATACCTATTAGCTTTCAGTTTTGTATATCCACAAACAAATCGGTCCTTTTCAGGACTACTAACACGTTTATAGAAAAGAATTTTTAATACGATGTAATTAAAACGACAATCACTTTTAATAAAAAACCGTATTTGAAATTACAACATTTCTTAACATTGTTCTTGGATGGTTTTAAAATAATAATCTTGTTATATTGTTTGTTGACTCCTGGATTCTAGTAAAACCTGAAGCAGAAAGTCAAAACAGAAATAGCAAATTAAATAATTTAAAGCACAAACCTTTACGCTCTGATTATTCATAACATTAAAAACCTTAATCGGGCATTTTCTAAAAATCTTCATTAATCCCATGAGTTTCAAATTGTTTACGATCAAGAAGCTAAAAATGTATAACACCTCCAATTCTGGGTTATACTTTACTTCGCTGATTCCGAATAAAATCCTTAGAACACCAACTTCTGTTTATCGGTAGAGACAAACTACTCGATCCATACTAATCGAAATATCTGTCTTATCTATAATAACAACTGTAGTGACTTAAAATAAACTTTTAGCTTTAGAATACCTGCATATTCTTGCAAGATGCAAATATTATGTCTAATGGTTTACACACAGGTCTACTCATTTAAAATCAAATTCAATACGAACAAGTTTTATGCAAAAGTATTTCATTATGCTTGCTTCAATAGCTATATTAAAATATGAAAGCAACTGAACATTGATTAGAATTTTCGTAAAATCACAAAATACCAAATACTTATTTTTCACAAACTTAAAGCGAATAATATTTACATTTGAAGGAATATTAGACATTCTACACTTTTTCTCTCTTTCGAACTTCAACAAAATGCCGTAAGGTATAGGGTATACTACAATCAGAAATTTTCATAGCAATAGTAGATCAAATAAAATTTTTTCTGTAGTAAAAATACTATGTTGCGTCTTGCCAGAGACACACGGTATAAGTTGGGTGCTATGTTATTTATTTTACTGATCACCATATATTTTGTTTTGTTTGGCGTTTAACTCAAGTCCATATTCTTTCCCTGTCTGGACCAGTCTGTTTACTAATATTTGTAATCTCTCTGGTGTATCTGTTATCATAACGGTATCGTCCGCGTATCTAATATTATTAAAAACTACACCATTTATAATTACGCCCTGTTGTTTATTTTCGTGTGCTTTGGTGAATAGTTGGTGAATGGTTGATAGGACACAGTCTTGGCGAACACCTCTTTGAATATTAACTTCATCTGTTAGATTGTTGTCAATTTTTACTATCTCTGTTTTGTTCCAATATAAGTTTGTTTTTATTCTGATGTCTTTCTCGTCTATCCCTGTTTTTCTTAGTATGTTTATCATGTTGTTTGTCAAATGCTTTTCTAAAATCTATGAAACATAAGTAGACAGTTTTTTTATAGATTTACAATTTTATTGTCATAGTAGAGAGCTCAGTGACTGAAAATGTGTATTCTGTAGGCATTTAAATGCTAAAAGCTAAAACCTGGCCAAATCGATAGCTTTTAAGAAAGTAAACTTCCAAAAAAAGTTGTTCAAAAATTGCCTTGTGCAAAAAGGCGTTATTCAAAATTTTTGAGTTATGTAATGCATTAAATAGTTGAAGCTGAGAATTTGACAATTTTTGAACAATTTTTTTTAAAGTTTACTTTTTACTTTTTAAGGAACTTTCGGGCGCGTGAGAACTCTATTATCATAGCCGGCTGGTTTTAATATGTATCTTATTTATAATTTGCGCTGAAACCTATAATAGTTTAAAAATATAACTTTGTGAGCTAATATCTAGAGTTACATAAAATGTATTAAGTATTATGGAGTTTCCTAATCAAAGTTAGGCCTTCAGCTCATTCGTGCCTGTCATTGACATTCTAAATCTTTGATATCTTGAAAAAGGTTGCCCACACGCAACCGAAACGTCGCATTAGAAGATACTTATATGTCATTAAAGTAGAATCCTTCGGCACACTCCTCAGTGAAGGCTTAACTTTGGTTAGTAAACTCCCTAATACTTAATAACTTAAAGAGGAATTAAGTTGCGGTTTTCACTATCTTGTTAAGCTTTTTGACATATGGTTCCATTTGATTTTTTTCAGAAAAACAGCTTTATTTGTTGATTGAATATTTAACCCTCTCTCGCGGCAACGGTAATAATCAGAATAAGACAAAATAAAGCGCATTAAATAAACTAAAGAAAACTCTTTATAGCACTTTCAAGTTTATTAAATTTCGTTGGAGCAATCAAAGTAATCGGCTTTTAAATTAAAAACACTTTTGTGCTCTCCCCACCACTTTATTTTTGAAAATATATTACAACAAAAATTTAAAAACATAAAATATTCAAAAATGTTTTAGAATTCTATTAAAACTATTTTGAATACCCTCTAAAAATGAAAAGAGTAGAAAACAGTAATTTTTTATTTATCCATGACTGTTACACCCCCTATCAGCCGTTTTAGAAACTTAAAAATATTTTTCATAGCTTTTTTATGGTCACTTTTCTAATGACAATTTTGTTTCCAATATTGTGTGATTCATTACCAATGAGAAATTCGGAAACTGGAGATATTACACGTCGAATGGTGCTCATTGGCGCTTATATGTTAAAAGTAATTTTAATTCGTTTTTTGCAATTATTCTGAAAATATCTGGTTTAGAAACTTAAATTTTGGTTGCGTTATGTTTTTTTAGATGACAAATAAGATATGTGTTGCAATTTTCGCGTTGCTCATAGAAGGCGCTACTTACCACTAAGTTCTCAGATATTTAGATTAATAACTTATCTCCTGTATCTGTAACATCAAATTTTATTCAAAATCTGAAAGAGCAATTATTTCAACATAAATTATGTAATCTTGTTTTATATCGATATCTCGATCCGTTTTCGAGAAAAATTGATTTAACGAATGCTAACCTATCGACGTTTTCAGGGCCACAAAATTATTAGAGGAACGATAACGACAACATCTCTATCAATTTAGAAAAGTAGAAATGCTTTTGATTGTATAAATTATAAATACTGAGATATAATTGGTAGAAAAAAAAATGTACCTGTTGATAAAGATTTGAACTAGTGTCCCAGGGGTGACAGCCAAACATTGTACTACTCACCTTGTATTACATATTGAAGAACCGGGACTACTTAATAATTTCCACACCAGTTTAAGATGGGAGTTCAATATTTTACAAATACGAGTAGGTATGTTTATCTGTTTATGTCAATACTTGATAGCATTTTTGAGTACAATATTGAAATATCGAGATTAATATCTGAGATACATTCCCATGTAGCACACGTGGTCCTTAAAACATTTTAAAATTGTTCTAGATAGATACGATTCTCCTGGTACCTTTAAAATGTTCGTAAGATGTTTTATTATGGACTTTTTTTAAAACTTCCTTTTTAAACGTCTTTAACAGATATTTTTAGCAAACATTTGCGAAACGTACTTTTAGAAAAGTCTATGACGTTTTATTTCGGAAACTTTTAAAACTTCCTTTTTAGACGTCTTTAAAACGTATTTCCGCACATATTTGCGAAACGACCTTTTAATAAAAGTTTATAAAATGTTTTATTTTTGTTATTTTCAAAACTTCTTCAACAAGTATTTCCCTAAACATTTAAAAAGCAGAACTTACAGGAATTTTGCGACAGAATTGATATAGACATTTTTAAAACATCTTCCTTGAACAAAGTAATTAAATATTTATAATATGCATTTGTTTAATGCATATTTGTATAGTTTTTTGAACAAGGCTGATTCGGAGTGTACATACAATTGTTAAGATCACTAATGATTTATTTATTGCAATATTTTATTAATTAAAATGCACTTTCCACAAGAGTGCGAGTGAAATAAATTGTTACTATAGTGTTTTTTAAAAATTTAAAAGTTTAAATAAAGATTTAATTAAATAAAAAAAAATATGGAAGGTGATCAATACTTTACAGTATTCCATGTATTGTATCGTTATTGCACATAAAAGAGTACATTATATGCAACATAATCTAGTTTTAAACTAAGAAATATAAATTTTGAATTGTGTTATTATACCGTGTGTCCCACGGAAAAGTTGACGTAGGTGTTTTTATGTTAAATTCAAAATTAATGTATATCTTTTTTCTGGCACAATTTAAGCACAATATAACAACATATTTTATTAGACAGATAAATGAGAACAAATTTACGTGGTAATGTAAGTGTTTAAAGCGTATTTTAATAAAAAAAACAATAAACATTTTATAAAGATTTACGTCAATCCCCGCGTTCGATTTTGATTGTGATAATTTTTTTATTAATAAAATTATTATCGATGTTATTATTAAAAGAATTTTTATAAAATGTGTTTATCTATTTTCAAAATGTTAACTACAGTTGAAAAATAGTATTACAATATCAATAATAAGTTAATTAAAAAAATACTGCAATCGGAATCAAACCCTGGTAGGGACCGCAAAATATTACCAGGCGACAAATTAACAAATTCGTCTAAGATGGCCTATTATTAAATGAAAATTCATTCGGTTAATAAATAAAATATATAAAATTAAGATAAAAAATTTAGGAATGTCTTTTTGTAAAATACGCTTTGAATACTCATTATTATCCCATCAATAGTTCTATTTTTATGTGTTCAACATGATATGTTATTATATATTGTGTTCGAATTGTGCCAGAAAAAAAATATAAGTACGTTAATTTTTAATTTAACATAGTAGAGGCATAAATGCCAGTGGGACACTCGGTATATAACTTATTTATTGTAATTACTTATAATTAAATACATGTTGTAACAGAATAACGTTTATTTAAAAGCGGCGATGCAAAAATGTACTGCAAGCGATTGAAAATGGACATTTTAATTACATCCCGATAAACCTTTCGCAAAGTGTTAAAGGAGACATTGCAACGACATCTTCAAAAACGTTCTAGAAATGGTTTATGAAAACATTTTAAGAACGGCTTAAAAGTTATTAATGTCCTATAATGAATTACTTTAGCGCCGATTTTATTTACTTTACTGCCGTTTTTTTTGTACTTTAGTGACGATTTCGGAAAAAAATATTTTTAAAACGGTGTTTCAGTCCGTCTTGTGTCCGAGTTGTGACAAAAAAACGTTATAAAAATGTCTTAAAGACATCGAATATCTATTACGGCTTTTTTTAAAACGTGTTAAGATATTATACCATAGATCTTTAAAACTCCTATTAACACGTCAACCATTTACCAGAAAATAAATGCTACTGTGACTCCAGGTGACGCTACTATCGTACGCACACCTTAATTGTAAGAGTAGGGGTAAAACATACATACCATTGATTATAAAGTTACTTTATAATCAATGTACATACTAAGAATAAGCATAAGCAAAAATCACATTCTAACAACGCTTGCTGATCTGACAAATTCCTAGCAAAGTTGCTTTCAGAGAAAATAAAATAATTAGTAGCTTAACGGGTTTCCAGCAAATATACATCAAAAATAAATTGATGGTAAAATCTCCTTAATTCTTATTGTAGAATTTAGTTTTCCGATTATTTGGCCCTTTTTTGGAGTTGAGGTAATCAAGTCAATGAAACATTGTACCATTATTCACTCAACGTTTCAACTGACATGTGTTAGTCATTGGCATGTGTTAGATGTTAGTTTAAGATGGAACTGAGATGTTCCTATTTTGATTGCTCATATTTGAAGGTGAGCAATGTATTAATTGATGGTAAAAATTCTTTAATTATTATTCTTAATTCTTATTGTAGGATTCAGTTTCCCAATTTGGGCCTTCTTTAGAGTTGAGGTAATCGGGTCAGTAAAACAATGTACCTTATACACTCAATGTTATGACTGGCATGTGTCCAGTCTTTTTCAAGAGTTCTATGCGTCGCTGTAACAACGTCGTAGCCATATCATGTTAGTTAGGATCTCCAAGATGGAACTGAGGTTGTTGTCATATTTGAAGGTGAGCGATGTATTAATTGATTGTAAAAACTTTTTAAAAAATTGGAGATCGAAACTAACATCGTATAGCTATGGCGTTGTTACAACGACACATAGTACTCTTAAAAAAGACTAGACACATAGCAGTCGAAACGTTGAGAGAATGAGGTACAACGTTTTATTGACCCGATTACCTCAACTCAAAGAAGGGGCCCAAATAATAGGAAATTCTTACAATCAAAAATAAGATGGTCATAGTAGTAAGGTCGGACGAAGCGGAATTTCCAAAAGCAGAAAAGTACGGAACATCTAGGCATTGTCTATTCAGATTACCAACTAGACCACGGAAAAAGAACTGTCAGCGCCTATGAAGAAAAAAATTCTGGGAAGTAGCAAGGACTAACTATCTATAGCTTTAACTCTTCTTTGTAAGAACCTCTTCTTCCTATATTAGGGGAGTTTGGTCTTACACTTTCACGTTGGGAGCATACCTTCTAAATTGGTTCAAGAAAATCTCTCGTTATCAAAAACTGGCGCTTGTACCAATAGGCTATGTCAAGGACCAAAAAACCCTGAAATCCAAAATGAAACTTTAACCCTAGGAAAGATATACAGAACATTAGGACGAAGGATAAGTCTGAACCTAAACTTAAAACTTTACGAAGATTATCAGGTCGGGAGGTTCATAGACGGCGTGAATGTCGCGAGGGTGTCACCAAGGCATAACTTCCATCAAGATGGTAAAGCGCGGCCCCGCAAGCGTGATTCCACCCCACTACTACTACTCCTGTCGTCGTTGAGAAGTTTTACTGTACTTATATAATAAATAAAATAAAATTAATTAATTTGCCTATCCCGACATCAATCTGTTGCAGAACGACTAATTTGAAGTTAGATTTGTATTTTTGGTTCTGATAAGAAGAAGATTCGCGCTAAATTATTATTCACCTACAGTCACACATAATGATCTACAACAAATTTTTTACGCATTACAACCAGGTAAGTATAAATTAAATAAAAATTAATTGAACTACATATTTTAAACATATGATCTTTATAATAAATTTACAAAAAAAGTATTGTGATAAGAACCTTAACAAACTAGATAAATACTGACTGAAATAGACAAAATGGTCAAACAAAAACGTTAACATAAAACGATTATGTAGAACATTATGTAAACAATAAATAAACTAAAAAAATATTTCAACGTAGATCTATGTCAATACTGATTTCTTTACATTACAGGTCTTAATTGAAAGATATTAGGTTGGAACATTATGTACACGATAGATTGTGCTAATACCATGAATCCTTAACACTAGTTACACATACAATTAAGATTTCTTAAATATCTATTTAAGCACATATAATAAACTGACTAGAAAATTCTTTGAAAATACGTAATACGTTTTGTCTTATTTGTGTTGGAACGACATGTCCGCTCTATGATTTTTTGTAAAATGCTTACACGTCAATCGCCAAAATGCTATTCGAAAGTCGGGGCTGTAGAAAGCGTATATAAATGGATTTATAGCGGAGTTAATCCAGCCAAGCCAGGTAAAGTATGCCATTACAACATTGTTATCCACCATACTACTTGGTAAAAACGGAGTCAATAGGTAGTAAACAAAAAACGGTAACCAACATGCCACAAAACCTCCAACTACAATACTTAGTGTCTGTGCAGTTTTCGTTTCTCTTCTGAAAGAAGATACACGCGATGACGGTTCGTAGCTTAAAACGGACTTGTCTAAATTCAGAGACTCTGGTCTGGGCCGTTGTGCAGAAAATGTGGTTGGAGCGTATAAACTGGAAGCTCTTTGAGGTGTTATCGGTTCGGTTGTGTATGAGTAATTTGAACGAACTGAACGCGTTGGATTCCCGTTTTTGCGTTGTTCATTGTGATTGTTTTGGTTGAGCGGTTCCGATGACATACTACTTAAAAAAATTAGATATTACTGTTTACTATCTACAGCTTATGAAACTTACCTTGTGCAACGCAAATTTTGATCTTCACAATCGGAAGATCTTCTTTCCATTTCAGAATCGTCTTTGGTACTGGAGGTAGTTTTCTGAGATTTCTAAAACAATAAATGCTGATATAAGTAAATTTAGTATTTTGCATGGTATACCCTGTGCTTATTATCGATGTGCGCTAATTGATCGTGACGTTGCGCAACCACGCAAGAGATTCGAGCATATACGTATACCATTACCACCATTGGAATGAAAAACGATCCCATGGCCGAGAATACCACGTAACCAGTGTTACGGTTGTACCGACAATTTTTATCTTCATGTCTGCCAGGTTCGTACCAACCAAACATGGGCGGGCATGTGATCAATGCCGAACTAAACCACACGACCAAAATCATTAAAGACGCCAATCTCTTCGATCTTCTCTTTCGAGAATAATTTAACGGTTGAGTAACAGCTAAATAACGGTCAACGCTTATAGCACACAGACTTAAAATTGATGCAGTGCACAGAAGAATATCTAGCGAAATCCATACGTCGCATAATATCCATCCTAATTCCCATGTTCCTGTAAAAAAACAAGTATTTAAAATGTGCTCATTAGATTCTTACTTACAGAATGCATTGAGTAGATATAACATCTCTAAAAGACGCTTTTTGTTTTTCTAGTTTGGTTTACTTCAAATTGTAACATAGAAATAAATAGATTTATATTGGATTTTTACAAAATAGTCAAAAACCTGAAACCGGATACATTGCTGAGTTAAATCGGTGTTTTAAAAGCATTTTAACCATTATCTTGTGCAATCTTCAGTAGTAGAGAGAAAACTGGGTGATACTTCACAAATGTTTTAAACAAATATTTTTTTGTCTTATAAGTAAAAGGGTTAAGTGAAGAGTGAGGATAAGTGATTAAAGGAATGAGATTCCATTGTATAATGCCCGTTGATCATGATGCCTAAGTATTTAATTGACTCAAACCCACGCAACGGTTTACAAAAGTAGGAATACGTATCTCATACATACAATAAATGTACTTCATCTTCGTTTATTGCAATTTTAGGTGTTCCCCAAGGTGCAAATATTGGGACATTGCTATTTTTATTGTTTATAAATTATTTCCGTAATATCATCTTCTGTGAAAAGCTATACTATTTCAAGACAATATTAAAGTGTAATTCAATTGTTGTTATATGCAATTACAAATAGATAAAGCACTGAACTTTGTGGTATCAATTTAATGATTTTTTAAAGTGTCACAAAAAATTTCTTGAATTCTTCCTCTGGTTATGGAATTATGATTCGTCAAAATTCTATTGAATTTAAAAAATAAATCAATTTTATCAAATAATTTCACTCACTTGAAAATTATAATGTTTACTTATTTCAGCATCAAAAGAAAGAATACAACCCCGACACAGATTTTGAAAATAGTTAAAAGTATCACTTCTACTATCACGCCATCAAAAAAAACAATACTGGACAACACAATAGTGAACAAACTATTAGACACATGCGCTCCTCCATCTGTCACATACGATCTAAGTCCTACAGACACAATAAACGACAGTGGTGTTACAAGTTACCCTAGAAGAACTGGAAACTGTACAAAAATTTCACAGAAATAGTGCTCCTGGACTAGACAGCTATACCTATAGTATTATTTCCAAAACTCCTCCAATAGCTATGTCCACTTTACTCGATATATATAATAATTGGTGGATAAACGGTTCCTACCTACCATAACTTAAACAAATCATAAAAATTTTTTTCTTAAAACCGGCTTGTAACCCAGAACCTATTACATCGTACAGACCCATCTCCCTTACGTCATGTCTAACTAAAATCTTCGAAAAACTAATTAAGATTAGGTTAGAATGGCACTGCGAGTATAATTCTTGGCTGCCCCCAAACCAATACGGGTTTCGAAAAGGTCTAGACACACAAAATGCAATTACTCATCTGATTTCTGATATACAGTTTAGCCTTTCAAAAAATAAATATTTAATTTGTTTGTTTATTGATTTAACGGGAGCATATGAAGCCGCTGATCTAAAAATACTAAAAACAAAACTATTTGAATTGGGTATATCAGAGAAAGTGTCATGTAATATTATAAATATATATAATAACCGACAAATATATATAAGAGACAACACGCACTTGCTACATGGACCAAGGTATGTGCGTCAAGGAATTCCTCAAGGCTCCGTTCTTAGCCCATTGCTCTTCAACATATACACAGCAGATTTACATAAATTGTGGAACCAAGATATCCAATGCATACAATTTGCTGACGATATTTGTATATATAGTAGCCGTGATTCCTATGACGAATGCGTAGCTGACCTCAAAAATAACTTACGACGTTTTAATGTATGGGTGCGTCAAAACGGATTCTGCGTAACCCCTAAAAAACTGCTGTTTTAACGTTCACCCGTCACATGCTTAAAACTGGATCTCAAATTATAATCGACAACATACAGATACCTATAGTATCCTTATACAAATACCTAGGAATTATCTTAGACAGCAAATTATTATGGACCAAATATATCCAGTATTTAAAAGGCAAATGTGAAAAAGGGATAAACATATTGAGATAGATCTCTAAAACAAAATGGGGTGTAGATCTCACCACGTGCCTTCATTTCTACAGAGCATACGTTCGTTCGTTGTTGGACTACGGTATATGGTTCCTCCTTTAAGACCAATCTTATTACAATAGATAGAATTCAATTTAAAGCTGTAAGAATATGTTTGGGGGTAATTAAATTCTCTCCAACTCCAGTGATATTAGCTGAGGCCCAAGAACCTCCCCTTTCCCTCAGACGTAAATACCTGGTATCAAAAGCAATTTTAAAAATAAAAGCCTATAATTCGATCTTATTTAATAAAATACATTTTATTTTTATTGAATGCGTAACCAATAAATTTTGGCGTATTAAAATAACCCTCCATTAGTAGATGCATACTCTGATACATTGCAATTTAATAACATCCAGTTATTTAATAAAAATTCTATATATTGTCTGGATTACAAGGTGCAGTTTAGTAGGACAACAGTCATTCTCCCTAATTTTATACACATAACAAAAATTCAAACCAATCCATTCTTAAAGCAGTATTATCAGATTTCAAAGATTTTCTATGTGTGGCTACTGACGGATCGAAAAACAAACATGGTGTAGGCGCTACCTTTTGTAATTATAACACTAAGATATCTTATAAATTTTGATTACACCCTAGCTGTTCTATTTATTCAGCTGAAGTGTACGCTATCAAAATGGCCCTACAATGGGCACTAGAAAATAAAATATTAAAAATGGTTATTTTAACGGATTCACTTTCTATTTTAAATTCTATTAACAATCTGTATAGAACAACTATACACGATGATCTCGTGTACGATATCAAGCACATCCAATGCCAACTAAAAATAAGAGGCAACACGGTAGTATACGTTTGGGCGTTGATTGAAATATTGGTAAAGATAGTCAACCTTACGGGATTATGCGACCCCGAAATTTGTTCTAAACATCAGAGGTCGGTAGTATCGCTTTGTGCTAAAAAAATACGTCAATTGTATTGTAGAATTTACAGAACAGTATTGCCGATAAATGTGAAATAGAAAACTGTAATTTTGCTGATAGTTTATGCTAAGGCACGACATTGTTGCCAATGCATCATGCCGTTGATTGAAATATTGGTGCATTGAGTCAATGTTGACAAACAAACAAAACATGCGTTCTACAATATACAAGAATTTATTGATTTTTGTCGACGTACTAATTAAATGTGTGTCCTTTGTTATATATTTTTTTCTATTGTCTGTTAATTGTTCAATGTAATAATATTTATTTGTATCTTTCTTACGTAAGGTTATAACAATGGTTATACCATCATGACAAACACATATATGTACAAAGATTGTATACATACACATGTGAATAAAGTTTATTATTATGAAAAAAAACCTGCAGATTTAAAAGTATTAATTTCGTAAAGAAATCGTTGAAAAACGTTCTCCCAAAAAAACAATTTCTTTAAATACTTTTGAAAATTCCATACTCATATATTTATTACATTAACATCGTTTATCCGTTGAAAATGTTTTAAAATCTATTAGGCTTACGCAAGTAAATTTCTAAATTTTGGTCATTGAAATTAAAATTTTTAACATAGAAACGCTATCCCTTTTTATGTTGGAACGAATGTTGAATTTTCTTATATTACAATCTAACGTACTCAACTGTTTGCATCTAAACAATATTATAACAAGCCTACTCATTTACTAAAGGTGTTGCTAAAAGTATGCAATTGTAGAATTTCTGACTAAGCCGATAAGGAATGTGACTCATAAACGATAATCCGGAAGACTCCTCGTAATACATTTGTTTCAATATCAACTTTAGGTGTACTTATATTTTAAGATATGATAAACGCATTAAAGAAGCATCTATGCAAAGCTTAATGATTATCTGTTTATTTGTTACAATGAAAATATTACAATCAAGATTGGTTTTTAAGTATGTATTTCCTGAGCTTTACTAATAACAATGGTAATAACATTTACAAAATACTATCAAAAGAACACAAAATAATCGAAAGTAATAATACCCCACCACTTTTAGTTTAACAACAAAACCGAAAATTAATTAGTCTTCCTGTTGTGCTCAGTTTAAGAGGTTTTCGGTTCGAGTTTGATTTTGATTTTTAAAACATTTCGGTAGTTATTATTTACATGTAAGATCGGATTGCTGGTTTAAAAACTTATCCATTAAAATGAGTAATACTATTGCGTGTCATCGCTGTGTATATCACGGTTGCAATAATTCGAGAAAAAATTGCCCGACGATCAGCTTTTATCGGTTTCCTACTAATTGTCTAAATAGATGCAAAAATTGGGTGATGAATTGTGGTAATTCAAAGCTAGTACTACTAGATGATCTTAATTTATTACGAAATAAATTAATCTGTGAGAAGCATTTTGAATCTAGTAGTTTTCGAGATCCTTCCACTGCGAAGAAGAAACTTAATATTACTGCAGTTCCTAAGAAGTTTGTTTCGGGTAAGTAATAATTTTTGTTCAGCAATGACAATTTGCTAATACTTATTGGTAGCGGTCTGGTAGGTACCCAGTGGTGAGAAGTATCTTAACGTTCTCAAAACTCAATTTTTTTACATAACACTTTTAACCACTTTCATGTCTTCAATCTTCTCACCACTACTGGTATCGCAAAGTACAAATTACAAAATCAATTTCAAGAAATACTTTCATTTTTATTAAAAATTTTGCCAATACATAAATAAAGTTCTTTTAAAAGCCCAAATTTCAAGAAATACAATTATTTGCTTTGATTGCAGATGAACCTAAACAGGATACATCGAAGTCTTTGCGATTAGAAAGAAATCCTACTCAGAAATCACCAGAAGTTCTGACAGTTTATAAATCTGATAATGTGCAAACTTATGAAAATATATTTTCTAGCGGAAAGTATTTGCAACGTAATTACAACTATTTTCTGTCAGCCAATAAGAAAAAAATTGAGAACAACGCCGATTCAGTTAGTGATGCCTCCTTTGTGAATGTTCTTCAAAGTGCAACAATCAATGCAAGTATAAGTTCTGATAAACCTACCGCTTACAAATTTATGTTGAACCATTTAGGATTTGTTTTGCCAGCAATTTCAACAATCAAGTCGTGGTTGAAAATTGTTAATTTAAGATCGGGGACAAATAATGTTCTTATACAAAAATTAAAAAAAAGTTGAAGGAATGACAGACAAAGAAAAGCAGTGCGTGGTAATGTGTGACGAAATTACTTTAAAACGAAATTTAAATTATAACCAATATTGGGACTACGTCGAAGGATATCAAGATTTAGGGGAATTAGGACGTAAACCGTTTTTAAGTAACCATGGATTGGTTTTTTATTTGAGAGGAATATTGTATAATTGGAAAATTCCATTTTGTTATTTTCTCAGTAGTGGTTCAGTTAAAAGCGAAATATTATGTACTCTTATAAAGCAAGTGATGCATAAGTTGTTTCAAATTGGATTGAAACCTCGAGCGTTAGTTTGCGACCAAGGATCTAATAACAGAAGTGCTCTATCTTGTCTAGGCGCCACAAAAGAAAATCCAACAATTCAAATCGACAATAACAAAATATATGTAGCGTATGATCCTCCTCATTTACTAAAAAGCTTAAGGAACAATGTCATGAACAGCAAACTGGAAATAGTCGTCAACAATAAAAAATTCAGTGGACCGATTTTGTCAACACTTTTATATTGATCAGTGTAGCAGTGTAGCAAGATCCATGTTAAAATTACGGACAAACATATTAACCCATCAAATTTTCAAAAGATGCGTGTTAAATACGCCGCTCAGGTATTTAGCAATTCTGTATCTGCAGCAATTAGCAGTGCTGTGATGACGGGTCAATTAACAAGTAATACGGCGTTAGATACTGCATCTTTTTTAAAACAATTAACAACATTTTTGACTGTTTAAATAGTTTTTCAGTAAATGATCCGAATCCCTACAAGCGTGGTCTTTCAGTTTTTAAAGACATGCCATGCGAAACGTTGAAACGTTCTGTACAATACTTCAATTCCATCAAGTTTTATGAGAACGGTGTAGAAAGAAAAAATATATACTGTATCGCAGGTTTCCAATGGACTATAAATTCAATTTTAAGTCTGTGGGAGGACTTAAAGGGAGAAGGAACTTTGTACTTTTTAACGTCACGAATAAATCAAGATCCTCTAGAAAATGCTTTTTCAATGATTCGTGCTAGAGGAGGTTATAATGCCCAACCGTCTGCCCGCGAATTTAGGCTTGCATTACAACATAACATGCACATTCGCTTGCAAATACCAATAGAACAAGGGAATTGTGAAAAAGATAACGACGAGATACTATATGGTATAGATGAACAATTTAACACTAACTATGAGGAAGAGGATAACAAAATTGGGACAAATGAAAGTGTAGAAAATAATGAAACAAAGAGATCGTCTAGAACCTGTCTGGAGAACAAAATCAATGAAGACAATGTCGTAATTAATAGTTCTTTAGAATCTTGTTCAGTGTCGTATGTTGCGGGTTATTTAAGTCACTACATATATAAAAAGTACATTGTAATACGTGTAAGGAAATGCTAACAGTTAACGACTCAAGTGTTTTCAATGTGAACGAATCATTAATTCTATATAAAGATTACAGCAAATCTGATGGAATTAAATACTTACACAGACCATCACCCGAATTCTCAAAATTTGTGTTTTTTTATTGAAACTTTTTACTGAAGAATTTCATCTTTTAAAACAGATTATGGTTTATTGGAAAAAATTAAACTCCGTATAAAAAATGTCTCAACAGCAGTGTGAATTCATGGTTCAGAGAATGCGACACTCATAAACTGTTAATTATCGATCAGTTGGTTAAAATAAAACTATATCGAACCTTAAAGTGGGAGGCTAATAAACATATTTCTAATAGCTATAATTACAGTGATGTCACAAAACCACACCGTAAAATAAGAATATTATCTGCATAAATAAGTGTAAATGTTTGGATATGTTTTATGTATAGCATTGTATTAGGTACGTTATTATTTATGTGTAAATTGTTTGTAAATTATTACTATTATTTTAGATCAGTTGGAATTGTAATTTTTGAAACAATGTTTATAATTAATGAGCTATTTTACTTTAATTAAACTATTTTAATTCGAAACCATGATATTTTGATACAGTTTCAAAGAGTAAAATCCTAACTTTTATCTCTACTAACAGATAACAAAGTGTCACTTTTCGTAAATTATTTTTTCCCTCGGGAAAAAGTGAGTACTATTTTTAACACCAAATTTCCCTCAATAATTTTCTAATTCTATTGTAATATGATTTTTCAATATTAAATCGTCATTTATTTCGTCACAGAAAAGAATAGTGTATTATACACGTATTATCCGCACCGCGTCGGGAGACAACACACCTCAAGCTAAAATCTAGTACTTTTATTTTTAGAAGTAATAGGAATAGGTTTTATTACCAAGTGAATTTAAATTTGAAGGTCTAGTGGAACCCACTTTCCTAAAAAACACGGTAACTTGTTGCCTTTTGAATTGAAAAATTTGAAAACCAATTTTTATTTAAAATCCTTTTCAACTGAACACGTAAAACAAGTAGATACAAAAACCAATAATTTTGCGTTTCTGAACTCTAGTGGTATTTCTCCCAGTATGTTCTACTTTATTCCTAACGAAGTTATTAAATGACAAACAAATGTCAACATTATTATTTGCAAGTTAAAAAATAAAGTGCAAGCATAATTTGTAAAATAATTGTTTCTTATTTATCTAACACCGACCAAACCAAACTGTTTTAACAAATAACGCTTCGCATGTATTTTAGTAAATTATTAAAAAAAACATTGTCATTAAAATCCAAGATATGTATCATCAATGGTATTATTCATAAATGAAAAATTCGTCACTTTTAATTACTAGTTAATACGTTTACTAAATATTTGAAAACGTTGCAACATTGTATTGACAAAAGCAAATTTTACGGATTGTATGTTGCGCCATTTTTACAACGGTGGAATAAATTGAACTATTCTATTTCAAGAATCGTACACATTATAACTTAGCGCTTCAGTACAGGTGAAAAAAGTAAACAAAAACGCAACCCAACATGCATATGTGAATTGCATCCGTGATACAAGCAAATACAAGCGGTTGACTATCTTTACCAATATTTCAATCAACGGTTTGGGTTAAAGGACATAGAGTAATTAAAGAGTACGAGTGGGCTGACGCGCTAGCAAAAGACTTTTTACAATTACCACTGTCAGTATATTATAAAAGAAAAGAAAAGAAATGTCTGCTTAGAACTAGTTGGGAAACACCATGGATCGAGTATGTGAAGAACAATTGTAATTCATACACTATGCTACACCCGGTTCTACCAAAAAATATGACGTTATATCATTACGATGCTTATCGAAATTTTACGCCTCTTGCATCTCTCGTCTGCGAATAGGACACTACAGCCTTCCATCCCATTTATACAAGTTAAAAATTGTGAAATCAGACAAATGTGACTGTAATAACACCTCAATTGGAAACGCAAACCATGTGCTTTTTTTTGTAGAAAATACGCAATTAATAGACAAAATTTTCTGAAGAAATTATATACAATGAATGTGCACCCACCGATAAGCATCTCTTATCTATTAGCTCTACACCAGCAGACCGTATACGACACAATCATACAGTTTATTAAAACTTCCAATATTTCCATGTAATTGACGACTAAAGACTTCCATACATTCTGTGGTTAAAGAGTAAAAACTTAAAACCAAAAAAAAAATAGTTAGCAATAGTAATGAATGTTGTACGCAATATGTAAATGCATATTTAATAAAGATACAAACTAACTAAATTGATGACCTCCGATAAACGTAAGTAACTAATAAATAAACCACAGAAAATGGCTACTAGTCAAAACCCTACTAACGACGAAAACACGTGGGCGATGACGACCTCCATATTAATAAAATAACAACCACCTTCAAAATACCAAAGTTTTGGCGTGAAGAACCGGCGTTATGGTTAATACAGTTGGAAACCCTTTTTAGAATAAATAACGTGAGAAACGACACAACCGAATTCAACCACACAACAGCTAACCTCGAGAACGAGTACATTCAGAAAATAAAAGATTTCCTATTAGCCCCACCGGAGCAACAGACCTATGAAAGGCTCAAAACCGAACTCATCGCAAGATTGTCAGTATCGCAACAGTAGAATATACGTGGACTACTTGGACATAAGGAAATGGAAGACAGGACGCCTTCACAGTTCATGCGTCACCTAAAGAATTTGGTTGGAGGTGACGTCAGTGAGAAGCTGCTACAAAGCTTATGGCGAGAACGTTTACCACACAGTATGCAAGCCATCTTAGCAGCAGCCGCAGTAGAAAAAAGCTTTGATGATCAAGCCGTGTAGGCTGATACCATACATAGCACACTAAAACCAAACATACAAGCAGTGATAGCAGCCCCACCAACCTCTACATCAACCCAATCCCACCTGGAAGCAAAAATAGAAGCTCTATCGTTAAAAGTAGAAGAGCTCACAAAGATGACTACTAGAGGACGGTTACACAGTAGGTACCGGCATGGACCCAGGTCTACATCCAGGTCAAATTGGCATCCATCACAACCAGGCATATGTTGGTACCACCGCATTTACAAAGCCAAATCGAGGAAGTGTGTAGAACCGTGCAATTTCAAAATGGAGGAAAACTAAGCAGGAAGACATCAGTAACGGCTACCAGTCTTCCGAGCACAATAAATTGCCGCCTCTACGTAACGGAAAAGAAAACCAAACTGCATTACCTTATTGACACAGGAGCGGACGTAAGTGCCTACCCAAAGAAGATAGTGAAAAGTGATTTTGCGCTATTCGCTGCGAACAATACCGAAATCCAAACTTACTGATCAATTACATTAGAACTAAACTTAAAATTAAGAAGGGCATTTTTGTGGCAGTTTATCATAGCCACATTGACAAACCAACAATCGGTTTAGACTTTTTAAATCATTTTAATTTATTAGTTGATGTAAGAAATAAAAGACTGATAGACAATTCCACGTTATTAACATTCCCGGGCAAACCAGTGCAGTGTGAGATGATAACAATCTCAACGGTAGTGAATAGCAATGCGTATCATAAAATGCTGAGTTTCCTTCTCTTACAAACATTTGTGCAAGAGTACCAAAAACTGTGAAGCATAGTACAGTGCACCGCATTGAAACAATACCTGGACCACCAATAATAAATAGGCCACGAAGATTACCCCCCGACTTGCTATAGCAAAGCAAGAATTTAAGTTAATGTTGCAGCAAGGCATCATTCGAAAATCCAAGAGCAATTGGTGTTCCCCAATCCACATGGCACCCAAAAAGAGTGGCGAATTTCGACCATGTGGGAATTATCGAACTCTCAATGCAAGAACAGTTCACGACTGTTACCCCATCCCACATATTGAAGACTTCACGCATCTGCTATGGAACAAGAAAATATTCTCAACAATAGATCTAGTTAAGACATTTAACCAAATCCCAGTACACCCAGACGATGTAAGTAAAACAGCAGTTATGACACCTTTTGGTATGTATGAATTCCTCCGCATGCCTTTTGGGTTACGTAATGCTGCCCAAACGTTTCAACGTTTCATGGACGAAGTCACTAGGTACTTAAGTTTCTGCTACAATTATATTGATGATATATTAGTAGCGTCGGAAACGGAGGAGCAACACAAAATTCACCTTCGTACCCTTTTTCAAAGACTGAACAAATATGGTATATGCGTCAATGCTAACAAATGTGTATTTGGTCAACCGCAAGTAATCTTTTTGGGGTATTCCATTGACAAGAACGGATGTTCACCTCCCACATCAAAAATTGAAGCGCTCATGAAGTTTGAAAAAACGACCAAACATCTGAGACGGTTCCTCGGAATGGTGAACTACTACAGACGTTTTATCCTAGCTGCAGTTTCGATTCAAGCACCATTAAACAAATTCCTAGGCGGTTCTAAAAATGGTAAAACTCTAATCGACTGGAACAATGACGCAAGTGACGCTTTCGAAAAGGTCAAGAATGCCCTAGCAAAAGCAACAATGCTAGCACACCCCTCACCGACAGCATCATTTTAGATAATGGTTGATGCATCTAACAATGCCATGGGGGGAGTTCTACAACAGAGACAAAAGAATCAGTGGCAACCACTTCCATTTTTTTCAAAAAAGTTAAACAGCTCACAAGAAAAGTACTCTGCATATGATCGAGAATTGCTAGCTGCGTACAGTGCCATCAAGTATTTCAAGCATGCAGTAGAAGGCAGGCAATTTACCTTATAAACAGACCACAAACCATTAACGTTTACTTTAAATTTGAAACTTGAAAAATGCACGCCAAGGCAATTTCGACACATAGATTTCATAGCACAATTTACATTCAACATGTTGCGGGAATAGATAATATACCAGCAGATACATTATCACGAATAAACAGCACCACAACAAAAGGCCCAATCAACTACCTAGAACTAAGCAAGTTGCAAGAAACCGACCCGGAACTCGTAGAGTTACAGTTTTTCTCGGGACTAGAAATAAAGAAAATATTCTTCCCTGAGTACGAGGTTCACATACTGTGCGACATATCTACTAACAAGGTCAGGCCATGGATACCGCAGCAACTCAGATCCCAAATTTACACAACCTCGCACATCCAGAGGTCAAGCCTACCACGAGGTTAGTGATATCATGTTTCGTTTGGCCTTCCATAAAGAAAGATTGCAAGTTATGGTGTCGCCAACGTATTCCTTGTCAAAGAAACAAGGTTAGCAAACACGTTGTCACACCATTACAAAGCATAATGCCACCATCACAGAGATTTGAACATGTAAACATAGATCTGGTGGGTCCATTACCTTCCTCGAAAGGAAATACATACTGCTTAACATGCATAGATCGGTTCACTAGATGGCCAGAAGTCATTCCTATCCCCGATGCTACGGCTGAAACAGTTGCATTTGCACTCTTCTTACAATGGATTGCCAGATTTGGAGTGCCGTTACGAGTAACCACAGACAAAGGTAAACAATTTGACTTTACATTATTTTCCTCGTTGGTGAAGCTTACAGGTACAAAGCACATCAAGACTACTGTATACCACCCTTAAAGCAACGGAATGATTGAACGTTTGCACAAGCAATTAAAAGGATCTAGTGCCAAGCTAACAGCTTGTGGGTTGATAGTCTACTACTCGTGTTGCTAGGTATACGATCAGCAATAAAAGAAGACTTACTAGCAACACCGGCTGAAACGATGTATGGACAAAATGTGAAATTACCTGGTGAATTCTTCAAATCGGTACAAGACGACAAAACCACAGATTTTATCACAAAGCTTCGTAAACATTTTACAGAAATAAAACCAGCAAGCCCCAAACATCACAATAACCACAGGCCATTCATCTTCAAGGAGCTAAAGAACTGCTCACACGTGTTTGTTAGAGATGATACGGTGCGGAAACCTTTGCAATCACTCTACAAAGACTCATATAAAGTCGTTTCTCAAGCAGCAAAAATCATAACAATTAACATAGATGGCAAACCACAGGTTGTATCTATGGATAGAGTAAAACCAGCTTTCGTCAATGCCGAAGACAATACAAGAGTAAAACTCTAAGACAACGCGAAACGGCCTGACACAACTACTAAGACGGTTGAACCATGGAAAAAGCCAACTTCAACCACCACTAGAACAGGCGGGACAGTAAGATTTCTAGCAAGATTCCTAGATATGCAATCAGCAAAGTAATGGAAACAAACCAAAAAAAAAAATAAATAAATAAACTAAATATAAGTCTTTAATTTATGAATAAACTTAAATAACTCTTGTGACAGACACAAATGACATTCAATCTAAAACGTGCGCAAGTGAACTACAGTTATTATGTTATGTTATGTGAAGTACGTACTAGTTTAGATAGTTAAGATGTGGCTCGTTTACAAATTGTATATACTCTGTTATTAGTTTAGCAAGTTACTGGCGAGGGGGTATTTGTAGCGTTCACGAAAATCTAAAATTCCCGCCATAAGCAAGTTGACGCGCATCACAGAAGGAGTAGGGCGAAATCTATAAAGGCGGTCACAAAACCGGAGATCGGCATCTTCCTCCATCGTCCGCAAAATAGTTAGCAATAGTAATTAATGTTGTACGCAATATGTAAATGCATATTTAATAAAGATACAAACTAACTAAAAATTTTTAAAGTATAGTTATGAAAAAAATTTTTTTTGCAATAACGCATAATTAGCAGTTTAAAAATATAATATAATTTGAAATGTTTAAGGTTAAATACATTAAAATAGTTATGAAATTACTTTAAAAAAATATTAAATACAGTTAATTCAAATTTTATTTACGCAATTTGAAGGGAGTATGTAATGTTATAAAATTGTCAGATTTTGTTCAAATTTTGGGGATTTTCGAAAAAATATAATATGTACCTCGGCACTAAAGTTTCTTTTTATGACTCACGTGTTTTATTTGCCTCGGCTATCGCCTCTGCAACTAAAACGCATTCGTCATAAAAAATAAAACGTTAGTGCCTTGATACATAAATAACTATTAAAATAAAAAAGATAAAGTTTATTAAAAACAAAGTTATATTCATTTTGAACGAGTTTATACTAAATATATTAAACCGTTTTCAAGATATTGCCTTGTAACACTTTAAAAACTAAATAAAAGTTTTATCGTGTTGATTACCCGGAAACATTCCTCTATTGTCCATCCCTACAAGATAAATAATTCACAACGACCGGGATTTAAATTAGTAAAGGATTTTGCTGTGGTATTCGATTCTCATTTATATCTCATGTATAAAATGTAATGTAAGTTTGAGGATTCATCATCATCACATATTGGTGAACGCAACGTGGGGCAACGTTAAAAGGAACCCCCAAAATTTACATTAATTGCTATGATTTTACGTGTCGCAATAAATTTTATCTAAAGTACAATTGTCATAAACAGAAAAACTAATAGAGGTAATCTTAGCGCTGCCGTCTGAATTTTGCATAATTAGGATTATTTCCTAAGAAAAGTGTCCTAGTAAACTTTAAAAATAAATTCAAGTCGTTGTTTTAAACCATTTAAAGCATTTCCGTCGGTATTGTTTACTTAGCTTTGCAATGCAAATTGTTTTCTCTAGATTCAAATAAACCTTTTTTATTTGTTGATTTAATTAAGTTCTTCATCAATTCCAGCTTTATGTGTAAAAGTGGGATAATAACTTTATTTTTATCGATCAAAGGAACATTTTCGCAATGCCATAAAGTTTTTATAAAACATGCCTAGTAATAATTATTGATTCATCAAAATGTAAGTAATTTCAGAAATAATAAAAATGACAGATATTGTAAACCTGCCAGGTCAAGTGAATTTTAAAGGAAACATTTCTGCAAATGGGAAGCAAAAATTTCTTCTGGCAAGCGGTAATGCAAGTAAAATTGCAATATTTTTAAATTTAATGGAGACGGAAGAATTGAAATGTTTAATGCGTTCTAGTATAGTTGATAACCAATGAAAAATAATGTGTTCGACGTATTAAAGCGGACTAACAGTTTGTACAAAAATTTAATCAATTTGTAACCCCTTAAATCAAAACAAGCGTTTTGCGCAGAATTTCGCGTCGTTCTGATATTATCAAACGTGTAAAAAAAAGTATCCAAAGTGTGCGGGACATAAATCATTTTGCTCGAAAAATTAAATGAACATCTAACAGCGTCACAGATTAATAATTTTAAAGCCTTTTAAGCAATTTGTAAAATCGAATTATAATCTTCACTAACGGTCAATTGGTAAGCCTTTAAATTCAAACGCTCCCACTTCGGGCCAAAACGATGTTTCTCACGCGCAAGCTTCTTTTTAAGGTGAGTCAAAAATTTTCACACAAGAGAACTGCGGTCTCGTGCTTTTATGGCGGCAACATTGCATTCATGTATTTCATTCACAAATACATGGCAACTAAAAATTGCTTTCAAATTTATTCGATTAATGGCCGGTTGCACCAACACTACTTAAACTTAAACGAACAACGTTCTGTTCATGCGTTCTGCCGTACCATTTTGTTTGGGGGTGTATGGCGCAGTTAACTAATAAATAATTCCACAAGGTTTTGTGTACTTTGAAAAATCGTCATTGACATATTCCTTACCGTTGCCGGATCTCAACATTTTAATTTTACAATCGGTTTGATTTTCAACCATTTTTTGAAATTCTTTAAATTTGCACAAGGCTTCTGATCTGTTTTTCAAAAAATAAATAAAAACTTTATGACTGTAACCGTCTAAAAATGTTATAATGTTAATTAATTAGTCCACACAAATCTGAATGTATCAATTCTAATATTCAAGTTGTTCTAATATTACTCGATGGAAACTTGTTCTGTGTTTGTTTACTCTTAACACAAATTTCACAAACATGTTCATTTCTTATAACAAAGTCAATTCCATTCATTATACCATTTTTCAATTTTAATAAAATGTCATTGCCAATATGACTAAGCCACTGATGCCACAGTTCCATAGATCCGATGGTTTTGCAATAAGTTCTGTACATGATGATTGCTTAATTTTAAAGAAATCGTTACACAATTTCGCTTTGCAATAACACATCACTTTTGTTTAAAATACTGCATTGTGCGGCATTGAACTCGACCTTCAGTCCCCTCTTCACCAGTTGACTAACTGATAACAAATTAGTACATAATTCTGGGACGTACAAAACATCTTTTATCACGGTTTCCACATCTCCGTGATTCACTCTTAACTTAAGGCAAACGTCTTCTTACTTTTCAGCTTTCAAAATGACGTTATTAGCTATCGTCACGTCATTCACTGGCGTTACATGTCACGTGTTTTAACGCACCAGAGTCGACATACTATTCTTCCGGCAGAGCACGAAAAAATTGTTTTGTGGCTATTTAATTTCTTTGGGCAATTGTTCTTATAATGACCGAACTCGCCACAACCGTAACACTTCACAGTCCGCTTTGGTTTCTGTTTACTGTGCAACTTTTTCTGCAATTTCGACTCATTAGCGTATATTGCCGTAGTATTTAAAGAGTTTGCACCAGAATTAGATGCTCCTGCAACAGTTTTGTTTTTACTAAATCGGACGAAATTTTTACACTTGAACTCTCCATCGCCATAATCATTGGCTTGTAATCGTCAGTTAAACCGGCAAGCAAAAGTGCCCCGATAATTTAATCGTCAATCGCCATTCCTGCGCCACATAACTTGTGCCCTGTTGTAATGACCTTATTGACATAATCCTCAATAGAAGAACATTCTGTGAGTTTTGCAGACACTAATTCACGCAGAAGTCCCACACGTTGCAACAAACCGGAATCATCAAACGCCTTTTTTAGATTATTCCAAACTTCCTTCGCCGATTTCACATCCTGAATGTGAACCCAATTCAATGGATCCACAAGCTGTACCAATATTGCATGAGCTTTTGTCTGTTTGCTTTTATCTTCTTCATCGATATCTTCGACAATATATTTCCACAAACCAGCTACCTCTAAATACGCACGTACTGCAAATTTCTACGTTTCATAGTTTTTACGCCCTTTCAACTTGAATTTGAATTTTCTTCATTATAACTATACAGTAATTGTTAAACGTGAAACTTTAAAATGTTTATTATGAATAGGTTAAACTTGTAATCTAGGCTCATAACCTGATGAAACTTTTATATTGCGCAGAGGAACACAAATAATAATACGTCTTATTCAGACTAATGACAGGCAGTGTACAGGGTCCTGCATTAGTGCACATTAGCTCAGACCCATTATTTTGAAGATATACAATAGTTAAAAAAAAAACATTTTTACTTACATTTTTGTACACCCAAGAGAGCAATGGCGATGATTTAGTGTCACTTTAGGGTTTGGATAACTTAAGAATTTTTTTATTAATTACTTATTTACCTAACAAAATAATTGAATATATTCAAAAAATTTGTTACAAGAAAAAAATTGAAGAAATGACTACAACAAGTGTTTCAAATGTTTTTTATTTCAAACATTTGAGATGAAATGCTTGCAAACGAGTCCACTATTCTTTGGTGCATATTTATTGGTGTTGTAGGTGAATCGTTTGTTTTACAAATCTCTACAAAAAGTTTAGTTTTGTCAGATAAAGTGATCTAACCGGTTACCTGGTGGGTATATTCTGCCAATTCAATGATTTGAAAGATTTCATCGAGATATGTTCTTGCAAAGAATGTTAAGAGGTGATATTTTTTTGGACGGTGACATATGGCATCTGCTAGTATGCAATTTATTTTCCAGCAACGGCCTTCTTCGGTGTAAAAAATATAATACAATAGGTGTCGCAAAACTTGTTGTAATTAAAATTTGTTTTTCTTAACTTTAAATATCTCAAAAACTACGGAGTTTAGGCATAGGACACCTTCAGTAAAAATCAAAAAGAAGAAAAAATGCTATCTTAAGCAAAATAAAACAATTGTCATTCTATTTGAAATAAATGAGCTATGGCTTTTGAGTTTTAAGAAATTTAATTTTTTTTAGAACACCCCGTAGCACACAATCTAAATGTCTAACTATTAAAATATTAACCTTCATCGGATCTAACGTTGGTGCTACAATTAGTCTATTAAATTTTTAAGACAAAGTCGCTATGATTTATTAAACTGAAGCCTGATTACGGAAATTTTTCAGTTAAACAATTATAAGTTGGCAATACTGGCAGCAAATCAAAAAATAATTAAATGGTTATGTAGAGATTGAGAAACTACCCCAGAACAACTTATTACAGTGCATTCCATTAAAAAAAAACATATTTTTTAGCATCCCGTAAAAATGGGACACCTTGTATCGTTACAAATAATTTTACAAACTAGATCTTTTTAAACCAATTATGTTTAATATAAGCTTTTTTACTTATCTCCAATAGACTAGCCGCTAGACAAGAATGACGTACTAATGCAGGACCCTGTATTTTTTTGTTTGTCAACAACAACAACAACTTACTAACTAAAAACAAAACCTAGATAAAATAATAACATCAAAATGGCGCTTCTACATTTTGACAGTTTTATACTTTTGGACTAAAAGTCGGAATTCTAGAAAGAGAGCACTGACGGACGACTTTAAAATATCACGTGACAAGTGGAAGTTTGCAATAAGGCATTTCAACGCTTTTGCCAAAATAACGTTTGTGAGGGTAAACAAACCTTTGTTTTTATTCGAATGTGTGTAATTTCTGTTGATTTTTGTACTTTTAGTGGTTGTTTTAACTAAGTTAGTTATAGAATCTGTGAAAGATTATTTTAACTCAATTTATGTTTAAAATTACAAATAACAGAGATTCTAAAAACTTAATATTATCACGATTTTCTCTACTGCCACAGTTTACTACACAACCAAATGCTGGCATTATGGTAGGTACATTACAAATCAATTAAACGAATAAACTATATTAAAATGCTATAACTCAATGATAAAATCCATCTAATTATACATAAGTTTGCCCTACAGTAGCCATTTTTAAAGGTCTTTGACAGCTATCAAACAGCGCATGGGAGATATACGATACATGTATTTTAGGTTAACAGTGACAGTTGTCATGTATTTAAGGTTAACAGTGACAAGCGGGATCATGAATTTAATCTTTTCATATCGATGGCTTAGTTCTCCCACAATATTTATAAAATTTAGTTTATTGCGTTTCTGGGATGGTAGAGGTCTCTTACATCTAATTTTAATACGCTCTAACCCACAAAGTACTAATAATATTTTTAAACGTTTATTTATAGTAGGACGTATCACAGGTGTTTGATGTAAGTGCAATAAGTCGTAACTCTCAAAAATACAATGATGACAAATTGGTTAGTGTTGTGTTTGCAATAGTGTGCCTAAGTCTAAGCAAAAGAATGGTAGCAGCAGCAATTAATTTAAACAACGTTCAAGATATTTTAGTTTTCGAATTTGATTTAATTTCTGCCTCCTCTTGAAGAAATAGATTGTTCCATGCCAATAGGAAGTATTGATTTAGAAAATACAAATAACTTTGATGATACTGACAAAATAGTAAATGCAGTAGCAAGTATTACAGACCCTTCTTCAGAAAAGTTAGTAGACGAAGATCTGATAGAAACTGATGCGCGACATGCATAATCTTCTGGGGAAGACGATGTTGATAATCCAGAATGGCTACCACCAATAGAAACAAATGAAATACAAGATAAAATAAATGAAGAAAAGGATGAAACAAATGAAGTAGATGATAATGAAATTAAAGAAGTTCAGAATGGAAGAGCTAAAAAATAGAAAACGACAAAAACTTCCTGCACCCGATGAGTGAAACAAAAACAAAAATAATAAGTTGCGGATGATGGGAGAAAACTATTTGGGATACGGCTCGTAGTCTAAAACTTTACTGCAATGATAATGAATTTTGCCAAAGCAGTGGGAAAAGAAATTGCTCTTTTTTACCCATAACAAGCGTCAAAAGATATTTAATAATTTTTGGAAGATGACTTGGAAATATATATATTTATAGGTCACCCCATAATAATTTTAAATGCCTTGAACAAAATTTCGCAAAAGTGCCAATTTTGCATTAGGAAAATAGCAACCATTTTGAACAACACCTATAAATATATATACGCGTTATTGGTTATTGGTTTTTACTATAAGTTTAATAAAAATAAATCTGTTTGACTTTTAGTTTCTAGGCTTATTTAAAAAAAAGGAGATTCTAACCTTCGATTAAGAACAAAGTGCCGACTATTATACATTTCTGGAAAGCTCTTAATGAGTGGAATGTAAATACAAATTGACATACAGGGTGTCCCATTTTAAAAATCCTAACTTTGGTAACTTTCTCAAAAATGGGGACACCTAGAAAAAAACTAAGACCGTCACTGGATTCTGCCTAAAAAAATGTGTAAGATTCCGTTTTTACCTAGTCGATAACTTATCAGAAACCTGAATTACACTTTTCAATTTCACTCTGTATTTCAAAAACGAAGAGGGCCATAATAAATCTGTCTGCGCTATCGTTTGTGTTACAAAAAAGTGACACAGGTTTGCGAAAACCCCAAAACTCGAACTGCAATAATAACGCAGATACTCTGCAAAAGTGTCGAAAACAGGACATCCTGTACACTTACAGTTATGATACATAATTGTAAGACAAAATTTTGTCGATAGAAAAAAGACACATGTTTATCAATATTTCTCAGATTCTTTTTTTAAATGGTTTTGGAGGTAGGTCCGAAATTGCCGTTGGTAGTAAATTGTACACTTTAATACCATAATAACTAATGCCAGTACAGGTTCTGTAGATACGAAAATAAGGGATTTGAATGTGTGTTTTTTGACGTGTGTTGTGATTGTAAACCTCCTAATTGATAGTAAAATGATGTGAATTATTTTTTTTGTACTGTAGGCACTCTGCAATATACATTGCAGGAAGAGTGAGAATTTTTAACGTTTTGAAAAGTGGAATGCAGTTTTCTGTATGACTAGCACAGCGTATGGCTCGGATGACAGCTCTTTGTAACAATAAAATTCTTTTAGCAGCGGTACTATTACCCCAGATAATGAAACCATATGTAAGTAAAGAGTTAAAAAGACCAAAATAGGCTTTCAGAAGAACTTCTTGGAGAACTAGTTTTTGTATCGAACGTATAAGGAAGATCACCGACGTCAATTTGAAGGCAAGGTGATTAACATGATTCCACCACGTGAGTCTGGTATCCAAAAAAATACCCAATAGTTTGATTTGGTTATCTTGGCTTGTTAATGGTAGATGTCTAGTTGTTAACGTTAAGTTTCTGGTTTTGCCAATAAATCCCTGGCACAAAAAGAAAAAGCAGATGACAAAGAATCTGCTATTCAAAGAAAAAATATACTTTTACTATGGACGTCCATGCTGTAAAACTGTGCCGCGTTGTTCAAGCAAGTAGCTTGTGTTATAAAACAAGATTACAAGTCCACATCTCTACCATCTACAACCTTTCCGCACATCAATGCACCTACAGACTTCTATATTTGTCTTATATATTTTAAAACACCTTTAGACACACTGCATTGACAAAAAATAGAGATTGTACTGTTTTCTGATGGCTGTGAATACTAGAACCGTAAATCTATTCTAACCAATGCATTAGGCTATTTTTTTACCCAACATGGAGTTTGTGTACAGCAAAAATTTTTAGAAACAGGGCATACACAAATGGAATGTGATTCCACACACGCCCAAATTAAAAGGACGGCAAATAAGACTTCCTTCTCAGTATGTCAGTGTAATTAAGGAGGCTAGAAAAAAGCCGTTTCCGTTGGATGTACAATACTTGTAATACGACTTTTTTAAAAATTATGATGACAAATCAATCATCCGCTTTGACTCCATCCGTCCAGAAAAAATGAAGAACGATCCAACCGTTTCAGACCTCAGAGTTTTAAAATATACTGACTTTCAAAAAAATTGCAACACCTAGAAGTCGTTGAACGATTTTAATGAAATTTTCAGAAAACGTTTATTTTCATTAAAAAAATTATGATTAAAATTTAAAAACAAAAAAACAAAAGCTTAAAAAGTTTATTCAATAATGAGTTACTCCGCCACTATTTGTAATGCACTTATCTAGACGGCTTGGCATGCTATCAATCAAGTAATCTATAGCTGTTTGTGGTATATCATTCTAAGCTTCTTAAATCCGTTGTTGAAGATCGTGTAAATTATCTGGAGAGTGCGGTAAATTACCCAGTCGCCTACCAATCATATCCCGTACATGTTCAATTAGCGACAAATCAGGTGACCGAGCAGGCCATGGAAAGACGGCAATGTTAGATTCTTCCAAAAATCGTGTTGTAACCCTTGCCGTATGAGGGCGCCCATTATCCTGTTGGAAAATGGGATTTTGCAGCCCCTGAAGATATGGAAGACCAACTGATTGTAGCATATTAGCAATGTAACCAGCTGCGTTAAGGGTGCCGTCAATAAAGACCAAGGGTGATCTGCTACCATAACATATTGCACCCCATATCATAACCCTTTGAGTGAGGGCTGTGTTGCGTTCTACAAAAATGTTGGATTTTTACGTTCTCCACGCATCTGTCTAACCCTCCTACGACCATCGTGGGGCCACAAGCAAAATTGGGACTCGTCACTAAATACAATTTGATGCCATTCTTGCATCCAATTAACTCTTTTGTTGCTCCACTCTAGTCTGTGTAGACGGTGAAGTGGTGTAAGAGGAAGACATACAAATAGACGATATGAACGCAACCCATAAGATCTTATCCGACGATAAACAGATGACATTGACATCCTAAGTCCTGTACCTCTCATCCAATCATTTGCAATTGATCGAGTTGTTGAAAACCTATCTCTTGTGGCCAAAACTCTTAAACGACGTTCTTTGTGATCTGTAGTCCCCTTCCTCGGACCATTTGGACCAACATCTCAATACCGATGAAACATTTCGGTTTACACAACGAACAATTTCTCTTAGCAAAAGTCCAGCGTCTCTCATTCCAATAATACGGCCACGTTCAAAATCACTTAATTGGACAAAATGTTGATGTTGACGTACTCTCAGTATTGTTTTTAAGTTCAAAATGAAATTGTAAAGAAACAACAACAATTTGCAAACTTGACAGTTACTAAATGGTCTAATACTTCAAATTTATTGTTACTATGTGCTATGGAAACAACAGGCAAAAAAACAAAAACTACTAGCTAGATGTTATTCAAATTTTAATCAACACTTTGTTTAATGAAAATAGACGTTTCCTGAAAATTTCATTAAAATCGTTCGACAACTTCTAAGTGTTGCAATTTTTCTGGAAGTCAGTATACTTACCCGACGGAAAAATACAATATAAACTTAAGTTCACTGACAAATACAAAGAGTTACCACAAAGATCCAAAATTCCTAGGGTAACCGATATTATCCTCCAATCACTATTTAAAGAGCGATTACCAATTAAATTTTCTAAATGGAAACACCTACAAGATCTCAAAGCTGTCCTGGAAAATGATGTTCACAATTTTTATGATCTTATTCCTCATTCTTCTAAAGAAAATTTAAAAATAAAAAAGTAATTGCATTACGTTAATTACGCATTGTGTTTTTTGGTTGAGACTAATAAACATACAATGCATTTGTACTTTCCATCCTTTTTGTTTGTTTTTTAAATTTATATCCTATTACAGTGTCAAAATATTTCTAAGGCAAATCTACAAAGATATTTTTACTATAGCCCACATTTTATAGGACACCCTGTACGCTTTATTTCTCCTAAAAAACTGATGGCTAAAAGACGTAAACAACATATACTAAGTGACATAGAAAGAAGAACACCCAGTAATAATGAATTTATTTGAACAATTTTTGGTATACTAGTTTATACGAATTAGATTAGTAAACGATCACAATTTGATAAAAATTAAACTGTTAACTTCTTCAAAAAACTTAATAATATGTTGCTCCACCACGATGTCTTGTGCACTCATTAACACGTCTGGGCATACTTCTAATGAGGTGATCGATTTCTTCTTGAAGTATCTCATCCCATGTTATCTGTAACTGATGCTGCAAAGCCGCTAGAGTTTGTGCAAAGTAAGGTAAATTGAGTAATCTTCTTCCCATAATATCCCAGACGTGCTCGATGGGCGAAAGATCGGGAGATCTTGGTGGCCAAGGTAACAAAGCAATTTGATTGGCCTCAAAATGAGCCCAAGAAACCCTAGCAAGATGAGGTCGTGCGTTGTCTTGTTGGAATGTGCTGTTGGGGATGATCTAAACATAAGGTACAATATGGGGGGTCTACGACCTCCTGGATGTAGCGCGCAGCGGTCATGTTAACTCTAATGAAGACCAAAGGTGACCTACTTCCAATAGCAATAGCTCCCCATACCATAACTCCAACTGTGTGGTGCACATGCCTATTCACAGAAAATTGAGGATCTTGTCTTTCACCGCGCCGTCTTCTCACCCTTGCACGACCGTCATGCATACCCGAACAGAATCTGGATTCATCACTAACGACAATTTAATTCCATTCTTGGTCTCAATTTGCCCGTTCTCTTCACTACGCTAGACGATAACGTCGATGCTCTGGAGTCAGTGGTAGCACAAAAAGGGGACGGTATGAAAAGAGCCCAAAGATTCTTATCCGTCTATAAACGGTTCGCATCCCAATCGGTCTTCCATGTTCTTCAAACCATTGGTCCGCAATGAGGTTAACAAAACAACCGCTAGGGCAATATGGCTGAAAAACTGATCGTTTTTTATCTTAATATAAACAAATATATTCCCAAAAAAAATTTACAAAACATTTATTATTACTGGGTGTTCTGCTTTCTATGTCACTTAGTATACATAATAAAAATACCAAAAAGTCGTAACCCACATATTTTTAAACTACTTCCAAAAATTATAAAAATAACTAGGTACAAAAAACTATCATCCTTTTTTGTAACTATATCCTTATTTTTTTTGCAATATTACTAGCTAAAGTTTTTGTTAATTGTCTATGGGTACTTATATTTAGTCAGAGGTTGTCCCTCTACATGACAATGTAATCCGAGTTTGTATTGTGCAAGACCAAAAACGTTGGGGTCATCCAAATTTCAATTCAGAAGATCATTTTGTTTAGTTATCTTTGTAAGTTCTACAAAAAATGTCAAATTTTTAAGTCTTGTCTCTCGAGTATGAATTCGTTCAGAGAAAAATAGAACAAAAATTTTCGTCCTCCTATTAAAAAAACTTCTAAGAAAAGCTTTAAAACCAAACAGTTTTGGATTAAAGTGTTTTTTCTTATTATAATGCTATACATACCCATTAGATGATTAGCAATAGCTGGTGGCATAACAAATACTCCCACTAACCAATCAGCAATAGCCAACGATATAACGAAGCAATTTGTAACAGTTCTAAGTCTTCTAGTTGTAAGTACCGCAAGAATAACTAGCGTATTTCCAATTACAGTAATTACAATTACCACGCTTAGCAATGCAACTAACGCAAGTTCTTGAATACTATTTCCAGAATCGGGAATTGCTACGCTCGAGTTGTTTGTTGAAATGGTTTCCGGAGTTGTTTCTTGTGACATCACTAAACATTTCTGAAAGAAAGAAAAACTAAATTTATTATTTTTTTCAAACATGATATTTAAAATATTATACAAGGAGAAAAATAAAATGTTAATTTCCTTAGGATTAACGTTAAGGGTGTTTTAAACAACAATTAGGATGTGATTTATGTTCACAAACTCAAATATAAATATCGCATTTACTGCTTACACTTGTGCTTAAGAAATTCATATTGTTCTGCAAAATAAAAGCGGACGAAAGTATACCCAGAGAAATATGCTGCCATGGAACCACGATTGATGTATACATTAATTTTTCTTTGTTTGCGAACAGTCACTTAAAGCTCTTGTATACGCTTTTAATAAATATTTGAATGCAATGTCACACGAAGGAAAATATTTCTGTAAATTTCAAAATTGTTCTTCGTGATGGTGCTTAATTAATCAAACATTGTTAATGTACATTTATATTCAAATGCACAACCAATGGCGCGTGTCATGCAAGTAGAATTTCAGCCATGAAGTATGAAAGAGATTCATTTGATGCTAAATTTGAAAAGAATTTTTTCATTTTCGTTAAACGCGCAATATTCAGGAAATATGTTTATTCCAGTTTGTTGCAATTGTTTTCTAGAATTTACAGTTCTGTAATAAAATTTTATTGACGCATTTAAACTGAAAATAACGTGATCATTAATATAAACTTTTTTTTTATCAAACGCTTGAAAAACATATATAAATAACAACACAAAATTTAAGAGTAAAAAATTGATAATAGAATTATAAAAGTTATTGAAACAAATTATAGTGGTAATGAAAATATCTACTTTTAATTTTCCTACAATATATTCTACTCGTATAGGAAACCACGGTGAGAACACCAAAAATAATGATGGCTCAAGAGTGATTGATTTCTGCATAATCAATAATCTTGTAGTTACAAATACCTTTTATGAGCATAAGGAGATACACAAAATTATAAGAGAGTTGTGAGTAGAAATGAAAAATAGATCATAGATTACATAATAATAAACAAAAGGTATAGAAATGAAATAAAAGACACAAGGGTGAGAAGGGGAGCAGAAGTATATTTTGATCACTATTTAGTGACGTCAAAATAAAGAAAGAAACAAACAAAATGGTGGAGCGATGAAATTAAATCAAAAATACAAGCGAAGAAACAGAAGTGAAAAAAGTATTTGGGAAGCAGAACAGGTGAAAACTACGATAGTTACAAACAACAGAGATACAAAGTGAAGGAATTGGCAAAACAAGCTAAGCAAAAACCATGGGAAGAATTTGGTGAGAAAATGGCACAGGATTACCATGGAAACCAAAAGCTATTTTATAGAGTACCCGATCAGTTAGAGAAGGAAAACATACAAAATCTCACACATAAAAACCAAAGATGGAAAAATATTGGGACAGGAAAACGACATTGTAATGAGATGGAAACAGTAGTTCGAACAAATGTTAACGATAGATTAAACGCAAATAAGAACAATAGAAGAAGAACACAGGCAAATTAACGCTAAAGAAATAAAGATCGAAGAAGTCATAGCAGCTATAAAGAAGTTAAGAAAAAGTAAAACAGCCGGTCACGATGAGATTACCACAGAAATGGTAAAGAATTTAGACAGTAAGGGTCTAGAAATGCTGAAGGAACAGTGTCACAAAGCATGGATAGAGGAAAATGTACCTAACGAATGGGGATAGAATACTACTGCTGTTGTATAAAAAAGGCGACAGGAGGGAGTGCTCAAATTACAGGGCCATTACAATACTATCAGTGATAGCAAAGATATACGAGATGATACTAGTCATGAGGTTAGACAAGGTAACAGAAACCCAATTTGAAGATGCACAATGCGGATTTAGGAAAATCAGAGGAGTACAAGACAATATATTCGTAATTAAAGAGCTAATAGAAAAATTCACCAACGATAATATATATGTAGCCTTCGTTGATCTCGAGAAGGCGTTTGACAGTATACCAAGGAATATAGTATGGAGTAGACTTGAGAAGAGAAGGATAAATAGCAAATTGATAGCATGTATAAAGAGTATTTACAAAAACACCAGAAGCTATGTGAGAACAGGAAACCTGAAATCGGAAAGATTCTCAATCATGGAGGGATTAAGTCAAGGAGAAGTTCTTAGTCTTGTAGTAGGATATAGAAAATAATGGAAAGCGTATTTGCCGACGGCTTAGTGATATATGCCAAAAACGAACAAAATCTACAACATAACCTAGAAACATGGAACAACGCCCTATGACAAGACAAAGGTAATGGTGTTAGGAAAAGGTATCCGAGATATATTAATACAGATAAATGGAAAAGACATTGAACAAGTGCAGACCTTTAAATATTTAGGAGTGCGCTGCGAAATTATACTACTCTCTAAGGAAATCTGTGGAAATGAAATTTGGGTATTATCGAAGAGAACAGAAAGTAAAATTCAAGCTATTGAAATGAGATATCTCCGAGGAGTAAAGGGAATTACCAAAAAAAGACAGAATTAGAAATGACATCGTGAGAGAAGAGCTAGAAATAGAACCGATTATAAACAGCATTAATCGTCAGAAACTACGTTGGTTTGGACATGTAGTAAGGATGGGAAAAGGTAGAACAGCAAAGAGAATATGGGAGACAAGATCACAACAGAAAAGAAGAAGAGGAAGACCTAGAAAACATGGAACAACGAAGTAATAGAGAAGCTGAAACAAAAGGACTGACAATGAACAAAAGGAAAATGTTGGCAAAAAAACAAAAAGAATGGGCAAAGAAAAATACAGTGATGTTTAAGTTTATTATATTAGCTTATCTTATTATATTATTTTATTTTAATATGTTTAATAATTTAGCATATTTAGCTTAATTTCAAAATTTATAGTAAAGTACTTTATTTTCTTGCTGATTGTAATACCTTAACACTTAACGGTAACTAAGGTTAATAGATTATATATACAATATATATATATATATATATATATATATATATATATATAATATATAATTTTCCTACAATATGAAAGCTCTTTCTAATATGAACTGTCAAAACCAATACAACAATTTAACAAAGTCAAATTAAAGCAACAAGTAATGTCGCAAAATTTAGTTTAATT
Source organism: Abscondita cerata (assembly GCA_030710515.1). NCBI lineage: Eukaryota > Metazoa > Arthropoda > Insecta > Coleoptera > Lampyridae > Abscondita > Abscondita cerata. Next base: position 236,404 of record JALBCR010004193.1, read on the forward strand.
AAGACGGTCAATTAAAAACCAGTTGGGAATGCGCAAGCTTGCATTGCCGGGATGAACAAAAGAACTGCTTATTTAGCTTAAAATTTATAAAATTTTTTTTTAATTTTTTTCGGGAGCCGATTTGACCACTTTGCCGATGAGATAGACAAAAAATAATCGAAGCAAAAATGTCTTAGATTTTGATGTTCTATAGGAACTGAAAGAAAATTTTCAAAAATGTCAACAAGAAGCTACGGACATTCAGACAGACAGACAGACAGACAGACAGACAGACTTTTTAGAATTCATAAGATGAACTTTTGTTCATCGAAAATTTTTGAATAATTAAAGGTAACTGGTCAGCAGCAATAATTCTTACCCTGCCTTACAATTCCTGAATTATCTTTAAATTGGATAGATTTTTTTAATTGATTAGAGGATTAGAAGCAATTCCTTGTGTAAAAGTTTCTAAATGACCCCAAGTATTTCACTCACCTGGTACTTAATTACAGCTTTAGAGCTTAAAAGTAAATGAAATTGTTTATTTTAGTGAAATAAAATTGAAACAAAAAACATTAAAACCACTTTGCACGTAAAAAGTTATATATTATGGTTTACGTACGCTTTTATTCTGAATAAGCACCCTATTAAATTACTAATAAACATTTAGCGCAAGTAATTACTAATTAAGTTTGATCAAATCAATCATTAACCAAAGAGCTCGCCAAAGAGTGTGTACCCAAGAGTAAATATATTTGTAATCGTAATCTGTTGTTTGAATTACAAATTATAAGTTTCTTTGTTACTATGTTCCATATAATTATTATTTGCAACACATGAATATTAATTATTGAACAACGCTAACATTTTGGCACAAATGTAAAAATATTTAAAACAAAAGTTTGTATAAAAATGATATATGTAGGTATTATTTGAGCGCTTTTCTAAACGCTTTATAATGTAAATTTGATGTGGTTTATGTAAGGGTTAAAGTTGAAGCTACTTTCAGTAAGTACTTCTTAATGATCCATTATGTAAAAATAACAAATAGAACCATCATATTACCACTGCGAGCAACAAGAAAAAAAATTTAATGCATCCTTGAGCTTATGTACTTACCATTAAGTAGATATTTTACATTAATTTTGTTTTGGTTACAATTGTTCTTCGAGGAGAAAATTAACTTCATTCGAAATAATCCAGCTTAAAAATTGTTTTATGTGCTACTGAAGTATTTATTTAAAAAGTTTCGCTGTTTACTCGGTAACATTTTATTAAACTTGGAGAAACTGTTGTAGTAGACGTACTTTAAAAGTTTCAAAATTGAGAAATAGTGACTACGTTAAAAGTTTTATGCATGAGTACGTACAAGGAATTTTATATATTTAAATGTTTGAAGATTTTAAAATCTTGTCTTATCATAACTAAATTAGAAAATAATAAGAATGCCATATGTACCGGTGTGTAAAAAAGGTAGGCATGGATTTCTCCGGTTTGTCAACTAATTGTAACAAATTTAGTTTCAATTAACGGACTTCATTAATTGCATTTGAAGACGTTTTAGTTTGGTGTCTGTTAAGATGTCGATAAATAATTAGTTTTATCTTGAAATAATTAAATATAATATTTGAAAAAGCAACTCAGTAAATTGGCTGAAAACAAATGTAAGAGCAAAAGAATAGTGGTAATTTATCGTATTGACCGTGAATGTTAACTTTCATGCGCACAAATACAAGTTATGTGATAAACACTTCTATTTATAATTAAGGCGTGAAGAACCCCCCATTTTAAAAGTTTTCTTTATTTAAATTATCTCTGCTGTAAGGATTAACAGAAAACTTCAAGAAAAACATACTCAAGAGGAAAACATATCACGGTTGGTAATTTATGATTAAACAGTTTTGGTGATGACAGAATACTAAAAAGGATCACAATGATAAAATTGAAAAATTAAGAGAGTTTTTAGGACTGGTTCCCCGTTTACGTTCTAGGAGATAACCTCGAAATAACATATTGGTAGGAATAGTACTTTTTTTCTTCACAACATCCTTGACAGTAAAGTCTGTGAATCATAAATTAACCAAAGTAATTAATTCTAAGGCTTAACAATATTAATCATGACAATTATTATTACAGGTTTTCCAAACATTAATTGATATGACAAAATAAAAACATGTTCATTCGCATATGGTCAACCAAAAGCAAAATTTAAGCAATCGGATTTTTACGAAACACTACATTATTGTAACTGGGTGCTAAATGTGATAAGTAAAGATCGTTGACTACCGTAATTGCACTCTAAATCGTCATAATCTTCAAAACAATCCTCATTCGTTCCAACAGAGAAGCAGGAATTTGTGACAGTCAAATAATTAGATCATTTATTTGTCGTATTGTTTTTGAAATGTTTAATTTGAATATGGCGTTAAATAATAGGAAGGGAGTATCATGAAGGAAGAGATCTAGTTGGTAATTACCGGTCTGTTAGTTTGTGGCTCTGTTTTTTTAGATATATTTTGGGTTTTATTTTGGAAATAAGTGCTTGCTCAACTAATTTATCAGAAGTGGATTGCAAATTGGCTGCACATGCATATGGTCTGTATGCTGTAAATGTTTGAGAGCAAGTCGATTACGTTGAACTTTTCTTTCACGCTTAATCCAGTGCGACACCACATTTTTTTAAATAGGTTTGTGTAATTTGAACAACCAGTTCGAAAGCACTGGTTTCAGGGAAGGTAAGGTCTGAAACAAAAACTTGGAAAAGGAAGGGAAGAAGGTAAGGATAGGATATGTGAAAATGTGGGTGGACGGAGAGGATCAGGTGAATGGAAAGTGAAGAAATGGTAAAAATAGATAACAAAAACTAAGAAAATGAGGAAAAGGAGGGAAAAAAGAAAAGAGAAGTGAAGAGGGAGGAAAATAGGAGATGTAAAAAAAAAAAATAGTTTTCGAAAATATACAAGAGGTTTTAAAGTAGTGGAGTTGGAGGAAACATGGTTGGAGAAAAAGACTGAGAGAAGGAAACACAAGATGCCACAAGAGTTTGTATGGAAAATACAGTACGCAGAGAGAAGTAAGAAAAAGGGAAGAGAAAAATGGGGAATAATTACAGAGTCAAAAGGAATAGAGAAATGAAGAATTTTCAAGAACCTCAAAATTTCTTGAACACTATTAAACATACTGGTAAATAAGTTTCCAGCTAACACGTAACAAATTTAATCATAGCAATACATAGGAGCCAGGAGAGAATCAGTGATAGACTGTGTAATAGTAAATAAAAGGGGTATAGAAGATATATAGAATAAAGAATCAGGAGTAAAGAGGGATTGCTGGAATAAGGAATGTAAAAAGACGAAGAAAGAAATGAGAAAAGGGAAGAAAATTGAGAAAAGGCAAAGTAGATATTGAAGAATATAAAATAGAAATGATAAAAATACAAGATATTAAAACAAGGCACAAGCATGGGCATATATAAACATTAGAAGCAAAAAATACGTGGGAAAAGGATAGATAAGAAGAAATGGTAGAAACATTGTGAGAAACTTTGAAGGAAGAAAAGAAAAACAAATAGAAACCAGTATGAGAAAGGGAGAAATAGGATTAAGAAATAAAAAGATAACAAGGAGGAATAGAAGAAGCGATAAGAAAAATAAAAATGAAAAGCAGAAAGCACAAATGAAACACAATGCAAACAATGAAAATACACAAGAAAAATATGAGTCAAAATTTTCAATTGAATATGGAAAGGAGAAGGTTTTCGAGAAGAATTAAGGAAGTAGTAATATATTTACTCTATAAGAAAGGAGAAAAGAAAGAAATCAAGAATTACAGGTGGGTGAGGATAACCAATGCAGCATATAAAATATATAAAGAAATAATAAAAAGGGAGACTAGAGAAAGATATGGAAAAAATAATTATAATAGTTGACTGGCAGATAGGATTTAGAAAAGAAAGGATATATCAGGGTACGGCAGAAAACCGTCAATTAGAAATATTGAAACTAGTAGCACCAAAAATTTGAAAATTTGGTACTGTGCTTACAAGACTAGGTTTAACTCACTTAATATTTATTTTATTGTTATTTAGGTTCTACTTAATATTTCAAAAATATAAATTTTTTTTAATAAACAACCTCACAAATTTTTCTTAATGATAAAGTAGTTCAAGTAATAAAATAGGGGCTCCACTTAAAAACTTAAATTTTAGCATTTTTTGTATATTAAACTTGTAATGTCTTTTACGAACACTCTGTATCAATAAATTATATTATTTTATTTCCATGCTGTTACAATACACCTTCTTCTACAAGAAAAAAAGTCAAAGTTAATAATTATGTGTTGTATATGAGAAAAAGTACGATTATTTTCTGGTCCGAAAACTTAAATTTTGACTTAAAAGTTTAAATATCTGACGAACTGATAGATTTAAGTGTATAATATTACTCACAAAAGTATTCATAATTTTATACAGAATCTAAAAATGTAATATTATATAGGGTTTGCTATTTAAAATAAGAAAGTAGACATCTACTTTTGGTATAACCGGAAGTGCCGCAATTTCAAAAATATTTTAGCCGAGTATCCTCTAATTTTGTAAGCAAATTTTCAAATTTTTGGTGTCACTGGTTCTCGAGATATTTTTAATTGACGGTTTTTCTGTCGCACCCTATATTATATAAGAAAATAGACATAAAGAGAGAAAAATGTATGCTATATTTCTGACATAAAAGCTGCTTTCGATAATGTGGATCGGCAAACTTTGTGGAAAATTTTAAAGGAAAGAAATATAAGTGAGAGCTTGGTAGAAACAAATAGAAAAAAAAAATGTAAGACGAGAATGGAAAGTAATTTAAGTAAAACGTTTTGGACAAGGAAAAGGCTAAAACAGTGATGTCCGTTAAGACCAAGTTTATTCTCAATTTAACCGTAAAAGAAAAAATTATAAGTTCTTTATTAATCGTTAGTTCGTTAGTATTTTGAAAACCCATTATACTATTTTTATTTTTTAAATAGTACCATAAATAACGCAGTTACTGCTTCATGCGGTTTTTAGTTATCACCCTGTATATTTTAATAATTATGCATTTTATTATTCCAAACAGTTATATTGTGTATTTAATTAGTTAATAAGATATATGCAAAGGTATATGCAGTGATCGCAAGTGTAGTGATACGTGCATGACAAAATTTCAAACAAGTCACGAGTATCAGAGGTGACAACTAACCCATGTCGTAGTACATAAATTAGAAGTCAGTAACCCACTCCAAAAATAAGGTTAACAAAATTTGGCCTTAACAAAAGAAAGTTGTGATCGTCAAATAAATAAAATGGAAAAGGATCCTACGTTGTGATTATTTTTAATTTATCTACAAGATTTGGATAGATTCGGATTGAATGAGAACTGATTCACTTTGGATAATGTATTATAAACCAATAAATTAAAATAAAACTCACATGCAAACCACAATAACATTTAATATTTAATTCCTGCATAGGCTGCTTACAAAAGGAAAACCTGAAAAGTACATTAGACATACACAAATAACACACAAATCGCAAAGGCATAACACATAAAATGTCAATAATCAAAATATTAACCAAATCAAATAAAACACTGCAACAAGATATGTTCATCATATTTCAATTTATGAGATAAATAATCATCAAATAGCCTCATAACTTCGTTTGTCGCATGTTAGTAAAAACACAGAGAAAACAAAAAAAACAATACATTGCATATACATAATAAATATCATATCAAATAAAATCAAGATCATAAATCAATAACCTCTGCTTTGATATTCTTTGTATCAGCAGGTAAATAATAAGTTCAATCACAATAAATGTCATAGTAAAAGTTTCATGTTAAATTGAGAGAGAGATAAGCTACTCCACTTGCATCAAACCAGCTAGGACATTAAGTCTACTAACAGCTCTTGCCAGGCGGCTTGAACCTCTCTTTTGGCATTAAGTCGGGGAGAGAGATAAGCTACTCCACTTGCAACAAACCAGCTAGGACATAGTCAACCAACGGTTGTTGCCAGGCGGCTTGAACCGCTCCCTTTCTGACGAACACTCCCCAACGTTTGTTAAATCAACAATATCAAATAATTCCACGGTGGAGGTGTACGCTACTCCACTTGCAACAAACCAGGTAGGACAATTAAGTCAACCAACGGTCGTTACCAGGCGGCTTAAAATACACCCATCCGATTCGAACTAAATCAATATATCAAAAACAACATCGATAAGAGCCTTCATTCAAAAACGTTCCCCAACTTGTAAAAGTTAAGTACAAACGAATTCATGAGTAAGGTATCGTTCACATCCAGTTAAACTAAATCAATGCAGACACAAAAAAATAAGAATCAACGCACGAATACACGAAGCTTTCCGCTTACGTTTACTAAGTTAGCTTAAGAAGTTCTCATTGAACATTACTTTACAATCACTCATGGTAAAACTGCATACAAACATAATAAACTGTCTAGTAACTTCTTAAGTTGAAGTTGACACAACAATTTCGTATACACGTTAATTTTCCGTATACGCAAGTGTTAGCGGAATGGTGCTAAACATTTGGCAATTCTAATTTTACGTACGTTAATTCAATTCAAATAGATGTAAACGACCCTTAAAACAAACGATTTAAAACAAATAATAATTTAGTAGCGTTCCACATCTTGTTGCATTGTTAGAAAAAAATCCCTTTCATATGTTCTAAAAATAGACTGAAAACGCCCAAATTTATGCCTCCGCGACAGTGGTTATTTTACAATCTGAACTAAACATTGTTAACTTATATTTTATCTATTGTTTCATAGCAACATATATGAACTTAATATAATTAAACTTTAATAAAAAACATTTGATAAATTGGTAACGAACGCTTCATAAGAGCGTTTTACAAAAGAAAATACGCGCGAGACGATTCTCTACGCAATAAATTTTCAGACAAAGAAACTACATTAGCGGTTCCTAATTAGTAAATTTTTCTATAATTGTGGTTTAAACAATCGTAAAAGGTAAAACTAAAACGTGCAAAAGGGCAAATTTAAATCTGGTTCAAAATAAAGCATCTCCAAAACTAATCTAAACATACATTGTACATACCTCTAGTAACACGTTACAAGGTTCACATTAACAAGTGTCCCTGCATCGCCCTTATTTCATTAGTTCCAACAAAAATTTAAGGCGGAGAATTCTTTCCGATATATTTCGAGAGCAAAAGCGTACAAAAAAACTAGCGGTTTAATGTGTCGTCTACCTTTTAGGTAATTATACATAATTTTTTTTTTTATTATTATTTAATTTTTAAGTCTGGAACTCTACACAAGGTTTTGTCAATTATGAAATTGTAACCATATGTATTGTATAGTATAAGAATAAATCGATGTAACGTTACGTGTTAAAACGTGGGGAGTACTTTTAAGTAGCGTACTATGAAAGATATAAAGTTCAAATAATTCATCGAATAATGAGTGTTAAAATTGGCGTTAACAATTTAAAAAGCAGTTTTATACTAAAACTCTATTAAACCACCTTCATATTACGCACGCGCATTGTAGACAGCCCGCGTATTGTAGTCAGTTGCGTATCGGAGAAATTAAATGGAATAAAAAATATAACTAATTGACAATAACAAATAAAGTGCATCACGAGGTAATTAATAAATGAATCATTAATGGAACGTAAATATATAAAGAATATGGGCAGTAAGCATCAAGATTATTACAAATATTGAATGAAAACCTGTGCGCAGAAGTCATCGTTTATAGACGCAGAACGTTACACTGATTACGTCATTAGTGAATGTAAATAAAGTTAGTGTATTAAGATTGTCATAGCAAAATTTGTATTGGGAATAATCAGCGAAGTTGCCGATCTCTGTGGCTGTAATTGAATATCTCGTGTAAATCTAACTTTAAATTTTGTATAAAATTCAATAAACTGTCAAAGTGTCAAAGGATTTTCATTTGTCAAAAGTGGCGTATGCTCCCGAGATAAAGTATTAAAAAATGTCATTTTGGGGCGTCATCTATTGAGAGTGGTTATTTCCAATATAGAAAAAAGATTGTAACGGAAATATATTTTAAGTTTTCAAACGTACACGTTGTGTCAATTAAAATTGTCGGGATTTTATAAGTTACGGACTGATTTGGTGTACTAAGTAGGTTAAAAAGTTTACAGAATTATTTGATATTGCGCCATTCTGAAGTAGGTAAAGAACTTTCTTCGCTACTAACCTCGGGTTGAAAAATACCCTTCTCTACTTTGGTGTGTAATATACTATTTTTGGTTTTTAAATCTAAAATAGAAGTCCATATTTCTCAGAAACATTCCTCCTTTGTGTAATTCATGAATCCGCACTCGTATACGATTTTTTCGTATTTAAAAATTTTTTTTTTCCAGAAGTAATATTTGCAACTGACTTAATCATTCCGACGATGCCGATGATATATGTACGATACTATAATCAAAAATTCGTAGAGCGGTATCCGTTTCGTCGGTCCCGTCCGTTCGATACCGTTGTATGTGTGTGTACCTTTAATCGGGGAGAAATTTTCTGGAAACGATGAAATAGAAGAAAATAAAAGGTTGTTTGAAACAGATAAAACAGTATCCAAAAAGGAATCACGATATTTTCAAAATGTGCATAAGGTGCTACTGGAGTTTGACTCTGTAAAGGTAGTACATATTACTATCGATACATGGTTGATGAAAATTGAAGAACACGGAGAGATATTATTTGGACGAAGTAGCAATTAAGCATTTGCGTTATTAAAAGTAACAAGTGTTGAAAAAAATAGCGGATAGCTTTCCGTGCGAAACTAGAAGTAATTTCAAAAACATTTGCTGTGACTTAAAACCCAGTCGACTTCCGCTTAGATGCTCAAAATTACCTATGGCAACCACAGCAACATCTTCTAGAATACGTTGTAAAAAATTGATCCAACTGTAGCAAACGTCAAATGACTCATTTCGTAAAACAAGTTTCTATTGTATTTAACTGACGGTTTGAGCAAATATATATGCAGGGTGATCTGCATAGAGCTTGTATCAATAGTTATTTATGATATAAGTGTGTGAAATAAGACTTTTATGCACGAGTTGTGGAGTTTAAAACACGAACCGTAAGTGAGTGTTTTAACCGCGGGAGTGCTTAAAAGCCCTTCACATACGTGTCTTATACAATATTTTATCGACGTCACAACAAATTTTTGGAAATAGAAACAGTTACTACAACAGATAAACGCATTCGGTTTCACTTTTGTTTATTACGAATCTACGTTGCCAGGCAACTTTGTCAACAAAAATCGTTTAATAATAAAACTTCCATTTAAATTACATTGCACTTTTACACGATTTTATTTTTACGAACGATTTATTTAAAAGTAGCATTTCACACACAATTATTTAGTAATTAATGTACTGATTATAGGTTAGACGTAGATAAAAGTCTTTATCTTGCAGATAAATCAAAAACTTGAAATTTGGTACCAGGCCATAATTGATAATTTTGTTCTACCTAAAATATTTTAGACCTTCAGCTAGTCCGAAGTGTGCCAATTCTAAGTTTATATTACCTAAATTATGTTATTTTACTTTTTGCTATGAGGTGGCGCGAGAGGCGAGAACGGATCAAGTTCAGTCAGTTGTCCAACGTGTGTGGACGTGGTTACAGTTATGAATATTAAATGGAGACGTTTTTGAAAAGATCTGCTGAGGCCTCCACGTCTTCTGGTTTATGTGGCAGTGGCGGAAGTGAATCAAAATCTAAGAAAAATAGACTTTACGACGATAATTATTTGCAATATGGTTTTACTGTATGAAACCATCAAAACTTAAACGTCACCTCTCAACTAAACATCCAAAGGAAGCTGATAAATCTTTGATTTCTTCTACCAAAAGTTGAAAAGTCTTAATCAACAGCAAACTACTATGGTTCACGTACGAGGATATATTGAAAAATTCTTAGCCTACTATAGAACCAAACAAAATTTCAATGTCAAAATATTTTATTACTCAACATATTCTTCTCTTAATTAGATACATTTATTACAGCAAACCTGCAACGTCTCTAGACCTTTCAAAAAAAATGTTTCTTCTTGCTCTGCAAACCAGACCTCTACAGCTTGTATTACCTCCTTGCTGGAAAAAAATTTACGTTCTTTTAAACTTTTTTTCAGTTGAGGAAAGAAGTGATAGTCGGACGGATATTAATCAGGTGAATAAGGGGGGTGTTCTAGTAATTCAAACCCTAAATCACGAAGTTTTTGCATGGCAACATAAGATTTGTGTGCAGGGGCGTTGTCCTGCAAAAACAAAACACCTTTGGATAGCTTTCCGCGTCTTTTCTCTTTAATATTTTCCCGTAGAGTAGTTAGTAAGGTCGAATAGTAATCTTCAGTTATTGTTCTACCCTTATCAAAAAAATCCATCATGATTACTCCATGGCAATCCCAAAAACTGAACCAAGAACTTTTCCAGCAGATTTTTGACACGAAACTTCTTAGGTCTTGGAGAACCAGAGTGTCGCCATTCCATCGATTGTTGCTTTGTTTCTAGATCGTAGAAATGTACCCAAGTCTCATCCATAGTAACAATTCGGTTTAAGAAGTCTACATCGTTTTCAAATCGAGCACAGATCAAACGTCATGTTTCTACCTTTGCACGCTTTTGCTCAACATTCAAACATTTGGGGATTCATTTTGCAGTCATTTTTTTCATGTCCAAATTGAGGTGAAAAATATGATGAACGCGTTCGTATGAAATATTCAGTGCTTCAGATATCCGTTTTAGCCCAATTCGACGGTCTGATAAAATCATGTCATGAACTGCATCGATATTTTCGGGGACTGACACAGAAACTGGCCTTCCCGATCGGTCATCATCTTCAATGGAAAATTTACCTCTTTTGAAACTTGCATTCCAATTTTTGACGGTCGCATACAAAGGACATTGATCACCAAGGGTATTAAGCATATCTTTGTAAATCTGCTTACCTCGTAACTCTTTTAAATACAGGTACTTGATGATGGATCGATACTCCAATTTTTCGATTTTTACAATTTCGGTGGACATTTTTTTTCATTTAATTTATTGCGTGACTCTGGTTTACTTTTTGACGTCAAACTTTACACTGACACTTCTAATAAGTTATTGTTCGTTGCTATGGTAACGCAATATTTTGTTTATGCAAGGAACTGGTCTAGGCTAACTAGATATCAATACATCCTCGTAATGGTGTTTGTGATTGCGGAAAACCATTTTCGTTATAACCGATAGCGCTATAGCTTATTACTAATCTGCTTGAAGAATTTCTAAAAACTTCAAGTTCAACAAAAATTTAGATGTAAAGGCGGATTAAGTGCGAAATTGAATAGAAAAATAGAGAAAAATGAAATTAAATTATGTGATTATCCTGGCGGTAAAAATTCAAATGTAAGAGACTTAGTATTAGTAAAGCTCATGTACCTTCTCCTAGAGAATGCAGGAAATTACAGTCAAAAAAGTAACGGTCCTTATTGTTTTAGCTGATTTTTTTTCTATCAAAATTGTTAAGTTGCGACCCTGTTAGACGTTTATTTCATTTTTCGAGCAAAATATTTTATATCGCAGGATCGATGTGGAATTCGCAAAACGCTTGTTGTTACTGTGACTAACTAAACAAAAGAAAATATTAAAACATTATTAAAACAAATGCGACTTTATTTTTGCTTATTTTTCCTTAGACTTTTTCCTTTCATTAAATTAATTAATTTTAAGGTGTATTCAACCAATTAATCCAAAACTAATTAAAATATTCTCAATTCACGAGTAAATCATCATAATTTTTATAGTACGCCAACCTTTGTAGAAACTAGATCTTGAAAAATGTTATAATATGTAACTATCTCACTGGACTTTCTTTGTTTCACATTCAATTTTGGTCACATTAATTTGGTCACATTTAACATTAAGTTAGTTCGTAAAATTTAAATAAACAAATTATATTATTTAAATGATAAAATTTAATTGTTAAATTGATACTAATACACTAATTTACTCTGAGTTGTTTAAGTTTAAGTAGAAAGTAAACATGTTTATTAGAAGGTTAATTCAGATTATACAAGTGAAATTGGAGTTAATATAATAATGTGTTATAATATTGTTCCCTTTATTAAACCGCGGATAGTTATTAAATACACGAGTTAAAGTAAATAATTGCATATAGTTAGTTGTGGTAACACAAATTGTAGTAATATAATTATGTATAACTTTGTGTACTAAGAAAACATGTTAATATCCGCAAATGACCAGCTTTTATAAACAAACTAATTCAAATAGTGGAAAAGTGAAAAGTAAAAAGTAAGATAATATAGTACAAATAAAAGTTTTAAGAAATGTAATTTTGCAACAAAACAAACCGGTTAAAGAAAAGTTTGTACCTAATACAAGGCTTTAAAAAAATTATGTTACTCAAGCTTAAACTTCTGGCATTATAAAACCACAAATTACGAAATTTCATTAAAATCGTAGACGTAGTCTTTGTTGAAATACAGTTTAGCTGAAGCGTAAGTTTTGTTATCTATTTGTTATAAAATTTTGGTGTCAAATCCTCCACGTGCATGAATTATAATCATGGAATTGAGACGCAACAATTTGTGAATTATTGTTTTTGATCATTTATTGATGTCTAATTTAATCTACATAGTGATATCAAATTGCAATCTATTTCTTATGTTTTATAGAGCCAAAAAAAATTATTAATTTATGACTTCTAATAAAAGTGTTCACAAATTGATTTTTTATACGTAATAACTGTATACAGATATAGACGTCTATTTGTAATCTAATCAAGCAGGTAAAACTGTAATCGAAATTGCATGTTTATTCAGGTAAAAATGAATGTGTTTTAGACGTCTACTAAAGTATATTTTAATTTTATCTAAATCGGATGCAATATAGACGTTAATCACGGGAACAATGCGATGTTGAAATGACATCGTAGAATCAGGCAATTGTGACCATCTATAGACGATCATAATGACATTAATTATATATTTTTAGACGTATACGTGTTCTCGGGTTAGCAGGATGTTATTATTTCACATTCTTATCGTGTGCTATAATATTATTCTGTTAACTTTGTCTTTTAATTAGTTATTAACTAGTTTTAAGAAATGACTAATAATTAAATCATTATCATATTACAACAACAACTTTTTCCGTTATTTATCCAAGTAAATAGTTTTTAGTTTTATTGTTGTTTTTGAACCAAAATTAATCAATTTTTTAGTTTTATTCTTCTTTTTTGAACCCGAACTTAATCAATTTTATACTTTTGTCACACTGTAGTGATATAACTTACTGTATTTTTGCCCTTTTGTCGAACAAGATAGAACAGTGAAAGACTTTTATTTCCCTCGTCTCCTTAAGAAAGATAAACTAAAATTTAATAAATAAATACATTAAAACTGTTTTATTGCCACGCGTCCTTCTAAAGGGATATGAAATTGCAATTATTTATGTGTGTAGATAAATAGTGTACCAATCGTCATAAAACTGATTTCCCAAAAATTTAATTTAATTTTAAAGAGTCTACGTCAATCAGTTACAAATTATCATTAGATGTTTAAATAACGACATATTATACAAGGTCAAACCTAGGCTTTAAGACAATTATTATTTCAATTTAAATGAAATTTCATTTTTTCAAATGTTCAAAATCAATAAGCGTTACGCACCTTTAAAGGTGGTTGCGCCCACTATATTTAATGTGCACTTAATATTCCATTTATTTATGAATTTCTGTGGAATAATCACATAAAAGTCCATTATTAGGTGTATGAAGAAGAATAGATAGAATTATTAAATTTAGGGAAAAACGTTAGGTTGTGTGTCTTGGAGAATATTGTTTAGTAAAAGTTGAAAGAGTTAATGATGAAATATGTTACTTAAGTAACCATTGTTGTAAAACAGTAAATTGTTTTTTATCGTTACTGTATCAATATTTTTCACTTTTTGAAGTCAGTCAATTACTAAGTTTTCTTGCGTTATAAACCGTTTTAATATAAAAATATTAGATTGTCGTCAACAATTTCTAAATATTGAACGTTTTCGATATAATTAAGTTTTGTAGTTTTTGTCTACAACATTTGGAGGTCCCACCGAGATGGAGAACGTTCAAAATAAATACGATTATAGACAAAAATCTTTTGTTACTAATATGGATGTTGTTGTAAAAGAATTAGAGCAAGAAGTTATTAACAGAACTATCCTACAAAAGCATTTGGCAGCAGTACAACGATCTCAGGAAAGATTTCTTGTTAGTAGTGATTGCCTTTAGAAGCAAAGCAAAAAATAACGCAGACATTAGTGAACTGGTCAGTTTAGAATTAGAACAAGGTGAATTATATCGTAGCAATTATTAGTGACATTAAAGTGCGATTAGCAAAACTAGTAATTTATGATGAAGATGCAATTAGTCGTAGTGGATACAATCTCCACCGTTTGCCAAAGCTAGAACTACCAAAGTTTGGAAGAGAAGCGCGTGAATGGTTACAATTTTGGAATGCTTTTAAATCTATTCATGACGATGACTCTATAACAACAACAGTAAAATTTTACTACCTGAGCAATTGTATGGTGAATGGTCTCGATAGCGCAGGAATTAGTAAAGTTATCCGTTGACAGAAAGTAATTACCCTCGTATAGTAACAAGCCTCAAAGAGCGTTTTGGACGCGAAGAGATGTTAGTTGAAGTGTATGTTAAAGCTCTAATCAGTCTTATTTTACAAAATGCACATCAGCAAATTTTTTGTTGTCTACTAAATTGTCAGCACAGTTAAGAGCCCTTGGATCCCTTAGGAGTTACTACAGACAAATGTGCGGCTATTCTTTATCCGATGGTCTAATCGGCTCTTCCAGAAGAAATATTTGTTGCTTGGGAGAGGCATCGACACCAAAATACTTTGAAATCATCTGATAAAAGTGAAGAAAATTTGGAAAAGTTAATAAAATTTCTAAAGCATGAAGTTGAAGGTACAGAACGCATCTCGACTTGCACGTCAACTTTTTATTCTACTGGAAATTTAAAGTCTAAGTTTACAACAAAGGTGCAACCAGTTACTGCGTCTAGTCTAGTCGCAATTGAAGTAAAGCCAGGTGATACCGTGTATTCTGTGACGGAAAACATTTTAGTGAAAAGTGTTGTAAAGCTGTTTCTAGTTTCTATGTCCATAGATGAAAGAAGAAATTTGGTACAAGAAAACGTCGTTGTTTTGCTTGTTTAAAATCTGGTCATGGAATAAAAAGATGCAGAGAACGGGTAAAATGTGTTTCATGCGGAAATCCTATGTCAACAGATTGGTTCAGTTTGGGATAAAGAAAAAGAAATTGAACAAAACCAATCACAAAAATTTGTTGAACTTTGTAATCACTTGCAATCTACCAATGTAGTGTTTCAATCTGTTTTAGTGAAGATTCGTGGAACGAAAAGAAACAAAACGGTTCGTGCATTTTTTGATACTGGTGCACAATGTTCTTATGTACTAAAAAATACTGCTAATGAAGTAGGATTAGAACAGTTGAGAACAAAAAGTTGTACATCTGTTATTTGGTGGAATTGAATTAAAGCCCCTAGAAGCACTATTGTTATAAAATTCACCTATCAGATATCAATTCCGAATTTTTATGCAATTTTGAAGTTTAAGATTCTACATATATCTGTGGTAATCTATCAGAACTTCCTCAAGGTAAATGGATTTGAAGAGTTGAAAGAGAAAGGTATCACTACATGTAGTTAACCACTCACTGAAGGAAATTGAGATATTGTTAGGGGCCGATGTCTATGGAAAGTTGTTGACTGGTCGAAAAGAAGAGTTACTTTCAGGTCCTGTTGCTTTAAAGACAAAATTTGGATAGACTTTTGGAGGAAAATTATATCATATACATTCATTAAGTGACAGTACTATGGCGGTTTTGTCATACCATGTTAAAGATGTATCGATTCAAGATCTTGGGATTTGGATTTAGTTGGTATTACAGAACCAATGAAAGATACAACAAAACAAGAGTTAGCGGAAGCAGCAATGTGTCATTTCCAAAAACTGTGTCTAGAAACAAAGATGGAAGGGACGTAGTGCATTTACCATAGATAGAAGGGCACTTACTACTTCCAGATTATAAAGCATAGCTGAAAATAAGTTAATTAGTATAAAGGCCAAATTAGAAAAACAAGGTGTTATTGAATCTTATCATACTGTCTTTGCTACACGGTTAGAGAAGGGAATAATCGAACTTGTAAAGAAGGAAATAGACATTACATTAGTCATCGTGGTGTTTTAAAACCGAAAGTGAAACTACGCCAGTACGTCTAGTATTTAACGCTTCTTTTAAAACAAAATCCGCCTTTAAATGATTGTTTAGAAATTGGACCAAATATGCTTAAAGAAATACCTGCTACTTACTTCGTTTTGTTTGGGATTAGTTGATGTGTCAGCTGACATTGAAAAAGGTAGTATTTTACAAATTGAAGTAGTTGATGCTGACCGAGATAGCCTACGTTTCTTATGGTAAAGATTCACATTTACAAACAGTTTAAGAGTATTGTCATTGTAGGTAGTGTTCGGAGTAAAATCAAAAGTTTTCTGTTAACGGAGGTAATAAACTATTTGTTAGAACATTGTAAACAAGAAGACAAACAAATAGCTGCTATTTTAAAGAAATCCTTTACGTAGACAACGTGATAACATCTGTATCTTCAAGTGAAGAAGCTTTTATATTTAAAAAATCAGTTAAATTATTAACCAATGCAAAAATAAATTTGAGGTGTTGGGAAATTGGACCATCACCTGCAGAAAAAGTACCAGTTTTCGGATTATCTTGGAATTTAAAATGATACATTGGAATGTGATATTAAAGGAATTCAAAAGAAATTGGGAGAAGGTGTAGTTACAAGAAGAAAGATTTTATCAGTAGCGCACAGTTCACTACACGGATTAACAACAGCGTTAGCCTGGATAAGAAAAGACAATAATTGGTCAGTATTTGTCACTAATAGAGTTAACGAGATAAGACGTTTAACAAATGTAGAAAATTGTGTTATGTTTCTGATAAATGTAATCCAGCTGATTATCCATCACGAGGTTGTAGTATGAGTACATTAGTTGATATTTGATAGTGTGGAGAGACCAGAATGGTTGAAACACTAAGAAGATATGTGGCCACATATAACTGTTACTAAGAATATTGAAGAAATCATGACAAAAAGAAGAAATTAGTAGTATCACAAATAAATAAAGAAACATTGATTTGCTATAAGGATTTGCAAAAATATCAGATTATCACAAGATTCTTCGCATTTTAATGTATGTTTGTCGTGCTATTGATTTATTTCGCCATAAAAATCTAGGAGCAAGTAAAGAACCAATTTCATGTAAAGAATTAGAACTATCAGAAAAGACAATAATAAAGTTAATTCAGAAACAGAATTTTGATGAACCACGGATTTTCAATTAAAAAATTACACATTTTTCAAGATAGAAATGGAATCTTGCGGTTAAAACACGTATATTATTGAATACAGATGAGATTGGTTCTTGTCCAGCAGTTCTACCTTCCTAAGACACTATCGTTCACCATTTGATTTAGAGAATACATGTATTTTCATGCCATGCTGGAATCCAAATTATGATGAACGTTATCCGAGAAAAGTATTGGATTCTTCATTTAAGGCGCACAGTAAAAATGTTATTGGTATAGTTGTGTAAAGTGTTTACGATATCGTAGTCAACATGTTGAAGTTCCAGAAGGTTCATTGCCAGAAGATAATATAAATCTCCCATTTAACATTAAACCTAACTCCTCCTTCTTTGCTAATTTCATGTCATTTGCTTCATCAGAAAATTTTCTATTTCTGAATGTACTTTTTTAACCTGTCCTATAATCAAAATTTTCTTCATAATACACTTCTAATTCTTTTCATATTCCTTGTTGTTGTTTCCATATTTTCCATATCATTTTAAATCTTCCTTCATATTTGTCTGTACTTTTTAAATCTTTCTTTGATGTCATTTTCTCTCTATATTATTCATACTTGTTTGCATGTTATTCAATTTTTAAATAATTTTTGAAATAATTGTTCTTGTGAACTTGTTCCACCTATGACCTGGTCTTGTCTTCTTGATGTCATATTAAACAGAGTTAGGTACCTTTTAAATTAACTCAAGTTTGGGTCGCTAATTGATTATATAAATTTATCTGCGCTTATGCACAACCTGGCGTCATAAAATTTGATAATTTTATGTACTAATCTACCCTAACGTTGCTGGGCCATAATATTGTTATGTATAATTAACCGCTCAATGTAAATCTAACTTTGTTTAGGATAAACTATATTATTTTTATTTACAAAAAAATTGCATATTATATTTCATGACATTTATTATTATTAATTATTTTACACACCATCAACCATTCTGTTTACATGGTTGCCTCTGACAAATTATTCATTCCCAATTTACAATTAAGAAATATTTTTTTAAATTTAAATCATAACAAAAATAATAAGAAAAATTAAAACAAACAAAGAAATTCTCCATTACCAACATTAATTAAGATACTAGGTATCAATTGTAAAATAAACGACAACTATAATAGTAGGTACTTACTATAAAATAAGATACGATAGACGGACTTAAAACATTCAGCAAATGATGCGCGTGTTGGAAATATACGTGACATTGTGAATAATCTTGGAATTATATACAAAAATTCAATAAGTACAATTTGCGGATAATATACATTATTAACAACTCTTAGGAGAGAGCACACATAAAACAACAAAAAAGTATAAAAAAATTTGCCTACAGATGTTGTAGCAGTTAACACAAAATTCAAAAAAAGTTGCACGTACTACGGTAGAAAGTGATTGAGTTACTATAAGTCGCATCATTTATTTATCGATCTCTTCTGCTCCACAAATGTGAACTTACACTAGAGTTTTTACTCCTCAAGAGTCCCAAAAGGACGAAACAACTGACGAGTGATTCTCGGTGTTTTTTTGCAATTGGGTAATACATTTTCTTTCAAAAAATGATAAATTAAAGTTTGTGGGTATGTATAAAAACTGTTAAAATAAAAAAATCGTTTTCGAGAAATTAGTCTTTAGAAATTAATTTTCCCGCTTAAAAAAAAAATTTATGAGTTGTGTCGACAGATGTTACTATAAGCAGCCGTCGCCGTCTGTTTACGTGTGGTTGAACATATTACCAGCAGATCATTTACATTTTTGAAAAAATTTTATAACATTTTATTGAATTTCAAATGTCTCAAACAAAAGTACGCTCCTTAGAATAAGTGGTATCTTGAATTAGGTTGTGTTAACATATAAGTATCTATACGTACACCTAATAAAATTTTTGTATGTGTGTGTCACAAGACCATGAACGCAATTCTAGCTGGTTTAAAGCAGTAACAAATGATATGCCGAAGTCAATGTCTATGATTTTCTGCTGTGATCATTCTAATATAAGTTTTTTCATTATCAATTGTTCTAGTTTTGTGTTAAAATACATTTTTCTTTGTAGTTTTAACGGGATACCAAAATATAAGAGGGTACAGAACTCTAAGGATAACATTCTCTTAAAGCCAGATGTAGTTTCCGTCAGAAAAAAATTAATGAAGAACTTTTTTCGCAGCTGTACTAGAACGTCAATTGGAAAAAGTTGACTCTATGAATACTGAATTAGAGAAAAAATCTGGAGTGCATGTTTCTACATATGACTTTTGGCATTGCGTTTGGCTAAATATAAATTAGCTAAACTTCAAGAAATTGCAGTTTTTAACTCTATAATATCATTTATAAGCTATATTATAATGATTAGAATACGATAATTAAATGGAAAACATTTTTTTCAAGCCAAAGCTTTTGGTTGTCAATTAAAGAATCGACTTTTTATAAACAACTTACACATCCATCAGCAAATTTTTATTTTATATTACTAAAGTCTGTATACTATTGGCGCGGAGTAATAAATCATAATTGCTTGAAATAATTCTTTATTTTCTTGTGCAAGCGGTACTTCTACGGTTTAGTAAAACCAATAAATTCTAACCAAAATACGATCATTGTGCCGCTCTGCAGCATATCGACCCATCTAGGGTCTGGGGAACAATAATTTAATCTCTGTAAACACGTTGCCCATCAGCCCAGGTACTGACGAAACGAGAATCATAGCCGTAGATGTGGGTATTATACCAAGATACAAAAATAATGGTATATAATACGTAAGTAAAAATTTGTACTGTGATCTACTATACAAATAAAATAAATAACATATAAAGGTAGATTTTACTATTATAATATATTTACCTACTAAAAATATGATTTTCCAAACGTATCAGGTACCTACGCCACTGCATACAGGAGATTCGATAATTCTAACAGGTTTATTACTCCCGCGCCAATAGTATACTGAGTATATTTGGAAATGCTACTCTAGAGCGCTAGAGAGCGCATTTCTATAAGTGTCATAACTATGCGTTTTTATTATATGCGCATACATCTATCAAATTTTTGTTTTCAAACTCAAAAAAATGTATTGCAAAATTTTTAAATCTTTATGTTAATAAATTACCCAATTCTCAAAGTCAGAACTCAAAATTAAAAAACCAGCAATGCTTCACAGAATTCCACATCGTAATCAATAGCATTAAAGAAATGAAATAAAGTTTTATCAAATGTAACTTAAGAGGGCAATTAAATAATTTGTGAAAAACATGCACCTACTAAAATCAATTAGTTTTCAAAACAAGCTTAGTTACAGTCAAAACGGTAAACAGTAATTGAAGTAGAAGGTTTCAAAAAGGTAATCCCATTTTTTGATTTATTAAGTGTATACTTGATTACTGATTTATCAACAATTGAAAAACAATAACAATTCAAAATTTATCATACGGATAATCACTAAAACATAAGATATCCAGTGGTAAGTTCCAATGTTCCCGAATCTTTGAATATGACTTATGTCAAATGTTTCATTAGTATTAACAATAAACTTTTCTGTTCACATTTATTAATTAAAGTTCAGCAGTATTGGCAAAGATGGCGCAACAAATGTGCTTAACTAATACCGATGCGATAGTTAATGTGCAGCGTTAGCACAATTGTATAATTTCGACTTATAAATCATAGAAGATAAAAGATAAAAGACAAGTTTGAGTGCTCATGTTCATTCACCATTTTCAAGATTTATTCGGGGGTTGATAATACAGTACGTAACTAATAACTGTATTGTATTTCGCATATCCGCGTGTATCAACTGCAACACCGCCGCATGTAAATGTGTAAAACACCTTATTGAAGACAGCGCCTTCTGTTAAAGAAATTACAAAATTACCGATGGTGAATGTCTAGACTTTTGTAAAAATTTATTAATTTAGAACAATAATGCGATGCTAACGCCATCCGTGGATGTTACGAGTTTGACATTTTCTGATGCCCTAATTAAAACAAATAATGTATCTTTGTTAATACGCTTTTAAAACTACATATTTGTTTATTTTTTATTATTAATTATTAACGTGGTGTATTGTTGGTAGTCAGGTAAAGATTATATCAATAAATTAGCAAATTTTGGTTTCATACAATTTCGTTTTTTATTTATTCTATAGTATAGGTATGTTTTATAACCAAACAATATCAAACAGTAAAAATCTAATACATAGATTGTTTTAAAGTAATTAAATGTCAACTTTGCTTTCGAGTGCAATCATTTTTTTGATATAGAACATACATTTTTCCACGAGTAAAATGCATTTCTTTTTATTTGAATGAAAAATTCAAATAAGTTTTACATAAAAATTTGTTTAACACGAAAACCAATTGCATTCTCAATAAGTAATAGTCTATCACTTTAAATTAATACTTAAATGTAACAAGTGTTCAAACAAAAACTGAGCCAACATGTCGGAATTTAATTTATTTAATTATTGTTACATGCACACAAAATACACCAAAATAATCAGTGGTGGCATGGACCCTTCGCATTAAACTGCCAATAAAACAAATATTATTTTACATACCATATTTGAATTCTATCCTCTATTTGTTTTACCTGACTACTTTGTTTAAAAATTACTAAACGTCAATGATAATTTCAAGACCTACTCAGCTTAGTTTTTTATTTGTACACCCGTTATACTAAAATATTTACGTAAACGTCGTCGTATTAACCAAAGCAAATTACGTTTAGACATTCGTAAATACGTAAACAACATTAGATGAATAATATTAATAATAATTTTATTAACCATAGGATTATACATCACATATTGATATCTCAAATTTAATAAACAAAATAAAAAATATTATTAAACTAAACTATTAACAAGAATTCTTCAATAAAGTAGCACATATAGTTGCAAAGAATGCGATGTGGAATGTTATTAATAATCACTCCTGTTATAGTGAGGAATTGATTTATGGGTTTTAATTTACGTAAGTCAATTTTGAAGATTTAATACTGCACCTTGCACACACCTGTGATTTTTGGTAAATTTAGAAATATTTTATAACAAATTATAATAACTCAAGTATATGGACGCATACAGATTTCTGCAATTTTATAACTTCTCCACTTTCATATTTTTCACATGAACTCTAGATAGTTAGATAGTCTGATCTAATGCCAGTTTTTGTGTTTAAAACCCAACCTTTTAGTAGCTGTGAGTTTCTTCATAAAAATTCCTATTCAAAACGATTTAAGAACTATTTTGTTAGTGCAATGTTTGACAATCATCTTAAAAACAAAATCTAAGATTGTAAATTAAAGTATCTCTGTAACACTTAAATAAATTTCTACAGTGTGTCTCATGATGGGGTATCCTATAGGTGAAAATTTTTTTTAATTTAGTTTCAGTGAAAAATGTCGTTCTTGATGAAAAGTTTTGCTTTGTTCTAAACCAATTCAAAGAATTATAGTAAGTATCATAAAGAACAATGCAGAGTAATCATGTAAGAAAAACTAACAGTAACAGTAAACAAAGAACATTCTATTCAATATATACTCTTTTCACCTCAAAGATCTCTCACCCTTCGAAATTCTTTCTAAGTTAAGCCATGTAGTATTTCTAAGCTTAGAGCAAACACTTCGTGCAGTTCCATTGGCATTAGTTTACTTCTACAGCAGAATATTGTGCTCCTGTCTGGTTGAATAGTTATCATACAAAAAAAAAATAGATGCCCAGTTGAATTGCACTATGCGTATAATTAGTGGAACCATTAAATCTACTCCTCTCGATTGGCTTCCTGTTCTTTGTAATATTACCCAATCGAACATTCGACGAAAAGCTGCGTTAAAAACGAGAATGGGATAAATGCCAACTTAACAAAAACTTACCAATTTGGAATGACATTGACAACCCTCCTTGCTAAAAGACTTAAATCTTGAAGTCCTATATGGTTGCAAGACTACTTAAGTACGGCTTTTTCTGAAGTTGAAGAGTGAAAAAAATTATGGTCTGGAGTTGATGTTTTCAATAAACATCTCATTGATGATCCAACAATAGAAGTCCAGGCTTTGATCAAAAGAAAAATTTGGTCAAAAGTAAATCGCATAAGAACAGGCCATTCAAAATGCAACTCTATGTTGTTTAAATGGGGTGCGATTTCTAATCCAAATTGTGACTGTGGAAACGAACCAGAGACCGTTACACATATTGTAGAGGATTGTCAATTAACGAAGTTTAAAGGAGGGTTTTCAAACATTCATAATTTAACGGATGAAGCTATATTATGGCTTACGAATCTGAAGGACATCTGAAGTTCAGCAATATTTTGTATTCTTGTCCTGATTATCTGTTTTCCATTATTTTGTTTTGCTATTTCTTTAACCTACTATTTTTTCGTCATTGTCGTGACTGGCGCTTGGACCGGTCCATTATATGTCGTCATGCAATGGCTGTGCTGTTATATTTATGTTCTTATTTACCTTCTATAATGTTTACACACTTAATTAATATTATTACATATGAATACTAAGGTGGGTAAGGGTTGGCATGTTTAGGTTTTAGTGGTTTTCCTAAACCTTGAAGTAAATGCTTTGCCAAGACGAACCAATCCACTATTGCACACGGTTTCGTCACCACACTATACAGGTTTATACTGATCTTCTGGGGCACCATACATAACACTTACATCACAATACAATATTTAAAATGTACCATACAGAATAAATAAATAAATTGCTTGTTTCAAATCGTCAATTTTATGGTTTTATAAAACTGACTATAAAATGATTTTGATTTTAAAAAACTTCAATTTTATTTTATTTTATGGAACAAAACTTTTATCAAGAATGACATTTTTAGCTAAAACTAAAATTAAAAATAACCACCTATACGACAATTTTCAGTGAAGCATTTTGCAATTTGTAGCAATTAACTAGATTTAGTGATATTTTAACCAAACTGTAATATAAGATTAGTTAAAGAAAACACAAGAAATAAGCTCACAACCGGATGTACTTAATAACGAAATATGGATTCCCTTACCTTTTACGGTAAAATTTAAACAAGTTTCTATCGTTTATAACTAATTAAGCATTCAGTAATCTTCAATATAAAAAATAATTTGTGCTTTAATGATGTTGACTGCCAATTACAGACAAAATGGGAGACAGATGTCCTAGAACACTACCTTGCAGGAGACCAACGTTGAATATAATACAAATAAATTAGTTTGTTAATATTACACATATTGTTTGCGATTAGATAACTTAACATTTACCTTCAATATTCAGATTGTTAAATGTGTTTATTAGACTAAGATAATTTACAAAATCAATAAAAACAATCCTGTAAATGAAATGTTTTGTGGTAAATTTTAAAATTATAAAGTTAAATGGATTTATTAAGTATAAATTATATTGAATTGGTTTTATAGGGTCAAATTGAATCTGTACATCAACTACAACAAAGCTCCACGTTTGAATGATACTTAAATATCAGGTGATTTGATAATTAAAATATAAATGATGATTTAATCTTTAGATACAATTAAAGTTTTCTCTCCATCTAGTTTTTTAGAGCAATAACATAAACACAAATTTATTTTCTCAGGGTTATTTTGTAAATTAAATTCGTTTTGCCGACTCGTTTTATTCTTTTTATGACTTATTTATAATTGATTAAGTGTTACTTATAAACGGGTTTCATATTAAAAGCTCATTTATCATTTAATAAAAATACCTCCCAACAACTGACATTTATATTTGTTTTATCATATTAACATTAATTTTTGATGATATTAAATTTTATTTGTTAAAACTTTTTATAACAATTTTTAAACAAATTGTAACAATTATCTTAACAGTTAAAACTACGCTAGTTATAACTAACCCTCGGTCAAATTTAAATGGTAAGTATTTATTTTTTTTTATTACAATAGTTTAACTTTACGTAGCTTTAAGGTTATTTTTTTAGATACCTGGTGAATTTTCCATAGAAATAAATTGCCAACACTCTACATCTTTATTACTTATTCTCAATGCTCTCTAAGGTGATAATGTTTGGCACTTATTTTCAGACTTATTGGTACAATTAACCATTGTCGAACTGCGTTTGCTTTAATTATTCCGTTTTAATGTCAAACATACTTCGTCAATTTTTTCTACAAGATTTCAAATAGTAATATACTTCTACGATGCACTCGACGATAGGTAAGTACTTTCTTTAATTTTATTTTATTAAATTCTTTTTATTTGTTAATTGTTTTTAAGCCTGTTTTAATTCATAATTCTTGTACGTCGCATTAGTTATTTATTCTTGATGCATTTTCTACCTTCGGTTTTACTTCGAAGGTAGGTAGCGTCTGTTTTCCATTTCCTGTATTTATAATCTTATCACAGCCCACTTTGGTTTAGTATTAGTTTTTGTCGAAGTTTGTTATTTTTCAAGAGCATCGTTTGTGTTTTGACAAAGTACTCCCCTCTCTTAGTAGCCTTGTCGTACTTTATTACCATTTTCACCAGTTGTCTTGGAATCTCTCTAATCTACCATTTTAGTGACTACAATTACATGTGACTACCTTCTACGCATTTTTGTCTGGGCTTCTGCATCAAACAAACAGAGCTTGCTACTTCAGACACATTTATATCTAGAATTTCTTACTTTAAGTTCAAATACTATTGCTATAATCAATGATATCACTACAGTTAGTAAATAATTTTCTATCAAAGTTACGGGCAGATTTTTACAAAGTAATTTTTTAAAGTAAACAATAGATTAATCATCTTGATAAGATAAGCATCAAGATTTACAGTAGGTTTGTTTTTATAATCTTTATTAGTAATATACTTCCAAGCGCCAGCTCTTTTTGTTTGTAAGTTATATTAGACTAGTGTAATGGAACAAAATGGTTTTATATCTAATTAAATAATATTTAACAACTATATCGCGAGTGGGTTGCTGTTCTATGTTGGTCTACAGTAAGCCATGTCAAACTAGCGACCCGCGGGCCGCATGCGGCCCACTGATCATCTTCGTGCGGCTCCTTTAGAATCAATTTTGAAAACAGCCATGTAATGCGGCCCGCGAGCCTGTTAAAAACCGAAAATAAAATACTGTGATGATGAACTAAGATGCACGCTCAACCTAAAAGCCTGGCTTGTTCCGGAAAGTTCTATCGCGCGAGAACACAGATGACGCTACCTGAACATTCTGGAAAGAACTGTCGAGAAATCACAATCCGTATATAAGCCAATACCGCTCGATTCAGTTCAGTTGTTCAGTCAGTTATGAGTCAGTTGCGATAGAATTGCGAGTTTAGTTGCGTACTTATTGTTACAACACGTAACAGTACTTATTGTTATTTATTTCGGGTAAAGTTTTTAACATGTCTGTTTCAAAACCAAGTGGAAGTAAGAGGAAACTTGGAGATGAGCATCGTATCTTTCAAAAAAGTGGGAATTAGGTTTTTTGCTGTAAGTGAAAGACAAAATTATTTGCTTGATTTGTAACAGTACAGTCGGTGTCCCAAAATTATATGATATAAAACGTCACTATGATAGTCATAAAACTAAGTTTGACAAGTATACAGGCATGATTAGAAACGAAAAGTTAAAAGAGTTAAAATCACGGTTAAAAGATCAACAGCTTATGTTTACACGTCCAAAGCAAGAAAATGAATCTGCCGTTCAAGCGAGCTACGTACTGTCGGAGTTGATCGCAAAACACTCAAAACCATTTGTTGAAGGTGAATTTATAAAGAGTGCCTTGTAAAGGCCGCGGAAATTGTAAGTCCCGGGAGCGTGAAGGCTTTTTCAAAATATATCCTTGTCCGGAATACTGTCGCTGAAAGAGTTACCGAGTTGGCTGCCAATATAAGCGAACAGATAAAAACAAAATCAGACTCTTTCATTGCATTTTCTATTGCCTGTGACGAAAGTACAGATGTGTGTGGTGTGGCGCAACTCGCTGTTTTTCTTCGTGCTGTTGATAGAGATATCAACGTTTATGAAGAATTGATGGAATTAGTACCATTGCATGATACAACAACTGGGGAGGATATATTCAATGCTGTTTATGGACTTCTGCAAAAGTTTAATTTAGATTTGTCAAAACTGTATTCCGTTGCAACAGATGGAGCTCCTTCAATGACTGGAGTAAATAATGGCTTCATTAAAATATTACAAACAAATATCAGAGAAACGGGCAGTGACAAACCAGATTTTCATCATGTTCATTGCATAATCCACCAAGAAGTTTTATGCTCAAAAGTGATCAAGTTGGAAAGCGTTTTAAAGTCAGTGAAAAATGATAAACTTCATAAGGTCACGTGGCTTGAATCAGCGACAGTTTTGTGCGTTTTACGTGATTTAGAAAGTGAGTACACTGGTTTACCTTATTATGCAGAAGTGCGATGGCTTTCGTGTTCTATGGTTCTCGATCGGTTTTGGAAACTCAAAGAAGAAATACGCCTTTTCATGGAAGTGAAAGAACAAGATGTCAGCTTATTATCCGACGTACCTTTTTTACAAGATCTTTCATTTATGGTAGACATCACAAAACACTTGTCGGACTTAAATACGAAATTGCGGGACCACGTCAAGTTATAACAGATATGCATGATCATGTTAAAGCTTTCAATTGTAAGATGATGCTGTGGAAAAACCAGTTAGCGGTGGATAATCTGTCACATTTTCCGACTTGCAAGGCGTATCAGGAAAGTACAAGTGGCCCAATATCATACAAAATGTATACGAGAAAATGGGAAGCCTTCTGTCAGAATTTGAAAAGCGTTTTCAGGATTTTAAGTCCCAAGTAAACAATTTTTCTTTATTTACTGGTCTTTTCACTATCGATATTGATAAAGTTCCCCTCACTTGCAGATGGAAGTGATTGAGATTCAGTGTCAAACCCATTTAAAAGAAAAATTTGATAGTGTTGGTACATTCGAATTTTATAAGTACTCTGCCTTTCAATACCAAGAAATGAGAAAACTTGCCTGTAAAATCCTGTCAATGTTTGGAAGTACCTATAAGTGTGAACAATTATTTTCTTTGATGAAAGGAAACAAGTCTCCTGCAAGATCGCGATTGACCGGACGCACATTTGACGCAGTTTTAAAAGTTATTTCCGCCGTTTTAATTAAAGCGACAAAAGATGTCAAATATCTGTCAAAAGAAGTTAATGTTTGTAAGTTTTGTAATGTCCTTTTATTGGAAATTTAATATATACTTCTAACATAATAGTACTTTTTTCGTTAAGATTTTCAGTAGTTTGTCTTTTAAGATTAGGTTTTGCGGCCCACCTAGTCTATGGTCTTCATGCTTTTGGCCCACCAGTGACTTTGAGTTTGACATGGCTGATCTACAGTATACAAAAATAAGAAATTAAGGAATTTAAATATTTTAGGGGAAATTTTATTAGAAGATCCGATTCTATTTCTTCCAATTGTTATATCTTGTTTAGTTAGACTTTAAACTTTTTATGAACACATAATGACATTTAAATGAATAAAGAAATTAAAAAAAATTAGTGTCTTAAATACATTAATTTCTAGGTTTTCTTCCAAGTTATGATAAAATCTTTTCACGCAATTATTTCTAGTAAGCAATTATTAGTTAACTAGTATACAGTGTGTCCAAAATTGGATGCTCACGACATTTAAAATTTAAAAACGGTAAGAGTTACAGGGTCGGTTAAATGGAACAATATAGGGCGCATTTATCCACCTCTTCGTGGACCCTTCTGTTTTTCTCCAAAGAAATGCGTTGCCTACTAGATATTGACGAAAAAGTGTAAAATCGGCATTTTCTTTTAAACTTGCGGAGAATCCACACTATTTATCCCTTCAAAATTAAACAATATAAAAAGTTGTAGACATTTAGATATTGGAATAATATGCGTCATTAAAATATTTTTTTTTGCTTGCATCAGTAGCGAACATGACCCAAAGTTGCATTTTTTAAATGGAAATGATAATTTATTTTACACAAAGTTGAATTACTTGATTTTTTCCTTTTCAACAATATAAGGTTCGAGCTATTTATCTTGTGTACTTTAGAAGATA
>JALBCR010004194.1:0-57096 GCA_030710515.1 Abscondita cerata
TCATTGTGCTTCGTTCAGTTACGTATTGCTCCTGGATGTAGCGCGCAGCAGTCGTAACTCTAATGAAGACCAAAAGGTGACCTACTTCCAATAGCAATAGCTCCCCATACCATAACTCCAACTGTGTGGTGCACATGCCTATTCACAGAAATTGAGGATCTTGTCTTTCACCGCGCCGTCTTCTCACCCTTGCACGACCGTCATATTGCATGCCCGAACAGAATCTGGATTCATCACTAACGACAATTTAATTCCATTCTTGGTCTCAATTTGCCCGTTCTCTTCCTACGCTAGACGATAACGTCGATGCTCTGGAGTCAGTGGTAGCACAAAGGGGACAGTATGAAAAGAGCCCAAGATTCTTATCCGTCTATAAACAGTTCGCATCCCAATCGGTCTTCCATGTTGCTTCAAACCATTGGTCCACCAATGAGGTTAATAAAACAACCGCTAGGGCAATATGGCTGGCTTGATCGTTTTTATCTTAATATAAACAAATATATTCCCAAAAAAAATTTACAAAACATTTATTATTACTGGGTGTTCTGCTTTCTATGTCATAGTATACATAATAAAAATACCAAAAGTCGCTAACCCACATATTTTTAAACTACTTCAAAATTATAAAAATAACTAGGTACAAAAAACTATCATCCTTTTTGTAACTATATCCTTATTTTTTGCAATATTACTAGTGAGTTTTTTGTTAATTGTCTATGGGTACTTATATTTAGTCAGAGGTTGTCCCTCTACATGACAATGTAATCCCGAGTTTGTATTGTGCAAGACCAAAAACGTTAGGGTCATCAATTTCAATTCAGAAAGTCATTTTGTTTGAATTGTCTTTGTAAGTTCTACAAAAATGTCAAATTTTAAGTCTTGTCTCTCAGTAGCAATTCATTCAGAGAAAAATAGAACAAATTTTCGTCCTCCTATTAAAAAAACTTCTAGAAAAGCTTTAAAACCAAACAGTTTTGGATTAAAGTGTTTTTTCTTATTATAATGCTATACATACCCATTAGATGATTAGCAATAGCTGGTGGCATAACAAATACTCCCACTAACCAATCAGCAATAGCCAACGATATAACGAAGCAAAATTTGTAACAGTTCTAAGTCTTCTAGTTGTAAGTACTGCAAAGAACCAACTAGCGTATTTCCAGTACAGTAATTACAATTACCACGCTTAGCAATGCAACTAACGCAAGTTCTTGAATACTATTTCCAGAATCGGGAATTGCTACGCTCCAGGGTTGTTTGTTGAAATGGTTTCAGGAGTTTGTTTCTTGTGACATCACTAAACATTTCTGAAGAAGAAGAAAAACTAAATTTATTATTTTTCAAACATGATATTTAAATATTATACAGGAGAAAAATAAAATGTTAATTTCCCTTTGTGATTTAACGTTAAGGGTGTTTTAAACAACAATTAGATGTGTGATTTATGTTCACAAACTCAATGATAAATATCGCATTTACTGCTTACACTTGTGCTTAAGAAATTCATATTGTTCTGCAAAATAAAAGCGGACGAAAGTGTATACCCCAGAGAAATATGCTGCCATGGAACCACGATTGATGTATACATTAATTTTTCTTTTGTTTGCGAACAGTCACTTAAAGCTCTTGTATACGCTTTTAATAAATATTTGAATGCAATGTCACACGAAGGAAAATATTTCTGTAAATTTCAAAATTGTTCTTCGTGATGGTGCTTAATTAATCAAATCATTGTTAATGTACATTTATATTCAAATGCACAACCAATGGCAGCGTGTCATGGGGTAGAATTTCAGCCATGAAGTATGAAGATTTATTTGTTATAAAAATTTTGAAAAGGAGTCTCTTTCATTAAACAAATATTCAGGAAATATGTTTATTCCAGTTTGTAGCAATTGTTTGTTAGAATTTATAGTTCTGTAATAAAATTTTATTAAACGCATTTAAACTGAAAATACACCGTGATCATTAATAATATAAAGAAAAACTTTTATCAAAGCTTCGTGAAAACATATATAAAATAACAACACAAAATTCAAAGAGTCAATTAATCCGATAATAAAAGGTGTTATTGAAACAAATTATAGTGGTAATGAAAATATCTACTTTTAATTTTCCTACAATATATTGAACTCGTATGAAACCAAGGTGAGAACACCAAAATAATGATGGCTCAAGAGTGATTGATTTCTGCATAATCAATAATATTTGAAGTTACAAATACCTTTATGAGCATAAGGAGATACACAAAAATTATAAGAGAGTTGTGAGTAGAAATGAAAAAATAGATCATAGATTACATAATAATAAACAAAAGGTATAGAAATGAAATAAAAGACACAAGGGTGAGAAGGGAGCAGAAATATATTTTGATCACTATTTAGTGACGTCAAAAATAAAGAAAGAAACAAACAAAATGGTGGAGCGATGAAATTAAATCAAAATACAAGCTGAAGAAACAGAAAGTGAAAAAAGTATTTGGGAAGCAGAACAGGTGAAAACTACGATAGTTACAAACAACAGAGATACAAAGTGAAGGAATTGGCAAAACAAGCTAAAAGCAAAAACCATGGGAAGAATTTGGTGAGAAAATGGAACAGGATTACCATGGAAACCAAAGCTATTTTATAGAGTAATCCGATCAGTTAGAGAAGGAAAAACATACAAAATCTCACACATAAAACCAAAGATGGAAAATATTGGGACAGGAAAACGACATTGTAATGAGATGGAAACAGTATTCGAAGAAATGTTAACGATAGATTAAACGCAAATAAGAACAATAGAAGAAGAACACAGGCAGAATTAACGCTGAAGAACAAAAAGAAATAAAGATCGAAGAAGTCATAGCAGCTATAAAGAAGTTAAAAAGGTAAAACAGCCGGTCACGATGAGATTACCACAGAAATGGTAAAGAATTTAGACAGTAAGGGTCTACAAATGCTAAAGGAACGTGTCTAAAAAGCATGGATAGAGGGAAAATGTACCTAACGAATGGGGGATAGAATACTACTGCCGTTGTATAAAAAAAAGGCGACAGGAGGGAGTGCTCAAATTACAGGGGCATTACAATACTATCAGTGATAGCAAAGATATACGAGATGATACTAGTCATGAGGTTAGACAAGGTAACAGAAACCCAATTTGAAGATGCACAATGCGGATTTAGAAAATCAGAGGAGTACAAGACAATATATTCGTAATTAAACAGCTAATAGAAAAATTCACCAACGATAATATATATGTAGCCTTCGTTGATTTCGAGAAGGCGTTTTGACGTATACCAAGGAATATAGTATGGAGTAGACTTGAGAAGAGAAGGATTAATAGCAAATTGATAGCATGTATAAAGAGTATTTACAAAAACACCAGAAGCTATGTGAGAACAGGAAACCTGAAATTGGAAAGATTCTCAATCATGGAGGGATTAAGTCAAGGAGAAGTTCTTAGTCTTGTAGTAGGATATAGAAAAATAATGGAAAGCGTATTTGCCGACGGCTTAGTGATATATGCCAAAACGAACAAAATCTACAACATAACCTAGAAACATGGAACAACGCCCTATGACAAGACAAAGGTAATGGTGTTAGGAAAGGTATCCGAGATATATTAATACAGATAAATGGAAAAGACATTGAACAAGTGCAGACCTTTAAATATTTAGGAGTGCGCTGAAATTATACTACTCT
The DNA here is from genome assembly GCA_030710515.1 of Abscondita cerata. Lineage (NCBI taxonomy): Eukaryota > Metazoa > Arthropoda > Insecta > Coleoptera > Lampyridae > Abscondita > Abscondita cerata. Next base: position 3,690 of record JALBCR010004194.1, read on the forward strand.
CAAGGAAATCTGTGGAAATGAAATTTGGGTATTATCGAAGAGAACAGAAAGTAAAATCAAGCTATTGAAATGAGATATCTCCGAGGAGTAAAGGAATTACCAAAAAGACAGAATTAGAAATGACATCGTGAGAGAAGAGCTAGAAATAGAACCGATTATAAACAGCATTAATCGTCAGAAACTACGTTGGTTTGGACATGTAGTAAGGATGGGAAAAGGTAGAACAGCAAAGAGAATATGGGAGACAAGATCACAACAGAAAGAAGAAGAGGAAGACCTAGAAAACATGGAACAACGAAGTAATAGAGAAGCTGAAACAAAAAGGACTGACAATGAACAAAAGGAAAATGTTGGCAAAAACAAAAAGAATGGGCAAAGAAAAAATACAGTGATGTTTAAGTTTATTATATTAGCGTATCTTATTATATTATTTTATTTTAATATGTTTAATAATTTAGCATATTTAGCTTAATTTCAAAATTTATAGTAAAGTACTTTATTTTCTTGCTGATTGTAATACCTTAACACTTAACGGTAACTAAGGTTAATAGATTATATATATATATATATATATATATATATATATATATATATATATATAATATATAATTTTCCTACAATATGAAAGCTCTTTCTAATATGAACTGTCAAAAACCAATACAACAATTTAACAAAGTCAAATTAAAGCAACAAGTAATGTCGCAAAATTTAGTTTAATTAAGACGGTCAATTAAAACCAGTTGGGAACGCGCGCTTGCATTGCCGGGATGAACAAAAGAACTGCTTATTTAGCTTAAAATTTATAAAAATTTTTTTTAATTTTTTCGGGAGCCGATTTGACCACTTTGCCGATGAGATAGACAAAAAATAATCGAAGCAAAAATGTCTTAGATTTTGATGTTCTATAGGAATCCGAAAGAAAATTTTCAAAAATGTCAACAAGAAGCTACGGACATTCAGACAGACAGACAGACAGACAGACAGACAGACTTTGTGAATTCATAAGATGAACTTTTGTTCATCGAAAATTTTTGAATAATTAAAGGTAACTGGTCAGCAGCAATAATTCTTACCCTGCCTTACAATTCCTGAATTATCTTTAAATTGGATAGATTTTTTTAATTGATTAGGAGGATTAGAAGCAATTCCTTGTGTAAAAGTTTCTAAATGACCCCCAAGTATTTCACTCACCTGGTACTTAATTACAGCTTTAGAGCTTAAAAAGTAAATGAAATTGTTTATTTTAGTGAAATAAAATTGAAACAAAAACATTAAAACCACTTTGCACGTAAAAAAGTTATATATTATGGTTTACGTACGCTTTTATTCTGAATAAGCACCCTATTAAATTACTAATAAACATTTAGCGCAAGTAATTACTAATTAAGTTTGATCAAATCAATCATTAACCAAAGAGCTCGCCAAAGAGTGTGTGTACCCAAGAGTAAATATATTTGTAATCGTAATCTGTTGTTTGAATTACAAATTATAAGTTTCTTTGTTACTATGTTCCATATAATTATTATTTGCAACACATGAATATTAATTATTGAACAACGCTAACATTTTGGCACAAATGTAAAAATATTTAAACAAAAGTTTGTATAAAAAATGATATATGTAGGTATTATTTGAGCGCTTTTCTAAACGCTTTATAATGTAAATTTGATGTGGTTTATGTAAGGGTTAAAGTTGAAGCTACTTTCAGTAAGTACTTCTTAATGATCCATTATGTAAAATAACAAATAGAACCATCATATTACCACTGCGAGCAACAAGAAAAAAATTTAATGCATCCTTGAGCTTATGTACTTACCATTAAGTAGATATTTTACATTAATTTTGTTTTGGTTACAATTGTTCTTCGAGGAGAAAATTAACTTCATTCGAAATAATCCAGCTTAAAAATTGTTTTATGTGCTACTGAAGTATTTATTTAAAAAGTTTCGCTGTTTACTCGGTAACATTTTATTAAACTTGGAGAAACTGTTGTAGTAGACGTACTTTAAAAGTTTCAAAATTGAGAAATAGTGACTACGTTAAAAGTTTTATGCATGAGTACGTACAAGGAATTTTATATATTTAAATGTTTGAAGATTTTAAAATCTTGTCTTATCATAACTAAATTAGAAAATAATAAGAATGCCATATGTACCGGTGTAAAAAAAAGGTAGGCATGGATTTCTCCGGTTTGTCAACTAATTGTAACAAATTTAGTTTCAATTAACGGACTTCATTAATTGCATTTGAAGACGTTTTAGTTTGGTGTCTGTTAAGATGTCGATAAATAATTAGTTTTATCTTGAAATAATTAAATATAATATTTGAAAAAAGCAACTCAGTAAATTGGCTGAAAACAAATGTAAGAGCAAAAGAATAGTGGTAATTTATCGTATTGACCGTGAATGTTAACTTTCATGCGCACAAATACAAGTTATGTGATAAACACTTCTATTTATAATTAAGGCGTGAAGAACCCCCATTTAAAAAGTTTTCTTTATTTAAATTATCTCTGCTGTAAGGATTAACAGAAAACTTCAAGAAAAACATACTCAAGAGGAAAACATATCACGGTTGGTAATTTATGATTAAACAGTTTTGGTGATGACAGAATACTAAAAGGATCACAATGATAAAATTGAAAAAATTAAGAGAGTTTTTAGGACTGGTTCCCGTTTACGTTCTAGGAGATAACCTCGAAATAACATATTGGTAGGAATAGTACTTTTTTTCTTCACAACATCCTTGACAGTAAAGTCTGTGAATCATAATTAACCAAAGTAATTAATCTAAGGCTTAACAATATTAATCATGACAATTATTATTACAGGTTTTCCAAACATTAATTGATATGACAAAAATAAAAACATGTTCATTCGCATATGGTCAACCAAAAGCAAAATTTAAGCAATCGGATTTTTACGAAACACTACATTATTGTAACTGGGTGCTAAATGTGATAAGTAAAGATCGTTGACTACCGTAATTGCACTCTAAATCGTCATAATCTTCAAACAATCCTCATTCGTTCCAACAGAGAAGCAGGAATTCTAGACAGTCAAATAATTAGATCATTTATTTGTCGTATTGTTTTTGAAATGTTTAATTTGAATATGGCGTTAAATAATAGGAAGGGAGTATCATGAAGGAAGAGATCTAGTTGGTAATTACCGGTCTGTTAGTTTGTGGCTCTGTTTTTTTAGATATATTTTTGGGTTTTATTTTGGAAATAAGTGCTTGCTCAACTAATTTATCAGAAGTGGGATTGCAAATTGGTTGCACATGCATATGGTCTGTATGCTGTAAATGTTTGAGAGCAAGTCGATTACGTTGAACTTTTTCTTTCACGCTTAATCCAGTGCGACAATTCACTTTTTTTAAATAGGTTTGTGTAATTTTGAACAACCAGTTCGAAAGCACTGGTTTCAGGGAAGGTAAGGTCTGAAACAAAAAACTTGGAAAAGGAAGGGAAGAAGGTAAGGATAGGATATGTGAAAATGTGGGTGGACGGAGAGGATCGAAGGTGAATGGAAAGTGAAGAAATGGTAAAAAATAGATAACAAAAACTAAGAAAATGAGGAAAAAGGAGGGAAAAAAAGAAAAGAGAAGTGAAGAGGGAGGAAAAATAGGAGATGTAAAAAAATAAAAAAATAGTTTTCGAAAATATACAAGAGGTTTTAAAGTAGTGGAGTTGGTGGAAACATGGTTGGAGAAAAAAGACTGGAGAGAAGGAAACACAAGATGCCACAAGAGTTTGTATGGAAAATACAGTACGCAGAGAGAAGTAAGAAAAAGGGAAGAGAAAAATGGGGAATAATTACAGGAGTCAAAAGGAATAGAGAAATGAAGAATTTTCAAGAACCTCAAAATTTCTTGAACACTATTAAACATACTGGTAAATAAGTTTCCAGCTAACACGTAACAAATTTAATCATAGCAATACATAGGGAGCCAGGAGAGAATCAGTGATAGACTGTGTAATAGTAAATAAAAGGGGTATAGAAGATATATAGAATAAAGAATCAGGAGTAAAGAGGGATTGCTGGAATAAGGAATGTAAAAGACGAAGAAAGAAATGAGAAAAGGGAAGAAAATTGAGAAAAGGCAAAGTAGATATTGAAGAATATAAAATAGAAATGATAAAAATACAAGATATTAAAAACAAGGCACAAGCATGGGCATATATAAACATTAGAAGCAAAAAATACGTGGGAAAAGGATAGATAAGAAGAAATGGTAGAAACATTGTGAGAAACTTTTGGAAGGAAGAAAAGAAAAACAAATAGAAACCAGTATGAGAAAGGGAGAAATAGGATTAAGAAATAAAAAGATAACAAGGGAGGGAATAGAAGAAGCGATAAGAAAAATAAAAATGAAAAGCAGAAAGCACAAATGAAACACAATGCAAACAATGAAAATACACAAGAAAAATATGAGTCAAAATTTTCAATTGAATATGGAAAGGAGAAGGTTTTCGAGAAGAATTAAGGAAGTAGTAATATATTTTACTCTATAAGAAAGGAGAAAAGAAAGAAATCAAGAATTACAGGTGGGTGAGGATAACCAATGCAGCATATAAAATATATAAAGAAATAATAAAAGGGAGACTAGAGAAAGATATGGAAAAAAAATAATTATAATAGTTGACTGGCAGATAGGATTTAGAAAAGAAAGGATATATCAGGGTACGGCAGAAAAACCGTCAATTAGAAATATTTCGGAAACTAGTAGCACCAAAAATTTGAAAATTTGGTACTGTGCTTACAAGACTAGGTTTAACTCACTTAATATTTATTTTATTGTTATTTAGGTTCTACTTAATATTTCAAAAATATAAATTTTTTTAATAAACAACCTCACAAATTTTTCTTAATGATAAAGTAGTTCAAGTAATAAAAATAGGGGCTCCACTTAAAAAACTTAAATTTTAGCATTTTTGTATATTAAACTTTGTACGTCTTTTACGAACACTCTGTATCAATAAATTATATTATTTTATTTCCATGCTGTTACAATACACCTTCTTCTACAAGAAAAAAAGTCAAAGTTAATAATTATGTGTTGTATATGAGAAAAAAGTACGATTATTTTCTGGTCCGAAAACTTAAATTTTGACTTAAAAGTTTAAATATCTGACGAACTGATAGATTTAAGTGTATAATATTACTCACAAAAAGTATTCATAATTTTATACAGAATCTAAAAATGTAATATTATATAGGGTTTGCTATTTAAAATAAGAAAGTAGACATCTACTTTTGGTATAACCGGAAGTGCCGCAATTTCAAAAATATTTTAGCCGAGTATCCTCTAATTTTGTAAGCAAATTTTCAAATTTTTGGTGTCACTGGTTCTCGAGATATTTTTAATTGACGGTTTTTCTGTCGCACCCTATATTATATAAGAAAATAGACATAAAGAGAGAAAAATGTATGCTATATTTCTTGACATAAAAGCTGCTTTCGATAATGTGGATCGGCAAACTTTGTGGAAAATTTTAAAGGAAAGAAATATAAGTGAGAGCTTGGTAGAAACAAATAGAAAAAAAAATGTAAGACGAGAATGGAAAGTAATTTAAGTAAAACGTTTTGGACAAGGAAAAGGCTAAAACAGTGATGTCCGTTAAGACCAAGTTTATTCTCAATTTAACCGTAAAAGAAAAAAATTATAAGTTCTTTATTAATCGTTAGTTCGTTAGTATTTTGAAAACCCATTATACTATTTTTTTATTTTTTAAATAGTACCATAAATAACGCAGTTACTGCTTCATGCGTTTTTTAGTTATCACCCTGTATATTTTAATAATTATGCATTTTATTATTCCAAACAGTTATATTGTGTATTTAATTAGTTAATAAGATATATGCAAAGGTATATGCAGTGATCGCAAGTGTAGTGATACGTGCATGACAAAATTTCAAAACAAGTCACGAGTATCAGAGGTGACAACTAACCCATGTCGTAGTACATAAATTAGAAGTCAGTAACCCACTCCAAAAATAAAGTTAATAAAATTTGGCCTTAACAAAAGAAAGTTGTGATCGTCAAATAAATAAAATGGAAAAGGATCCTACGTTGTGATTATTTTTAATTTATCTACAAGATTTGGATAGATTCGGATTGAATGAGAACTGATTCACTTTGGATAATGTATTATAAACCAATAAATTAAAATAAAACTCACATGCAAACCACAATAACATTTAATATTTAATTCCTGCATAGGCTGCTTACAAAAGGAAAACCTGAAAAGTACATTAGACATACACAAATAACACACAAATCGCAAAGGCATAACACATAAAATGTCAATAATCAAAATATTAACCAAATCAAATAAAACACTGCAACAAGATATGTTCATCATATTTCAATTCTTATGAGATAAATAATCATCAAATAGCCTCATAACTTCGTTTGTCGCATGTTAGTAAAAACACAGAAAACAAAAAAAACAATACATTGCATATACATAATAAATATCATATCAAATAAAATCAAGATCATAAATCAATAACCTCTGCTTTGATATTCTTTGTATCAGCAGGTAAATAATAAGTTCAATCACAATAAATGTCATAGTAAAAGTTTCATGTTAAATTGAGAGAGAGATAAGCTACTCCACTTGCATCAAACCAGCTAGGACATTAAGTCTACTAACAGCTCTTGCCAGGCGGCTTGAACCTCTCTTTTTGGCATTAAGTCGGGGAGAGAGATAAGCTACTCCACTTGCAACAAACCAGCTAGGACATAGTCAACCAACGGTTGTTGCCAGGCGGCTTGAACCGCTCCCTTTCTGACGAACACTCCCCAACGTTTGTTAAATCAAAAATATCAAATAATTCCACGGTGGAGGTGTACAAGCTACTCCACTTGCAACAAACCAGGTAGGACAATTAAGTCAACCAACGGTCGTTACCAGGCGGCTTAAAATACACCCATCCGATTCGAACTAAATCAATATATCAAAAAAAACAACATCGATAAGAGCCTTCATTCAAAAAACGTTCCCCAACTTGTAAAAGTTAAGTACAAACGAATTCATGAGTAAGGTATCGTTCACATCCAGTTAAACTAAATCAATGCAGACACAAAAAAATAAGAATCAACGCACGAATACACGAAGCTTTCCGCTTACATTTACTAAGTTAGCTTAAGAAGTTCTCATTGAACATTACTTTACAATCACTCATGGTAAAACTGCATACAAACATAATAAACTGTCTAGTAACTTCTTAAGTTGAAGTTGACACAACAATTTCGTATACACGTTAATTTTCCGTATACGCAAGTGTTAGCGGAATGGTGCTAAACATTTGGCAATTCTTAATTTTACGTACGTTAATTCAATTCAAATAGATGTAAACGACCCTTAAAACAAACGATTTAAAACAAATAATAATTTAGTAGCGTTCCACATCTTGTTGCATTGTTAGAAAAAATCCCTTTCATATGTTCTAAAAATAGACTGAAAACGCCCAAATTTATGCCTCCGCGACAGTGGTTATTTTACAATCTGAACTAAACATTGTTAACTTATATTTTATCTATTGTTTCCCATAGCAACATATATGAACTTAATATAATTAAACTTTAATAAAAAAAAACATTTGATAAATTGGTAACGAACGCTTCATAAGAGCGTTTTACAAAAAGAAAATACGCGCGAGACGATTCTCTACGCAATAAATTTTCAGACAAAGAAACTACATTAGCGGTTCCTAATTAGTAAATTTTTCTATAATTGTGGTTTAAACAATCGTAAAAGGTAAAACTAAAACGTGCAAAAGGGCAAATTTAAATCTGGTTCAAAATAAAGCATCCCCAAAACTAATCTAAACATACATTGTACATACCTCTAGTAACACGTTACAAGGTTCACACACAAGTGTCCCTGCATCGCCCTTATTTCATTAATTCCAACAAAAAATTTAAGGCGGAGAATTCTTTCCGATATATTTCGAGAGCAAAAGCGTACAAAAAAAAACTAGCGGTTTAATGTGTCGTCTACCTTTTAGGGTAATTATACATAATTTTTTTTTTTATTATTATTTAATTTTTAAGTCTGGAACTCTACACAAGGTTTTGTCAATTATGAAATTGTAACCATATGTATTGTATAGTATAAGAATAAATCGATGTAACGTTACGTGTTAAAACGTGGGGAGTACTTTTTAAGTAGCGTACTATGAAAGATATAAAGTTCAAATAATTCATCGAATAATGAGTGTTAAAATTGGCGTTAACAATTTAAAAAAAGCAGTTTTATACTAAAACTCTATTAAACCACCTTCATATTACGCACGCGCATTGTAGACAGCCCGCGTATTGTAGTCAGTTGCGTATCGGAGAAATTAAATGGAATAAAAATATAACTAATTGACAATAACAAATAAAGTGCATCACGAGGTAATTAATAAATGAATCATTAATGGAACGTAAATATATAAAGAATATGGGCAGTAAGCATCAAGATTATTACAAATATTGAATGAAAAACCCTGTGCGCAGAAGTCATCGTTTATAGACGCAGAACGTTACACTGATTACGTCATTAGTGAATGTAAATAAAGTTAGTGTATTAAGATTGTCATAGCAAAATTTGTATTGGGAATAATCAGCGAAGTTGCCGATCTCTGTGGCTGTAATTGAATATCTCGTGTAAATCTAACTTTAAATTTTGTATAAAATTCAATAAACTGTCAAAGTGTCAAAGGATTTTCATTTGTCAAAAGTGGCGTATGCTCCCGAGATAAAGTATTAAAAATGTCATTTTGGGGCGTCATCTATTGAGAGTGGTTATTTCCAATATAGAAAAAAAGATTGTAACGGAAATATATTTTAAGTTTTCAAACGTACACGTTGTGTCAATTAAAATTCGTCGGGATTTTACAAGTTACGGACTGATTTGGTGTACTAAGTAGGTTAAAAAAGTTTACAGAATTATTTGATATTGCGCCATTCTGAAGTAGGTAAAGAACTTTCTTCGCTACTAACCTCGGGTTGAAAAAAAATACCCTTCTCTACTTTGGTGTGTAATATACTATTTTTTGGGTGTTTTTAAATCTAAAATAGAAGTCCATATTTCTCAGAAACATTCCTCCTTTTGTGTAATTCATGAATCCGCACTCGTATACGATTTTTTTCGTATTTAAAAAATTTTTTTCCAGAAGTAATATTTGCAACTGACTTAATCATTCCGACGATGCCGATGATATATGTACGATACTATAATCAAAAATTCGTAGAGCGGTATCCGTTTCGTCGGTCCCGTCCGTTCGATACCGTTGTATGTGTGTGTACCTTTAATCGGGAGAAATTTTCTGGAAACGATGAAATAGAAGAAAATAAAAGGTTGTTTGAAACAGATAAAAACAGTATCCAAAAGGAATCACGATATTTTCAAAATGTGCATAAGGTGCTACTGGGTTTGACTCTGTAAAGGTAGTACATATTACTATCGATACATGGTTGATGAAAATTGAAGAACACGGAGAGATATTATTTGGACGAAGTAGCAATTAAGCATTTTGCGTTATTAAAAGTAACAAGTGTTGCAAAAAAATAGCGGGATAGCTTTCCGTGCGAAACTAGAAGTAATTTCAAAAAAACATTTGCTGTGACTAAAAACCCAGTCGACTTCCGCTTAGATGCTCAAAATTACCTATGGCAACCACAGCAACATCTTCTAGAATACGTTGTAAAAAAATTGATCCAACTGTAGCAAACGTCAAATGACTCATTTCGTAAAACAAGTTTCTATTGTATTTAACTGACGGTTTGAGCAAATATATATGCAGGGTGATCTGCATAGAGCTTGTATCAATAGTTATTTATGATATAAGTGTGTGAAATAAGACTTTTATGCACGAGTTGCGGAGTTTAAAACACGAACCGTAAGTGAGTGTTTTAACCACAAGGAAGTGCTTAAAAGCCCTTCACATACGTGTCTTATACAATATTTTATCGACGTCACAACAAATTTTTGGAAATAAAACAGTTACTACAACAGATAAACGCATTCGGTTTCACTTTTGTTTATTACGAATCTACGTTGCCAGGCAACTTTGTCAACAAAAATCGTTTAATAATAAAACTTCCATTTAAATTACATTGCACTTTTACACACGATTTTATTTTTTACGAACGATTTATTTAAAAGTAGCATTTCACACACAATTATTTAGTAATTAATGTACTGATTATAGGTTAGACGTAGATAAAAGTCTTTTATCTTGCAGATAAATCAAAAACTTGAAATTTGGTACCAGGCCATAATTGATAATTTTTGTTCTACCTAAAATATTTTTAGACCTTCAGCTAGTCCAGTGTGCCAATTCTAAGTTTATATTACCTAAATTATGTTATTTTACTTTTTGCTATGAGGGTGGCGCGAGAGGCGAGAACGGATCAAGTTCAGTCAGTTGTCCAACGTGTGTGGACGTGGTTACAGTTATGAATATTAAATGGAGACGTTTTTGAAAAGATCTGCTGAGGCCTCCACGTCTTCTGGTTTATGTGTGGCAGTGGCGGAAGTGAATCAAAATCTAAGAAAAATAGACTTTACGACGATAATTATTTGCAATATGGTTTTACTGTATGAAACCATCAAAACTTAAACGTCACCTCTCAACTAAACATCCAAAGGAAGCTGATAAATCTTTGGATTTCTTCTACCAAAAGTTGAAAAGTCTTAATCAACAGCAAACTACTATGGTTCATGTACGGGGATATATTGAAAAATTCTTAGCCTACTATAGAACCAAACAAAATTTCAATGTCAAAATATTTTATTACTCAACATATTCTCCTCTTAATTGGATACATTTATTACAGCAAACCTGCAACGTCTCTAGACCTTTCAAAAAAATGTTTCTTCTTGCTCTGCAAACCAGACCTCCACAGCTTCTATTACCTCCTTGTTGGAAAAAATGTACGTCCTTTTAAACTTTTTTTCAGTTGAGGAAAGAAGTGATAGTCGGACGGATCCAAATCAGGTGAATAAGGGGGGTGTTCTAGTAATTCAAACCCTAAATCACGAATTTTTGCATGGCAACATGAGATTTGTGTGCAGGGGCGTTGTCCTGCAAAAACAAAACACCTTTGGATAGCTTTCCGCGTCTTTTCTCTTTAATATTTTCCCGTAGAGTGGTTAGTAATGTCGAATAGTAATCTTCAGTTATTGTTCTACCCTTATCAAAAATCAATCATGATTACTCCATGGCAATCCCAAAAACTGAAGCAAGAACTTTTCCAGCAGATTTTTGACACGAAACTTCTTAGGTCTTGGAGAACCAGAGTGTCGCCATTCCATCGATTGTTGCTTTGTTTCTAGATCGTAGAAATGTACCCAAGTCTCATCCATAGTAACAATTCGGTTTAAGAAGTCTACATCGTTTTCAAATCGAGCACAGATCAAACGCATGCTTCTACCTTTGCACGCTTTTGGTCAACATTCAAACATTTGGGGATCCATTTTGCAGCAATTTTCTCATGTCCAAATTGACGTGAACCATATGATGAACGCGTTCGTATGAAATATTCAGTGCTTCAGATATCCGTTTTAGCCCAATTCGACGGTCTGATAAAATCATGTCATGAACTGCATCGATATTTTCGGGGACTGACACAGAAACTGGCCTTCCCGATCGGTCATCATCTTCAATGGAAAATTTACCTCTTTTGAAACTTGCATTCCAATTTTGACGGTCGCATACAAAGGACATTGATCACCAAGGGTATTAAGCATATCTTTGTAAATCTGCTTACCTCTTAACCCTTTTAAATACAGGTACTTGATGATGGCTCGATACTCCAATTTTTCGATTTTTACAATTTCGGTGGACATTTTTTCATTTAATTTATTGCGTGACTCTGGTTTACTTTTTGACGTCAAACTTTACACTGACACTTCTAATAAGTTATTGTTCGTTGCTATGGTAACGCAATATTTTGTTTATGCAAGGAACTGGTCTAGGCTAACTAGATATCAATACATCCTCGTAATGGTGTTTGTGATTGCGGAAAACCATTTCTCGTTATAACCGATAGCGCTATAGCTTTTATTACTAATCTGCTTGAAGAATTTTCTAAAAACTTCAAGTTCAACAAAAAATTTAGATGTAAAGGCGGATTAAGTGCGAAATTGAATAGAAAAAAATAGAGAAAATGAAATTAAATTATGTGATTATCCTGGCGGTAAAAATTCAAATGTAAGAGACTTAGTATTAGTAAAAGCTCATGTACCTTCTCCTAGAGAATGCAGGAAATTACAGTCAAAAAGTAACGGTCCTTATTGTTTTAGTTGATTTTTTTTTCTATCAAAATTGTTAAGTTGCGACCCTGTTAGACGTTTATTTCATTTTTCGAGCAAAATATTTTATATCGCAGGATCGATGTGGAATTCTGCGCAAAACGCTTGTTGTTACTGTGACTAACTAAACAAAAGAAAATATTAAAACATTATTAAAACAAATGCGACTTTATTTTTGCTTATTTTTCCTTAGACTTTTTCCTTTCATTAAATTAATTAATTTAAGGTGTATTCAACCAATTAATCCAAAACTAATTAAAAATATTCTCAATTCACGAGTAAATCATCATAATTTTATAGTACGCCAACCTTTTGTAGAAACTAGATCTTGAAAAATTTATAATATGTAACTATCTCACCGGACTTTCTTTGTTTCACATTCAATTTTGGTCACATTAATTTGGTCACATTTAACATTAAGTTAGTTCGTAAAAATTTAAATAAACAAATTATATTATTTAAATGATAAAATTTAATTGTTAAATTGATACTAATACACTAATTTACTCTGGAGTTGTTTAAGTTTAAGTAGAAAGTAAACATGTTTATTAGAAGGTTAATTCAGATTATACAAGTGAAATTGGAGTTAATATAATAATGTGTTATAATATTGTTCCTTTATTAAACCGCGGATAGTTATTAAATACACGAGTTAAAGTAAATAATTGCATATAGTTAGTTGTGGTAACACAAATTGTAGTAATATAATTATGTATAACTTTGTGTACTAAGAAAACATGTTAATATCCGCAAATGACCAGCTTTTATAAACAAACTAATTCAAATAGTGGAAAAGTGAAAAGTAAAAAGTAAGATAATATAGTACAAATAAAAGTTTTAAGAAATGTAATTTGCAACAAACAACCGGTTAAAGAAAAGTTGTGTACCTAATACAAGGCTTTAAAAAAAAATTATGTTACTCGCTTAAACTTCTGGCATTATAAAAACCACAAATTACGAAATTTCATTAAAATCGTAGACGTAGTCTTTGTTGAAATACAGTTTAGCTGAAGCGTAAGTTTTGTTATCTATTTGTTATAAAATTTTGGTGTCAAATCCTCCACGTGCATGAATTATAATCATGGAATTGAGACGCAACAATTTGTGAATTATTGTTTTTGATCATTTATTGATGTCTAATTTTAATCTACATAGTGATATCAAATTGCAATCTATTTCTTATGTTTTATAGAGCCAAAAAAATTATTAATTTATGACTTCTAATAAAAGTGTTCACAAATTGATTTTTTTATACGTAATAACTGTATACAGATATAGACGTCTATTTGTAATCTAATCAAGCAGGTAAAACTGTAATCGAAATTGCATGTTTTATTCAGGTAAAAAATGAATGTGTTTTAGACGTCTACTAAAGTATATTTTAATTTTATCTAAATCGGATGCAATATAGACGTTAATCACGGGAACAATGCGATGTTGAAATGACATCGTAGAATCAGGCAATTGTGACCATCTATAGACGATCATAATGACATTAATTATATATTTTTTAGACGTATACGTGTTCTCGGGTTAGCAGGATGTTATTATTTCACATTCTTATCGTGTGCTATAATATTATTCTGTTAACTTTGTCTTTTAATTAGTTATTAACTAGTTTTTAAGAAATGACTAATAATTAAATCATTATCATATTACAACAACAACTTTTTCCGTTATTTATCCAAGTAAATAGTTTTTAGTTTTATTCTTCGTTTTTTGAACCAAAAATTAATCAATTTTTTTTAGTTTTATTCTTCTTTTTTGAACTCGAACTTAATCAATTTTATACTTTTGTCACACTGTAGTGATATAACTTACTGTATTTTTGCCCTTTTTGTCGAACAAGATAGAACAGTGAAAGACTTTTATTTCCCTCGTCTCCTTAAGAAAGATAAACTAAAATTTAATAAATAAATACATTAAAACTGTTTTATTGCCACGCGTCCTTCAAAGGGATATGAAATTGCAATTATTTATGTGTGTAGATAAATAGTGTACCAATCGTCATAAAACTGATTTCCCAAAAAATTTAATTTAATTTTAAAGAGTCTACGTCAATCAGTTACAAATTATCATTAGATGTTTAAATAACTGACATATTATACAAGGTCAAACCTAGGCTTTAAGACAATTATTATTTCAATTTAAATGAAATTTCATTTTTTCAAATGTTCAAAATCAATAAGCGTTACGCACCTTTAAAGGTGGTTGCGCCCACTATATTTAATGTGCACTTAATATTCCATTTATTTATGAATTTCGTGGAATAATCACATAAAAGTCCATTATTAGGTGTATGAAGAAGAATAGATAGAATTATTAAATTTAGGGGAAAAACGTTAGGTTGTGTGTCTTGGAGAATATTGTTTAGTAAAAGTTGAAAGAGTTAATGATGAAATATGTTACTTAAGTAACCATTGTTGTAAAACAGTAAATTGTTTTTTATCGTTACTGTATCAATATTTTTCACTTTTTGAAGTCAGTCAATTACTAAGTTTTCTTGCGTTATAAACCGTTTTAATATAAAAATATTAGATTGTCGTCAACAATTTCTAAATATTGAACGTTTTCGATATAATTAAGTTTTGTAGTTTTTGTCTACAACATTTGGAGGTCCCACCGAGATGGAGAACGTTCAAAATAAATACGATTATAGACAAAAATCTTTTGTTACTAATATGGATGTTGTTGTAAAAGAATTAGAGCAAGAAGTTATTAACAGAACTATCCTACAAAAGCATTTGGCAGCAGTACAACGATCTCAGGAAAGATTTCTTGTTAGTAGTGATTGCCTTTTAGAAGCAAAGCAAAAAAATAACGCAGACATTAGTGAACTGGTCAGTTTAGAATTAGAACAAGGTGAATTATATCGTAGCAATTATTAGTGACATTAAAGTGCGATTAGCAAAACTAGTAATTCATGATGAAGATGCAATTAGTCGTAGTGGATACAATCTCCACCGTTTGCCAAAGCTAGAACTACCAAAGTTTGGAAGAGAAGCGCGTGAATGGTTACAATTTTGGAATGCTTTTAAATCTATTCATGACGATGACTCTATAACAACAACAGTAAAATTTTAATACCTGAGCAATTGTATGGTGAATGGTTCGATAGCGCAGGAATTAGTAAAAAGTTATCCGTTGACAGAAAGTAATTACCCTCGTATAGTAACAAGCCTTAAAGAGCGTTTTGGACGCGAAGAGATGTTAGTTGAAGTGTATGTTAGAGATCTAATCAGTCTTATTTTACAAAATGCACAAAGCAAATTTTTTTTGTTGTCTACTAAATTGTCAGCACAGTTAAGAGCCCTTGGATCCCTAGGAGTTACTACAGACAAATGTGCGGCTATTCTTTATCCGATGGTCGAATCGGCTCTTCCAGAAGAAATATTTGTTGCTTGGGAGAGGCATCGACACCAAAATACTTTGAAATCATCTGATAAAAGTGAAGAAAATTTGGAAAAGTTAATGGAATTTCTAAAGCATGAAGTTGAAGGTACAGAACGCATTCGACTTGCACGTCAACTTTTTATTCTACTGGAAATTTAAAGTCTAAGTTTACAACAAAGGTGCAACCAGTTACTGCATCTAGTCTAGTCGCAATTGAAGTAAAGCCAGGTGATACCTGTGTATTCTGTGACGGAAAGCATTTTAGTGAAAAGTGTTGTAAAGCTGTTTCTAGTTTCTATGTCCATAGATGAAAGAAGAAATTTGGTACAAGAAAAACGTCGTTGTTTTGCTTGTTTAAAATCTGGTCATGGAATAAAAGATGCAGAGAACGGGTAAAATGTGTTTCATGCGGAAATCCTATGTCAACAGATTGGTTCAGTTTGTGATAAAGAAAAAGAAATTGAACAAAACCAATCACAAAAATCTGTTGAACTTTGTAATCACTTGCAATCTACCAATGTAGTGTTTCAAACTGTTTTAGTGAAGATTCATGGAACGAAAAGAAACAAAACGGTTCGTGCATTTTTTGATACTGGTGCACAATGTTCTTATGTACTAAAAAATACTGCTAATGAAGTAGGATTAGAACAGTTGAGAACAAAAAAAGTTGTACATCTGTTATTTGGTGGAATTGAATTAAAGCCTCAGAAGCACTATTGTTATAAAATTCACCTATCAGATATCAATTCCGAATTTTTATGCAATTTTGAAGTTTAAGATTCTACATATATCTGTGGTAATCTATCAGAACTTCCTCAAGGTAAATGGATTGAAGAGTTGAAAGAGAAAGGTATCACTATACATGTAGTTAACCACTACTCGAAGGAAATTGAGATATTGTTAGGGGCCGATGTCTATGGAAAGTTGTTGACTGGTCGAAAAGAAGAGTTACTTTCAGGTCCTGTTGCTTTAAAGACAAAATTTGGATAGACTTTTGGAGGAAAATTATATCATATACATTCATTAAGTGACAGTACTATGGCGGTTTTGTCATACCATGTTAAAGATGTATCGATTCAAGATCTTTGGGATTTGGATTTAGTTGGTATTACAGAACCAATGAAAGATACAACAAAACAAGAGTTAGCGGAAGCAGCAATGTGTCATTTTCAAAAACTGTGTCTAGAAACAAAGATGGAAGGTACGTAGTGCATTTACCATGGATAGAAGGGCACTTACTACTTCCAGATTATAAAGCATAGCTGAAAAAAGTTAATTAGTATAAAGGCCAAATTAGAAAAACAAGGTGTTATTGAATCTTATCATACTGTCTTTGCTACACGGTTAGAGAAGGGAATAATCGAACTTGTAAAAGAAGGAAATAGACATTACATTAGTCATCGTGGTGTTTTAAAACCCGAAAGTGAAACTACGCCAGTACGTCTAGTATTTAACGCTTCTTTTAAAACAAAATCCGCCTTTAAATGATTGTTTAGAAATTGGACCAAATATGCTTAAAGAAATACCTGCTACTTACTTCGTTTTTGTTTGGGATTAGTTGGTGTGTCAGCTGACATTGAAAAGGTATTTTTACAAATTGAAGTAGTTGATGCTGACCGAGATAGCCTACGTTTCTTATGGTGTAAAGATTCACATTTACAAACAGTTTAAGAGTATTGTCATTGTAGGGTAGTGTTCGGAGTAAAATCAAGTTTTTTTCTGTTAACGGAGGTAATAAACTATTTGTTAGAACATTGTAAACAAGAAGACAAACAAATAGCTGCTATTTTAAAGAAATCCTTTTACGTAGACAACGTGATAACATCTGTATCTTCAAGTGAAGAAGCTTTTATATTTAAAAAAATCAGTTAAATTATTAACCAATGCAAAAATGAATTTGAGGTGTTGGGAAATTGGACCATCACCTGCAGAAAAAGTAGTACCAGTTTTCGGATTATCTTGGAATTTAAAAAATGATACATTGGAATGTGATATTAAAGGAATTCAAAAGAAATTGGGAGAAGGTGTAGTTACAAGAAGAAAGATTTTATCAGTAGCGCACAGTTCACTACACGGATTAACAACAGCGTTAGCCTGGATAAGAAAAGACAATAATTGGTCAGTATTTGTCACTAATAGAGTTAACGAGATAAGACGTTTAACAAATGTAGAAAATTGGTGTTATGTTTCTGATAAATGTAATCCAGCTGATTATCCATCACGAGGTTGTAGTATGAGTACATTAGTTGATATTTGATAGTGGGAGAGACCAGAATGGTTGAAACACTAAGAAGATATGTGGCCACATATAACTGTTACTAAGAATATTGAAGAAATCATGACAAAAAAGAAGAAATTAGTAGTATCACAAATAAATAAAGAAAACATTGATTTGCTATAAGGATTTGCAAAAATATCAGATTATCACAAGATTCTTCGCATTTTAATGTATGTTTGTCGTGCTATTGATTTATTTCGCCATAAAAATCTAGGAGCAAGTAAAGAACCAATTTCATGTAAAGAATTAGAACTATCAGAAAAGACAATAATAAAGTTAATTCAGAAACAGAATTTTGATGAACCACGGGATTTTCAATTAAAAAAATTACACATTTTTCAAGATAGAAATGGAATCTTGCGGTTAAAAACACGTATATTATTGAATACAGATGAGATTGGTTCTTGTCCAGCAGTTCTACCTTCCTAAGACACTATCGTTCACCATTTGATTTAGAGAATACATGTATTTTCATGCCATGCTGGAATCCAAATTATGATGAACGTTATCCGAGAAAAGTATTGGATTCTTCATTTAAGGCGCACAGTAAAAATGTTATTGGTATAGTTGTGTAAAGTGTTTACGATATCGTAGTCAACATGTTGAAGTTCCAGAAGGTTCATTGCCAGAAGATAATATAAATCTCCCATTTAACATTAAACCTAACTCCTCCTTCTTTGCTAATTTCATACGTCATTTGCTTCATCAGAAAATTTTCTATTTCTGAATGTACTTTTTTTTAACCTGTCCTATAATCAAAATTTTCTTCATAATACACTTCTAATTCTTTTTCATATTCCTTGTTGTTGTTTCCCATATTTTCCATATCATTTTTTAAATCTTCCTTCATATTTGTCTGTACTTTTTAAATCTTTCTTTGATGTCATTTTCTTCTCTATATTATTCATACTTGTTTGCATGTTATTCAATTTTTAAATAATTTTTGAAATAATTGTTCTTGTGAACTTGTTCCACCTATGACCTGGTCTTGTCTTCTTGATGTCATATTAAACAGAGTTAGGTACCTTTTAAATTAACTCAAGTTTGGGTCGCTAATTGATTATATAAATTTATCTGCGCTTATGCACAACCTGGCGTCATAAAAATTTGATAATTTTTATGTACTAATCTACCCTAACGTTGCTGGAGCCATAATATTGTTATGTATAATTAACCGCTCAATGTAAATCTAACTTTGTTTAGGATAAACTATATTATTTTTATTTAAAAAAATTGCATATTATATTTCATGACATTTTATTATTATTAATTATTTTACACACCATCTAACCATTCTCGTTTACATGGTTACCTCGACAAATTCATTCATTCAATTTACAATTAAGAAATATTTTTTTAAATTTAAATCATAACAAAAATAATAAGAAAAATTCAAAACAAACAAAGAAATTCTCCATTACCAACATTAATTAAGATACTAGGTATCAATTGTAAAATAAACGACAACTATAATAGTAGGTACTTACTATAAAATAAGATACGATAGACGGACTTAAAACATTCAGCAAATGATGCGCGTGTTGGAAATATACGTGACATTGTGAATAATCTTGGAATTATATACAAAAATTCAATAAGTACAATTTGCGGATAATATACATTATTAACAACTCTTAGGAGAGAGCACGCATAAAACAACAAAAAAAGTATAAAAAAAATTTGCCTACAGATGTGTAGCAATTAACACAAAATTCAAAAGAATTACGTACTACGGTAGCAAGTGGTTGAGTTACTATAAGTCGCATCATTTATTTATCGATCTCTTCTTGTACAAATGTGAACTTACACTAGAGTTTTTTTACTCCTCAAGAGTCCCAAAAGGACGAAACAACTGACGAGTGATTCTCGGTGTTTTTTTGCAATTGGGTAATACACTTTTCTTTCAAAAAATGATAAATTAAAGTTTGTGGGTATGTATAAAAACTGTTAAAATAAAAAAAAATCGTTTTCGAGAAATTAGTCTTAGAAATTAATTTTCCCGCTTAAAAAAAATTTATGAGTTGTGTCGACAGATGTTATATAAGCAGCCGTCGCCGTCTGTTTGTGTGGTTGAACATATTACCGCAGATCATTTACATTTTTGAAAAAATTTTATAACATTTTATTGAATTTCAAATGTCTCAAACAAAAAGTACGCTCCTTAGAATAAGTGGTATCTTGAATTAGGTTGTGTTAACATATAAGTATCTATACGTACACCTAATAAAATTTTTGTATGTGTGTCACAAGACCATGAACGCAATTCTAGCTGGTTTAAAGCAGTAACAAATGATATGCCGAAGTCAATGTCTATGATTTTCTGCTGTGATCATTCTAATATAAGTTTTTTTCATTATCAATTGTTCTAGTTTTGTGTTAAAATACATTTTTCTTTGTAGTTTTAACGGGATACCAAAAATTATAAGAGGGTACAGAACTCTAAGGATAACATTCTCTTAAAGCCAGATGTAGTTTCCGTCAGAAAAAAAAATTAATGAAGAAACTTTTTCTGCAGCTGTACTAGAACGTCAATTGGAAAAAGTTGACTCTATGAATACTGAATTAGAGAAAAAATCTGGAGTGCATGTTTCTACATATGACTTTTTTGGCATTGCGTTTGGCTAAATATAAATTAGCTAAACTTCAAGAAATTGCAGTTTTTAACTCTATAATATCATTTATAAGCTATATTATAATGATTAGAATACGATAATTAAATGGAAAACATTTTTTTTTCAAGCCAAAGCTTTTGGTTGTCAATTAAAGAATCGACTTTTTATAAACAACTTACACATCCATCAGCAAATTTTTATTTTATATTACTAAAGTCTGTATACTATTGGCGCGGAGTAATAAATCATAATTGCTTGAAATAATTCTTTATTTTCTTGTGCAAGCGGTACTTCTACGGTTTAGTAAAAACCAATAAATTCTAACCAAAATACGATCATTGTGCCGCTCTTGCAGCATATCGACCCATCTAGGGTCTGAGAACAATAATTTAATCTCTGTAAACACGTTGCCATCAGCCCAGGTACTGACGAAACGAGAATCATAGCCGTAGATGTGGGTATTATACCAAGATACAAAAATAATGGTATATAATACGTAAGAAGTAAAATTTGTAATGTGATCTACTATACAAATAAAATAAATAACATATAAAGGTAGATTTTACTATTATAATATATTTACCTACTAAAAATATGATTTTCCAAACGTATCAGGTACCTACGCCACTGCAATACGGGAGATTCGATAATTCTAACAGGTTTATTACTCCGCGCCAATAGTATACTGAGTATATTTGGAAATGCTACTCTAGAGCGCTAGAGAGCGCATTTCTATAAGTGTATAACTATGCGTTTTTTTTATTATATGCGCATACATCTATCAAATTTTTGTTTTCAAACTCAAAAAAATGTATTGCAAAATTTTTTAAATCTTTATGTTAATAAATTACCCAATTCTCAAAGTCAGAACTCAAAATTAAAAAACCAGCAATGCTTCACAGAATTCCACATCGTAATCAATAGCATTAAAGAAATGAAATAAAGTTTTATCAAATGTAACTTAAGAGGGGCAATTAAATAATTTGTGAAAAACATGCACCTACTAAAATCAATTAGTTTTCAAAACAAGCTTAGTTACAGTCAAAACGGTAAACAGTAATTGAAGTAGAAGGTTTCAAAAAGGTAATCCCATTTTTTGATTTATTAAGTGTATATAATTACTGATTTATCAACAATTGAAAAACAATAACAATTCAAAATTTATCATACGGATAATCACTAAAACATAAGATATCCAGTGGTAAGTTCCAATGTTTCGAATCTTTGAATATGACTTATGTCAAATGTTTCATTAGTATTAACAATAAACTTTTCTGTTCACATTTATTAATTAAAGTTCAGCAGTATTGGCAAAGATGGCGCAACAAATGTGTAACTAATACCGATGCGATAGTTAATGTGCAGCGTTGCCACAATTGTATAATTTCGACTTATAAATCATAGAAGATAAAGATAAAAGACAAGTTTGAGTGCTCATGTTCATTCACCATTTTCAAGATTTATTCGGGGGTTGATAATAAGTATGTAACTAATAACTGTATTGTATTTCGCATATCCGCGTGTATCAACTTGCAACACCGCCGCATGTAAATGTGTAAAACACCTTATTGAAGACAGCGCCTTCTGTTAAAGAAATTACAAAATTACCGATACTGGTGAATGTCTAGACTTTTGTAAAAATTTATTAATTTAGGAACAATAATGCGATGCTAACGCCATCCGTGGATGTTACGAGTTTGACATTTTCTGATGCCCCACTTAAAACAAATAATGTATCTTTGTTAATACGCTTTTATAAACTACATATTTGTTTATTTTTATTATTAATTATTAACGTGGTGTATTGTTGGTGTCAGCGTAAAGATTATATCAATAAATTAGCAAATTTTTGGTTTCATACAATTTCGTTTTTATTTATTCTATAAAGTATAGGTATGTTTTATAACCAAACAATATCAAACAGTAAAAATCTAATACATAGATTGTTTTTGAAGTAATTAAATGTCAACTTATTTTCGAGTGCAATCATTTTTTGATACATAGTAGAACATACATTTTCCCACGAGTAAAAATGCATTTCTTTTGTATTTGAATGAAAAAATTCAAATAAGTTTTTACATAAAAATTTGTTTAACACGAAAAACCAATTGCATTCTCAATAAGTAAATAGTCTATCACTTTAAATTAATACTTAAAATGTAACAAGTGTTCAAATAAAAAACTGAGCTGGACATGCCGTGGAATTTAATTTATTTAATTATTGTTACATGCACACAAAATACACCAAAATAACTAGTGGTGGCATGGACCCCTGCATTAAACCGCCAATAAAACAAATATTATTTTACATACCATATTTGAATTCTATCCCCTATTTTGTTTTACCTGACTACTTTGTTTAAAAAATTACTAAATGTCAATGATAATTTCAAGACCTACTCAGCTTAGTTTTTTTATTTGTACACCGTTATACTAAATATTTCAAAATATTGCAACGTCGTCGTATTAACCAAAGTAAATTCACATAGTTTAGACATTCGTAAATACGTAAACAAACATTAGATGATAATATTAATAATAATTTTATTAATCCATAGGATTATACATCATATATTGGATATCTCAAATTTACCAACAAAATAAAATATTATTAAACTAAACTATTAACAAGAATTCTTCAATAAAGTAGCACATATAGTTGCAAAGAATGCGATGTGGAATGTTATTAATAATCACTCCTATATAGTGAGGAATTGATTTATGGGTTTTAATTTACGTAAGTCAATTTGAAGATTACATTACCGTACCTTGCACAATAATTGTGATTTTGGTAAATTTAGAAATATTTTTTATAACAAATTATAATAACTCAAGTATATGGACGCGTATATAGATTTCTGGCAATTTGAGTAACTTCTCCACTTTCAATATTTTTCTACATGAATCTCTAGATAGTTAGATAGTTCGATCTTAATGCCAGTTTTTGTGTTTTAAAAACCTAACCTTTTTAGTAGCTGTGGAGTTTCTTCATAAAATTTCTATTCAAAACGATTTAAGAACTATTTTGTTAGTAATGTTTGACAATCATCTTAAACAAAACGGTTTGATTGTAAATTAAAGTATCTCGTACTCATCAATTTAAATAAATTCTACAGTGTGTCCATGGATGGGGTATCCTATAGGTGAAAATTTTTTTTTAATTTTAGTTTCAGCGAAAAATGTCGTTCTTGATGAAAAGTTTTGCTTGTTCTAAAACCAATTCAAAGAATTATAGTAAGTATCATAAAGAACAATGCAGAGTAATCATGTAAGAAAAACTAACAGTAACAGTAAACAAAGAACATCTATTCAATATATACTCTTTCAACTTCAAAATATCTCTCAATTCTTCTTCGAAATTCTTTCTAAGCGTTTCGTAGCATTTCTAAGCTTGGGGAGCAAACACTTCGTACAGTTCCATTGGCATTAGTTTATTCTACAGCAGAATATTGTGCTCCTGTCTGGTTGAATAGTTATCATACAAAAAAAAATAGATGCCCAGTTGAATTGCACTATGCGTATAATTAGTGGAACCATTAAATCTACTCCTCTCGATTGGCTTTCTGTTGATTGTAATATTACCCAACGACCATTCGACGAAAAGCTGCGTTAAAACGAAAATGCGATAAATGCCAACTTAACAAAAACTTACCATTTTGGAATGACATTGACAACCCTCCTGCTAAAAGACTTAATCTTAAAGTCCTATATGGTTGCAAGAATACTTAAGTACGGCTTTTTCCAAAGTTGAAGAGTGAAAAAAATTATGGTCTGGAGTTGATGTTTTCAATAAACATTTCATTGATGATCCAACAATAGAAGTCCCGGGCTTTGATCAAAAAAGAAAAATTTGGTCAAAAGTTAATCGCATAGGAACAGGTCATTCAAAATTCAACTTTATGTTGTTTAAATGAGGTTCGATTTTTAATCCAAATTGTGACTGTGGAAACAAACCGGAGACCGTTACACAAATTGTAGAGGATTGTCAATTAACGAAGTTTAAAGGAGGGTTTTCAAACATTCATAATTTAACGAATGATGCTACATTATGGTTTACGAATCTGAAGGACATCTGAATTTCAGCAATATTTTATATTCTTGTCCTGATTATCGGTTTTTGCATTATCTTATTTTGCTATTTTTTTAACCTACTATTTTTTTCGTCATTGTCGTAACTGGCGCTTGGACCGGTCCATTATATGTCGTCATGAAATGACTGTGCTGTTATATTTTATGTTCTTATTTACCTTCTTTAATGTTTACACACGTAATTAATATTATTACATATGAATACTAAGGTGGGTAAGGGTTGGCATGTTTAAGTTTTAGTAGTTTTCCTAAACCTTGAAGCAAATGCTTTATCAAGACAAACCAATCTATTATTGCACAAGGTTTTTCACTACACTATACAGGTTTACACTGATCTTCTGGGGCACCATACATAACACTTACAGCACAATACAATTATTAAAATGTACCATACGAATAAATAAAATAAATTGCTTGTTTCAAATCGTCAATATTATGGTTTTTATAAAACTGACTATAAAATGATTTTGATTTTAAAAAACTTCAATTTTATTTTATTTTATGGGGCAAAAACTTTTTATCAAGAATGACATTTTTAGCTAAAACTAAAATTAAAAAATGTTCACCTATACGACACCCCTCCGTGAAGCATTTTTGCAATTTGTAGCAATTAACTAGATTTAGTGATATTTTCACCAAACTGTAATATAAGATTAGTTAAAGAAAACACAAGAAATAAGCTCACAACCGGATAATACTTAATAACGAAATATGGACCCATACCTTTTACGGTAAAAGTTTAAGAAGCAAGTTTTCTATCGTTTATAACTAATTAAGCATTGAGTAGATCTTCAATATAAAAAATAATTTGTGCTTTAATGATGTTGACTGCCAATTACAGACAAAATGAGAACAGATGTCCTAGAACACTACCTTGCGGGACACCAACGTTAGAATATAATACAAATAAATTAGTTTGTTAATATTACACATATTGTTTGCGATTAGATCATAACATTTACCTTGAATATTCAGATTGTTAAATGTGTTTATTAGACTAAGATAATTTACAAAATCAATAAAAAACAATCCTGAAAATGAAATGTTTTGTGGTAAATTTTAAAATTATAAAAGTTAAATGGATTTATTAAGTATAAATTATACTGAATTGGTTTTATAGGGTCAAATTGAATCTGTACATCAACTACAACAAAGCTCCACGTTTGAATGATATAAATATGGAGATGATTTGATAATTAAAATATAAATGATGATTTAATCTTTAGATCAATTAAAGTTTTCTCTCCATGGATTTTTTTAGGAGAAACAACATAAACACAAATTTATTTTCTCAGGGTTATTTTGTAAATTAAATTCGTTTTGCCGACTCGTTTTATTCTTTTATGACTTATTTATAATTGATTAAGTGTTACTTATAAACGGGTTTCATATTAAAAGCTCATTTATCATTAAATCAAAATACTAACAACAACTAGACATTTATATTTGTTTTATCATATTAACATTAATTTTGATGATATAAAATTTTATTTGTTAAAACTTTTATAACAACTTTTAAACAAATTGTAACAATTATCTTAACAGTTAAACTACAACTAGTTATAACTAACCCTCGGTCATATGTAAATGGTAAGTATTTATTTTTTGTTATTAGGATAGTTTTAACTTTTCCGTAGCTTTAAGGTTATTTTTTAGATACCTGGTGAATTTTTCCATAGAAATATATTGCGCAGCTTACTCTACGTCTTTGTACTTATTCTCAATGCTCTCTAAGGTGATAATGTTTGGCACTTATTTTCTGACAACAACCCAGGTAATTTTTATCGTCGCACTGCGTTTGCTTTTAATTATTTCCGTTTTAATGTCACAACACTTCGTCAATTTTTCTACTATGAATTTCAAATAGTAATACTTCTACGATGCACTCGACGATAGGTAAGTACTTTCTTTAATTTTATTTTATTAAATTCTTTTTTATTTGTTAATTGTTTTAAGCCTGTTTTAATTCATAATTCTTGTACGTCGCATTAGTTATTTATTCTGATGCATTTCTACCTTCGGTTTTACCGAGAAGTAGGTAGCGTCTGTTGTCCACCTGTATTTATAATCTTATCACAGCCCACTTTGGTTTAGTATTATTTCTTGTCGAAGTTTGTTATTTTTCGAGCATCGTTTGTGTTTTGACAAGTACTCCCTCTCTTGGTAGCCTTGTCGTACTATTACCATTTTCACCAGTTGTCTTGGAATCTCTCTAATCTACCATCCTAGTGACTACAATTACATGTGACTACCTTCTACGCATTTTTGTCTGGGCTTCTGCATCAAACAAACGAGCTTGCTACTGGGGACATTTATATCGTAGAATTTCTTATTTAAAGTTCAATACTATTGCTATAATCAATGATATCACTACAGTTAGTAAATAATTTTCTATCAAAGTTACGGGCAGATTTACAAAGTAATTTTTAAAGTAAACAATAGATTAATCATCTTGATAAGATAAGCATCAATTTACAGTAGGTTTGTTTTTATAATTTTATTAGTAATATACTTCCAAGCGCGCTCTTTTTGTTTGTAAGTTATATTAGACTAGTGTAATGGAACAAAATGGTTTTATATCTAATTAAATATGTTAACAACTATATCGCGAGTGGGTTGCTGTTCTATGTTAATCTACAGCAGCCATGTCAAACTAGCGACCCGCGGGCCGCATGCGGCCCACTGATCATTTTCGTGCGGCCCCGAATCAATTTTGAAAACAGTCATGTAATGCGGCCCGCGAGCCTGTTAAAAACCGAAAATAAAATACTGTGATGATGAACTAAGATGCACGCTCAACCTAAAAGCCTGGCTTGTTCCGGAAAGTTCTATCGCGCGAGAACACAGATGACGCTACCTGAACATTCTGGAAAGAACTGTCGAGAAATCACAATCCGTATATAAGCCAATACCGCTCGATTCAGTTCAGTTGTTCAGTCAGTTATGAGTCAGTTGCGATAGAATTGCGAGTTTAGTTGCGTACTTATTGTTACAACACGTAACAGTACTTATTGTTATTTATTTCGGGTAAAGTTTTTAACATGTCTGTTTCAAAACCAAGTGGAAGTAAGAGGAAACTTGAGATGAGCATCGTATCTTTCAAGAAAAGTGGGAATTAGAGTTTTTTGCTGTGAAGTGAAAGACAAAATTATTTGCTTGATTTGTAACAGTACAGTCGGTGTCCCAAAATTATATAATATAAAACGTCACTATGATAGTCATAAAACTAAGTTTGACAAGTATACAGGCATGATTAGAAACGAAAAGTTAAAAGAGTTAAAATCACGGTTAAAAGATCAACAGCTTATGTTTACACGTCCAAAGCAAGAAAATGAATCTGTCGTTCAAGCGAGCTACGTACTGTCGGAGTTGATCGCAAAACACTCAAAACCATTTGTTGAAGGTGAATTTATAAAGAGTGCCTTGTAAAGGCCGCGGAAATTGTAAGTCCCGGGAGCGTGAAGGCTTTTCAAAATATATCCTTGTCCGGAATACTGTCGCTGAAAGAGTTACCGAGTTGGCTGCCAATATAAGCGAACAGATAAAAACAAAATCAGACTCTTTCATTGCATTTTCTATTGCCTGTGACGAAAGTACAGATGTGTGTGGTGTGGGGCAACTCGCTGTTTTTCTTCGTGCTGTTGATAGAGATATCAACGTTTATGAAGAATTGATGGAATTAGTACCATTGCATGATACAACAACTGGGGAGGATATATTCAATGCTGTTTATGGACTTCTGCAAAGTACAATTTAGATTTGTCAAAACTGTATTCCGTTGCAACAGATGGAGCTCCTTCAATGACTGGAGTAAATAATGGCTTCATTAAAATATTACAAACAAATATCAGAGAAACGGGCAGTGACAAACCAGATTTTCATCATGTTCATTGCATAATCCACCAAGAAGTTTTATGCTCAAAAGTGATCAAGTTGGAAAGCGTTTTAAAGTCAGTGAAAAATGATAAACTTCATAAGGTCACGTGGCTTGAATCAGCGACAGTTTTGTGCGTTTTACGTGATTTAGAAAGTGAGTACACTGGTTTACCTTATTATGCAGAAGTGCGATGGCTTTCGTGTTCTATGGTTCTCGATCGGTTTTGGAAACTCAAAGAAGAAATACGCCTTTTCATGGAAGTGAAAGAACAAGATGTCAGCTTATTATCCGACGTACCTTTTTACAAGATCTTTCATTTATGGTAGACATCACAAAACACTTGTCGGACTTAAATACGAAATTGCAAGGACCACGTCAAGTTATAACAGATATGCATGATCATGTTAAAGCTTTCAAGTGTAAGATGATGCTGTGGAAAAACCAGTTAGCGGTGGATAATCTGTCACATTTTCCGACTTGCAATGCGTATCAGGAAAGTACAAGTGGCCCAATATCATACAAAATGTATACAGAGAAAATGGGAAGCCTTCTGTCAGAATTTGAAAAGCGTTTTCAGGATTTTAAGTCCCAAGAAAACAATTTTTCTTTATTTACTGGTCTTTTCACTATCGATATTGATAAAGTTCCCCTCACTTGCAGATGGAAGTGATTGAGATTCAGTGTCAAACCCATTTAAAAGAAAAATTTGATAGTGTTGGTACATTCGAATTTTATAAGTACTTGCCTTTTCAATACCAAGAAATGAGAAAACTTGCCTGTAAAATCCTGTCAATGTTTGGAAGTACCTATAAGTGTGAACAATTATTTTCTTTGATGAAAGGAAACAAGTCTCCCGCAAGATCGCGATTGACGGACGCACACTTGGACGCAGTTTTAAAAGTTATTTCCGCCTTAATTAAAGACAAAAGATGTCAAATATCTGGCAAAAGAAGTTAATGTTTGTAAGTTTTTGTAATGTCCTTTTTATTGGAAATTTAATAAATATACTTCTAACATAATAGTACTTTTTTTCGTTAAGATTTTCAATAGTTTGTCTTCTTTAAGATTAGGTTTTGCGGCCCACCTAGTCTATGGTCTTCATGCTTTTGGCCCACCAGTGACTTTGAGTTTGACATGGCTGATCTACAGTATACAAAATAAGAAATTAATTAATTTAAATATTTTACAGGTAATTTTATTTGAATATCCGATTCTATTTTCTTTCCAATTGTTAGTTCTGTTTAGTTAGACTTTGAAACTTTTTTATGAACAAATAATGACATTTAAATGAATAAAGAAATTAAAAAAATTAGTGTCTTAAATACATTAATTTCTACTTTTCTTCCAAGCTATGATAATGGTCTTTCACGCAATTATTTCTAGTAAGTAATTATTAGTTAACTAGTATACAGTGTGTCCAAAATTCGATGCTCACCATTGGTATTTTGGAAACGGTAAGAGTTACAGGGTCGGTTAAATGGAACAATATAGAGGTATTTATCTTACCTCTTCAGACCTTCTCTTGTTTTTCCAAAGAAATGCGTTGCCTACTAGATATTGCAAAAAAAGTGAAAATCGGCATTTTCTTTAAACTTGCGTAGAATCCACACTATTTATCCTATCAAAAATATGTAAATATAAAAGTTGTAGACATTTAGATATTGAATAATATGCGTCATTAAAATATTTTTTTGCTTGCATCAGTAGCGAAATATGACCCAAAGTTGCATTTTTTTAAATGGAAATGATAATTTATTTTTATACAGTTGAATTACTTGATTTTTTTCCTTTTCAACGATATAAGGTTCGAGCTATTTATCTTGTGTACTTTAGAAGATATAAAGAAAAATCGTTTTTGAGGCAGATTTATAATGTTACCAAGTTGTAAGCAATAATAACAAAAACATAACGGGCGGATAACATCGTAAAACGAATGAGTTTTCCTATAAAAGATTCTCAATAGTGCGGCCATTGACTTCTAAACATTTTGTATAGCGTTTTTCAATATTTATTCGGCAATTCATTAATTGACGGACGCTAACTGAATTAAAGGCCTGCATGACGCTCTGCTGCAAATCATTAACGTTCTCATAATTGACAACGTATACTAAATTTTTTATGTGTCCCCACAAGAAAAAATCTAGTATGGACAAATCTGGTGATCGCGCAGGCCAACGTATGGGACCGTTTGTTCCAATCCAACGGTTTCCAAATCTTGCTGATAAATATTCAGTGACGATCCTGGAATTATGGGCCGGGGCGCCGTCTTGCTGAAACAAAATACTTCTTTCTTCTTGAATAGGTAGCTCGTCCAATGCATCTTCGACTTCGGCTTGCAGCAGTTGAAGATATCTAGTCGAATTAAGCGTTTGATTATAAATAAATGGACCTATCAAACGATTTCCCAAAATACCGCACCACACGTTAAATCCGAATCGTTCTTGGAAACGCGATTCTCGAACTATTTTCGGATTTTCATTATTCCAATAATGATAATTATGCCGATTGTAAATGCCGTTGTTTGTGAATCTACTTTCATCGCTCCAAAGAATTTTTTAGAAAAAGAATTAT
This sequence comes from Abscondita cerata, assembly GCA_030710515.1. Classification (NCBI taxonomy): domain Eukaryota; kingdom Metazoa; phylum Arthropoda; class Insecta; order Coleoptera; family Lampyridae; genus Abscondita; species Abscondita cerata. The sequence goes on from JALBCR010004194.1 coordinate 34,823, forward strand.
CGTTTGTAACTTCATCCAGGTACCATCTACAAAATGTAACTCTTCGAGCATAATCATTCTCTTTGATATGATGGCATATCATTGGCTTATAAGGATGAAATTTCTTCTTTTTAAAACATAATGTACTGAACTTCTTGCCATACCACTGTCATTCGAAATTTTTCTTACTGAAACGGAAGGCTCAACATTAACAGCGGCTAGAACAGCTATTTCAGCATCCTCATTGTCTTTTTGATAGGTTGTAGGACGAATGGCGGTGAAGGATCCACCTTGTCGAAGATTTTGCTCGAGTCGGGAAAACAAAGTTCTGTGAGGTTGCCTTCTTTCGGGGTATAAGTTGTGATATTCATTTGCTGCCGCAGTTGAATTACGATGGCATCTTATGTAGACAACAAACATGTCCGTTTTTTCATGGTTTGAAAACTGCATCATCAATTTTGAATATGAATAGCTTACTACAACAACTACAAGTTCTGACACGATACTACTGTAACAATATTATTGACAGATTTGATGTGCAGTTGTTTGTTTCTTAAAAATTTGCAATCATGGATAGTGTGATGTGCTTTAAAATACATCTACAGATCTCAAAAACGATTTTTCTTTATATCTTCTAAAGTACACAAGATAAATAGCTCGAACCTTATATCGTTGAAAAGGAAAAAAATCAAGTAATTCAACTGTATAAAAATAAATTATCATTTCCATTTAAAAAAATGCAACTTTGGGTCATATTTCGCTACTGATGCAAGCAAAAAATATTTTAATGACGCATATTATTCAATATCTAAATGTCTACAACTTTTATATTTACATATTTTGATAGGATAAATAGTGTGGATTCTACGCAAGTTTAAAGAAAATGCCGATTTTCACTTTTTTTGCAATATCTAGTAGGCAACGCATTTCTTTGGAAAAACAAGAGAAGGTCTGAAGAGGTAAGATAAATACCTCCATATTGTTCCATTTAACCGACCCTGTAACTCTTACCGTTTCCAAAATACCAATGGTGAGCATCGAATTTTGGACACACTGTATATGAATGAACATTTTAATATAATAAATTTCATTTAAATTTGAATGTAGTAAGGTCTTTTACGCTGATGCGATTTCTGTAGGCTTGCGTTTGATCTACCCTATACTGATAACTCTCAAAGAAGGCGAAACACGTGTATGTAAATGCTTTCGTAATTCTTCAGTTATTACTGTGACTACTGATTTTACTCGGTTAGAAGGATTCCGATATATTGCGTTAGTTTTTTTCGCAATGTTGAAGAGTTCACAGCTTGCATCTTACATACTACAGATTTCTACTAATTATTACATTTTTTGTATCTCTTCGTATAACTCCAGAAAGAAATAAAATCAAAATTACCTTGCTGATAACATCCGTGGTTTCTGGTAAACATAATCTCTATCGGTCATCTTTGTGATTCTGTTTATTCGTATTATATTGGCAAAAAGCATTAGCAAAACGTGTAGCATTTAAAATTCCATTTAAAATATTGTTTTTTGTTATACTTTCTTGATTAACCATAACCGCGCCCACACCACAGAATAATAAATATATTCACTTCGTTCATCCCACACTAGGTCAATTATTGCATACCGTCGACACCAATGAGTATTAATTTAAATAGCAAACGCGAGTTTTTATACAGAGTAGCTCGAATAACAAGAAAAACGTGCCAAATACAATTATACCTCTGGAAAACAATAATTTCATGCACTAAAATGCCATAAATTAATTAATTTTATTTACGTGTCTACGTGGAGTATAACGTATCACGCAACTATAAATGCCAATCCAGCTATTTGCAACACAATTACCTACCTGTTAGATAGCATAGTTCAAATATATTTATTCGTTATGTAATGGATACTGTGCAAAATAAAGTATGTTTATAGATTTTTTGAAACCATACAACACCCAATTTGTCATACATTAAATAATATATCGCACCGTTTTTAAATTGTAAATTAAGCTTATCCGAAATCAACATGTAGGTACACATTTTCATAAAATAGTGTTTAGTTGCAAAAAAAAAAACATTAATACAATCTACTACCCAAACGTACAAATACATTTAGGTTACTGAAACTTAAATTCTGAATATACAGCAAAAATCGAATTAAATAAAGCACTACGATGGTATAACTAATGCAATTTTTTATGGCAAATAAAAGCGACATAAACGTAATTATCGCCTTAATTAAAGGCGTTCGTGTCAAATATATTAATTGTTAAAAACTGGATGAAATACTTAATGATACAAATAAATAATCAATAATCATTAACATTTAAATAACTCTTACTACCTGATTACAAATTCCATATTTTATTTAAAAAGCGAAATACTCATAAAGATCATGAAAGTGTATTTATATTTGTTTCAAACATTTTCTGACAAAAAAATGCATGTAAAGTTTAAACAATTTTAATACACCGCAAATATTTATTTATTTATTTTTTCCCAATTCTCTACAAACTATCGTTGTCATGTCCGTTATAAACAATAACAATAACTTCGCATAAGAACAGGTCATGCAAAGTGTAACTCTAAGTTGTTTAAATAGGGTGCGATTTCTAATCCAAATTAAACATATTGTGGAGAATGGACCATTAACAAAGTTTAAGCCTGTATTACCATATACTTAATACTAGTATACTTCAGATATAGAGAGAGAGGCATAAGCCAAGAAAGTGCGATAGATATATGTTCCCGAAATTAAACTGCTCAAGCGCACCCGACTTTGAATGTTCTCTGCTGTTTTTAATATCATAACCTAAAAATTAATATTGCTATTTATAAAGTTTGTGAACGTTTTTTTGTTCTAATTGTCATTAATTGCATAACTTTTTTAGAAAAATTAACACTTCAATTTACTGTGGAGTTCTATTCTTTTAAATTTTAAGACATTATTTAACTTCTTTGTGCAACAGGTGAATTGTAGTGAACATTTAATAGTATGTGGAATTTGGTGAAAATGGATTGCTATCAAGTGGTAAAATCATGGCATTATGCCCAATGTACGAGGATTGAGCCACTGAGATACCGAGAAAATTTGTAACGTTAGAAGTGTAAACGCTCCTCTTGTGTACACACTTCCTTAACCCAATTTCGAGGGCATTACTTTTTATTGGTTTCCGGCGTTGATAACTTGAAACTGTCCACGATTGGTCCGCTGCATTTGAACGCTTCCGGAAAGCTTGTCCTAAATCAACCGTTCACGAGGGAGAAGATAAACCCTCATCTGAAAATTTTCTCGCTTGAAAGGGTAATCAGGCCAATGGTAAGAGATTCTGAAACCCTTCAACGTTTTAAAAACTTTATTTTGTTGTTGTGCTCCACGTGAACTGTTCAATAAGCACGTCTTGCATTCTTCAGGCTAGGGGACGCTTTGCATCAGGTATACGATTGCCCTCGGGGTTTATCTATCGCTAACATCCCTATGTTTATTCTAGAGAGGGTGATTTATGTCTCCCTATTACGAATATATTCTCTTCCGGTTGTTCCTTCGTCAACTTGTACGGCTATTGCGGGTCTACTAATGGCTTTTGATGACGTTGTGCCAAAATAGCTACCCACGAATACTCCCTCAGATTCGCAGACTACGGTGGAGGCTCATTCCGAATCGTTAGTACTATTGAGAGCAAGAGTAATACTCCTACTGCTGCGTGGAAGGTCAGAGGTTTTAATATCTTTTTAATTGCGCGTGAACCTGCAGTCGACCTATCACTCAAGTAGAAGTCACCCCTTGACACCAACTATCAGGCGCGAACGTAAAAAATTTATTGCGGATTATTTGTCGCTCGAATGTGTAATTGCATAATATACCTGGAACGTTAACTAGTTATAGATAAGAGTATTTAATACCTACGTGGTGTATAAGTCGTGTAAGAATTTAAACCCCAATCTTAATTAAGCCGAACGCATTTAGTTCCATTGACCCTCCCGGTACGAGCTCGTTCCCTGACAGTCCAATTTGAACAATCGTTTAAACTTCGCGGTGACTGAATTAGTCTTAAAACTTTCCTTACACGTCTTCCTTAAATTCATGTAATCTGTAACGTTACTCAGTACCATAAATCGACATATATTCTAGGTTAAGTTCACCATAGGCGTACCTTCAGTACGCAAAATATCAATTGCATATACAAGACAGTGGCGTAGCAGTGGTAAATATTTGGGTAATTCTCTTTACTTTAACTTCTAATTCTATGTAGCTCTAGTCATTTTCGTGTTACCTGAATGTTTAATGCTGTACGTTACCCGTTTTAGCTCGTGTGTATTCGTAATATATCTGTGTCTATTTAATGTTGTGAACTATCACAAATTCGTTTGTGTATTGGGGTGAGTAAATATTGTGTGTGAAGGTTTCTCTGACTTTATGTCGAATTCTTTCGTGATTTGTTCCCCTTTTTCTGTATATTCTGCTGCGGACAGTTAGTTGCTGACCTTTGGTTTTGGGTCAAATTCTTCTCTCCAGCGTCACTCGATCCTGGCGCCCTACCTTTTTAATTTTTTTTCTATATGTTCTAGGAATAACGTTGACTTTCCTAACCCGCACTCTACTCTCCACTGAGGGGCATACTTTCCTAACAACTGACTGTAACAAATTTTTCATTAGCGTTAGCTTTATCGTCTACCCTTCGTATTTGCAAACAAAGATAAAATTCGCTTAAATTTTCTTGGTTAGCCTTTTATGTCCAGTCTGCCACTGACTATGTCTTCAAACTGAAGCTATATCATTTTTATGTACCTATCGAATTAAAGGCATCCCGGACATTGAAACATGTGGTTGCTACTTTTAATTAAATGTAATTGCACTCGCACTTCACACTTCACAGTGCTTCTATTTCATTGCATGAATGCAGCCATCCCTTCTTAAAACTTTAGTAGTGTAATCTCCAAATACGGTATCCGTCAAAATAAACAGTACCGAAACAGAAAGTGCTGTGGAGTTGTTTATGTAATATGGATTTGTCATATTTGACTTAATTGTCATTAGTTGATATATTAATAGTACGCTGCAGTTAAATTTGATTTAAAAATGGTTCTAAGAACGGAAAAAAGGTTTTTTTGGTAGAGCATTATTTTTGTTCATATTAATTTTTATTTTCGGTACTGTTTATTTTGGCGGATACTGTATTTTGAATGTTGTTTGAAAGTGTAATCTGTCAGTAGGTACCTATATACCAGAGTGGTTCGATTCAATTAAAAAATACAAATTCATAGTTTATTGTAACCATACAAATACAAAATTTGTTTTAGTTATTGTCAAATTTTCATTCGTTGATGGAAGTATCGCAATGAACATACTACAAACCTATGCTTTTCCATATGACGAAAATTAAACAAACATCTTTGTTACCAAGATTATAAATAATAGAACTATAATATGTAATGTAAGAACAGAGTGTTCAACTTATTAAGTTAGTGTGTTGTTCACTACCATTAGTAAGTCAAAGTTCATCTTTATTATTGTTGTGGTTAAAAATCAGAAATGCTTTTTAAGTCATCGATGAAAATATTGGTATTGCGATGAAGCATCTATGAAATATAATGGACCCACAATTAGAGACAACAATGTTTTTGTTAATGCAGATACACCACAGATTTACAGCAATGTTAACACATACAAAGTTAGACAAGTAATGCCCCCTTACACCAGATTGAACGTAGGTATCTAAATGCAAAATAATTACTTTTAGTTGCAGAATTTTAAAACCAAGGTGGTTTGCCTTTAAACATGCAGAAATTATCTTCACTTTACGGAATAAAAAAGGTTTTGTACTTATTTCTTCTTTCAATTTATTAAAATATTAATGCATAACTTAGATATGTATTGCAGGCTTATTTTATTTACAAAAATACACTGACGTACAAAGTTTTCTACAGATTTCAAATCAATTTATTCTTTTCTAATGAGCTAATGTGGTTTACAACTTGTTAATGAAGATTTCTGTCAATGAGTTGGTTTTTTTATTATTTTAGAAGGTATCGATGAATGAAACCTTGAAAAGAAAGTTATCGACTATATCGAAAGTTTATTCTATCCTGCAAGTGAAGCAAGCATTTACTTTGCACATAATGATAAATTACGCATCTCCTCAAGTATTTGTTTAAATAAACATAAATTATTAGACACACAATGTATGAAACAATGTTTCAAATCTGCCAACGCATCTTGCAGAAATGCAATCAGATGCCACACACAAATTTATTTCTCTAGGATACAATGCTTTTGGAGAAACCAATTCAATTATTTATCGCATCAATTATCTGCAATTAGATTAAACTTGAATAAGCAGTAATTTTTTAATCATATACTTACCGAAAATTGTAATTTCGTACACAAGTAAATTTATTTAATAAACGTTCGTAATAAAATAATAACAAAACCAACTAAACACTATTAGTTGTGTTATTGTTAATTGATAAAGCGCAAATAAAAGGCATTGTTTTTTCCAACCTTAACCTAAATTCCAAAGTTAATATAGTAACTACCACCACAAATAAAAGGTACCAACTTAAAATAGAGAACGAAACTAACACTATTCTAAAGTGTTTAACATTTTTTATTGATGCACACTTTCTCTGTCGTAGAAAAATATAGTCTGCAACACGTTTGGAATATGCCATATTCCAAACTTGTTACAGAATATACTAATCTTCTACTTTTCCCTTCCTTTATTCTCAATTTTCTTATTTTAGTCCTGTTATCGCTTGTTCTCTATGATTTTGCATTTTGTTTTATTATTTCCATCGTAATTCTACTCTTGTATGACAAAACAGTTTTTATAAGGCTAAACACATTTCGAAATCTTTGTTTCGAGTAAGCATAAAATAAGTGTGTAATTTATTGTTAATACTCTGCTTGTATTTTAGATTAACAACATGTGGAATGCAATTCAATTAAGATCGTTTATTTCCAAAACATAGGCCAGACTAGACCTTTACAATCATTAAAACAGACCCTAAATTGTCAATGTCGTCAATGGATAGCTGCGACAATTCCTCTCTGCGGCAAGTCCCAGCAATTCCAATGATTAAAGCCACCTAATTTCTAATGTTATGTTAGGTATAATATTATTAATCAAAACAATTTACTTACTTTCATCATTAAAATTCTATTATTTGGAGATTCTATAAAAAATTTTAAAATTCGTCCCCTTGTTAAAATTTTTTATTTTTAGGTTTGTATCCGTCTCAATTTCTTTTAGGAATACAGTTACTTTTTAAAATTGCTTATTTCTAGATTTTTATTAATTGAGATAGCGGCCTTCAACATTGAATAAATCGACCAAGGTGTTGATGATTTAAATACTTCTGACTTCTCAAATAAATATGCTAGAAGCACATTTTTTGATTTTTTTGCCTTTTTTCCGAGACACCACTTAATAGAATCATTGTAAGTTTTTTTTAGAAATTTTCAGCGATTTTTGACCTCCTCAAAGGACTAGCGACCACTTCTGGTGGCGTACCAGATATCGAAAAATCTTTCATGTTTTTGTTAAATAATAATTTGATGCTTGCAATTTTACAATATGACAGTCACTGTGAGTGACAAATGAAAAATTATGTAAGGCATCTATGATGGTAATAATACAGTAGATTAACGCAATTTGTAAATGTTTTTATTTTTTTGTATACAAAAGTAATGAAACGTGTAAAAAATTATGTATGCAGCTTGGTCGTAAAGCTGTTTTAGGCCCTCGATCCACAACGTACATTCCTCTGGGCCTAAAACAGCTACTTTACGCCCTTGCTACATAAATAACTATTTTTTTATTAACTTAATTTGTAGGTAAATGAAGAAGTGCTGGAGAATTGAAAACTGAATCTAGTAAACATAATTGGTAGGCATTTAAGATCATCTTAATCTTAAGTCTGGATTGGGATTAAAATATTTATTAACATTTAAATTGTCTCAAGACTACTTGGAAACTTTTTTTTCTCCTGTTTGTGCCAGAGGAGGGTTTCATAACAATCCAAACGCGGTCCAATTTATTCTGCTTATAAAATACTATTAATTCGCCATAAGATAAAAGAATTTGAAAGCGGAAGTGTTACTTTTGATGGCATTGATATCTTACATACTTCTTCCAGAAAAAAACACACTTGGTCCCTAAAAAATGACAATGTAGAGGAAGAACAAACCGTCTTAGAGCAAACAGATCACGACCACATACAAACATTAATACAGTTGTGGAAGATGTCTTAAAATATATTTCGGGCTTTGTTGCATCCAACGTATACAAAAAAAAATTGGCTGTGACATTCGTCAGAACCATTTAATATCTTTAGGTGAAACGCTAAATTTAATAAAGTTAAAAAACCGAGGACTATATAAATTCTTCTGAATCTGTAATACCAATTTGTTGTGTTATTGAAAAATTGTTACGTCAACATAATGACTTAATTTTAACATCAAAATTCACTAACTACATTATAAATTTAGTGCTTCGCAAAATGGACATAGCATTTAATACACTGAATGGATTTTCATTGGAAGTCGAACTAGTCGAAGTATTAGCAATTACAGAATTCATCATGATAGTAGGAAAATCTCCGAACGTGATGATATTAGACAAATATATCGTAAATTAGTCTTATTTAAAAACCAATTAAATGTAGTACTTCTACCAAATAGAGTATTCTAGAATGCTGCCAAATAAATTTCAAGATGGCGAAGTGAGGGCATACAAACAGTTTGTTTACATTTAGTTATTAAAAAACGTTCATCTTTACTAACGTTTAATAAAGAAAATAAAGGCTGTAAATAGAAAGTGAATAAAATGCCAGCACTTTGTTTCTTTGTGCGTTGTGAAAGTCGCTGTAAAAGCATTCTTTGAGAATGCTGGACCTATAAATACAAGTTATTTTCTAATCAAAAGTAACATCAAACATAATAAACCAAGTACACTTTTTGTATGGTTCATTTGTTGTTGGATGTAAAAACTATAGTTATAATCAATGCTATAGTGTTAATACTAAGTAACTTATAATATCCATTGCAGTAACAGGGAGAAATGCTTCGCTATCCAATTTTATGCTATTTTCGTTTAACTCAAGGATCAACATTATTTACAAGACGTATTTTATTTTTGTATCGTATCGGTCAAAAACATTTCTCCTAAAATCTGAAGAGAATGGATTATTTACTACATGTTAAGTATTTTGATTAATAACAATAAGTGTTGCGACTCGTGTAACTTTAGTTGGTTATAACTATCGAAGGATCGACGTGACTGATTAATAACATTTATTACAAATATGTAGATACATTGTACATAACTTTAATTTAATTAAAAAAATTTAATCTTTTACTCCGTTTTTTATGCTTCTGCTGCGTACTTCAACTACTGCAAACACGTACTATCCGTTTTTGTATAATTATTACCTACAAATACTAAAGCCCAGCTAATGTTAAGTGGCAACTTTTTTTCTAAATTAATAACAGATTTAAAATTCTACTCACAACTAGGTATATTTTGTAAGAAATCTATTGCTTAACGATAATAAGATCAGGAATTATTTACATTTATTCTTCTTAGTACCTACAGTTAATTTTCAATTGGAAAACTTTATGTTCCTATGTGTGCCTAAGCAGTTATAAATAAAAGCTATGTAAATACAGTAAGTACAAAAGTTTTACATGGACAATTACTTTAAATAAAAAACGCAAGTATGTTCTTCTATACTCAAATATCCAATTAATTTATCTTCTAAAACTCAGTACGATTAAACGTAGTACAAAATATAAGAAAAAACTATCTTACTTGTGATTACAAATTTTAATAATGTAATAAATGTTAACAAACAATTTAAAAATTTAAATTTAAATGTTAGTAAATTTGAATTTAGATGTTTGTATGCCCTTAGTTTTCCATCTTAGGTCACGTGTTCTGTGTTGAGTGAAAAATAAGTTGGTAGTAATATCTGGTGTAGTAGTATAAAGTTAGTCAATCATATGCGACTCAACGGAAGTTGTCAATGCAACCAGCAGTAGCGTAGTCTGTAGTTCACCACTGTAGCGTCAAGTAGCGTAGTCAACGTGTACATGTACTACATCTGTAACAATGCTTGTATTAAAATAAAGTATTCTTTTTGAATCACATTCAGTTAAACTCATCAGGTTATGGGCCCAGACATTCTGTGACTGTGCGTGTGTACTGAATTGAAAAGAAAACTAATTTTTTTTCCGGAAACGTGGTTTGCATCGAAAGTTCGACGGGAAACCGAGTGACGAAAATGGATTTCAAAACCCAAGTAGACAAGCTAGAAGGTGCTGGAAACTGGAGCAAATGGCAGAAACAAATGAAATTGATGCTGAAACATCATGATGTTCTGGATACAGTGACCGGAAATCGAAGTCACGTGGCGATACCGTTACAGACGCGCAACGAAAAGGGTACGAGGCTGAAATGAAGGCATTTATCAAGGCAGATGCTTTAGCACAGTTGATACTAATAAGTAGTATGAACGACAGAAATGCTGATTTAGTGACTACATGTGAATCAGCGAAAGCAGTCTGGGACAAATTAGTGTCCGTATACGAGCAAAGCTCTGGTCAAAGGGTTGATAGGTTGTTAGAGCAGTTCTTCACTTCCTGCGAAAAAAATTCAACCGAATTCAACTCACATTGCAAGGTTGCAGAAAAATTTTACCGAACTGAATGATGAGCTGAAGCGATTAGCAAAAACCGAATTACCAGATTTACTATTGATGAGTCGTGTCATGTCTACTCTTCCAAGTAAGTATTTCGAATTTAAAAGTGTCTGAGAGTCTGTAACTGTGGAAGAACGCACAATCAATAAGTTAACCGAACGGCTTTGGTTGATTGAAATGAGACTCCCCAGAAGACAGGAAAACGCAGAGGCTCTGTTAGTAAAGTCCAGATATCAAAAGGAGACAGGAATTGGTGGAAAACCAAAAGCGGAAGGCAGAAGATTGAAGTGTTTTAAATGTCACCGAATCGGTCATTTTGCTAAAAACTGTTGTTTCCTGGTTTTAGTAATGAAAATGGTACTAAAATGAACCAATCGGAAATGTGGCTGGCCGACAGTAGTGCTTCTGCACACATGACCAACGGTAAGGACATGTTCTTCACATATGAGACATTCTACACTCCAAAGCAAATTGTTGTTGGGAACAATAATATAATCCACGCCTATGGTTTTGGAATTATAAACACTGAAGTGCGTGTTAATGGTATGTGGAAACAAAGTCACCTAAGAGATGTTTGGTACGTTCCCAAAATAAGCCGGAATTTGTTTTCAATTGGAGCAGCAATAGAAAAAGGGTATGAATTTAAAGCCAATACAAATGGGTGTGTATTTATTAAAGACGGAACTATAAGACTAAGGGAACGAAAATAGAAAATAGTTTGTATCAACTTGATATGCGTGTGTGTAAACCTACTGAATCACAAGTGTGTGTAGCCGAGAAGAATTGACACGTTGCAGTTATGGCATGAAAGGTTATGCCACCAAAATAAAAGGCATGTGAAGAAATTTCTTCAAAAAGGGGCATCGTTGTTGATGAGGATGGGGAATTTTGCGACGGATTTATGTATGGCAAGCATTGTCGCGCAAGGTATGGTACCAGAACAATTAAACCAACTGCTCCCGGTGAAATTATTCATACTGATGTATGTGGTCCCATGCAAGAACCGTCCTTAGGAAGTGCTTGTTACTTTGTCTGCTTTAAAGACGATTATAGTAAATTCAGGCGAGTATTTTTCATGAAACAAAAATCTGAGGTATTGGATTGCCTAAAAGTTTTCTTAAATAAAGCGCGAACAACTAGACATGTAAAGGAATTATTATGTGATAAAGGAAAAGAGTTTGATAACTTTAGCGTACGATCATTGTTGAGCGACAGTGGAATCAACTTTCGAAAAGAGCATCGCACAGGACTGTTTGTTGGCTATGAAGGTGAGAAAATGGTTACCAAAGTTACTTGAAAGAAAGAACAAGGTAATCTTGAGTCGTGATGTCGTGTTCAAAGCTGAAACAGTTGTAGAAAAGAAGGTTATGTTAGAAGTTCCCAAGGAAAACAAAATTGAAAATAGTACCGTTCACAAAGAAACTACAACAAAGACAGTGTCTGTGTTAATTAAAAAATGTGACTCTGTGGAAAAGGATTCAATTCAAGAGGAAGCCGTTACAGTAGAAAGTGCAAGTAATAATCAGACTGTGTCAAAAAGTAAATGCAAGATACCTCAATACTTACAAGACTACTTATTATATGCAGAACATTCTAATTTCTATGGCTTAGAGACAAATGAGAATGATTCCAGTGCGTAGCAAGCCGCAAATTTAGAAGAATTGGCATCGTTAAAAGAAAATTGTACTTGGGATCTTGTTGATCTGCCTGAGGGAAAGAAGTCAATTGGAAATCGTTTGGCATTGAGAACGAAAATTTGCCCTGATGGAACTAGTGAGCGATACAAAGCCCGGCTGGTTGCCAAGGGATACTCACAGAAGGCTGGAGTTGATTTTCTGGAAACGTACAGTCCAGTTGCAAGATTCGAAAACATATGCCCATCTCTTTTTCTTGGCTTAAACATGTTATAAAGGATTTGATTGCTGCATTTAGTATACTAAAAGTATTAAGTATATGTGTATTACATTCATCAAACAAATTCATGAATTTGCTCATGAACTTTATTGACAAAGAAATTGTCAAGTGTAATACAGCAGTTATTATTAAACTTATGTGTCAACTTTTTGTCAGTTTTGCTTGTCAATTTCTTCACAAATTAAATTTTATCCTAATTTTCATCAATTTTCTAAGGTGTTTTGAAAGCACCAACTTGTGTATTTTGTGTTACATTTTGAATTTAGTGTGCAATGCCATTTACCTTTAAGAGCAGACTTTGCTCTTAATCACCTTTTATGGAGATTGCCCCGACTTGTATACCTAATGTCCAATCTTTACAATATAAATATTGTGTTATTAGAAATTCATTGTTTAAAAATATAACAAAACAATTAAATGCAGTTTTACTTTGCAAGATGAACAAATAAGTGTTGCCGACGTAAAAAAAAATAAATATCTTGTGAACTGAATACTTTAAAGAAGTGGTAATTATTAAAAAGCAATGTAGTGGTGCTGCTACGGAAGATCAATATAGCAGTGTTTGGTGGTGTTTTGATCAATTACATTTTTTAAGAGATAGTGTCCCAATTAGACAATGTGAAAGTCTTACTATTCCTAATAGCAATAATACATTAAATCAAAAATATATTAAATACATTGGTCCTAAGCTCTATAATTCCATACCGATTGAATATAAACGAATTAATAACTATAACTACCACTTGTTTTTAAAAAAATCACTGCATATGTGTTAGAAAATAACGAAAAATTAAAAAAACGCTTTAATTATTATCAACTAAAATAAATTAATTTTGTATACGGTACCATACGACTATTAACCAAGTAGTATGTTCTATTGATATTCGCAGTCTCTCTGACATTTGTTATCCGGTGTCTTCCAATTATCACTTAAATACTTTCCCTTACACATTCATTGATTATTAGACCCCACGCATACGTAATTTTACTAATAGTATGTAAATAGTGTGCACAAAACAATCCCTTTTAGGGATTAGGTACAATTAAAGACCCTATAAATTATGTATGTATGTATACATAATGTGTATTAATAAATGTTTTATGACTTATGACTTAATCTAGAAATGATTGAGACGCTCTATTCTGTGAGTACTAGCTTGTCTATAGTTGAACACGAAATTATCTATTATATTGTATAGATAGAAGAGGACAGTAAAATAGTAGTGTTTGATGAGAATATTGAAGAGTTGCAATTAAATGCAAGTCATTCGGAGACAACAGAACCAAGGTCTACCGGTGCATCATCACCAGCAGTCGGTGGTCCAACATCCCGAAAACGGAAACGAGTTGAGAAATGTACTCAGGAGAAAGCTGCAGATTTGCTCAATAAGGCGACTTCAGTTTTACAAAAATTCATTAAACCGAGCAGACCTCAATCCATATAAAGCATTTGGAATGCAATGCGCAAATTTATGTAAATATTGTATTGTAGGTTTGTAGTTTCAGAACTGAGACAAGTTCCTGCATCTAAATCGAGGGAAGTCCAACGAGTTATTTCGAATGTGATATTCGATGCACAGGAAAACTGCGAAAATATATTTAATTCGGAGAAATAAAGTACACCCACACTACAAATAAAGATTTTCATTGTACATTTAAAGTTGAATAATATAATTAAGCATAATCGTTTTGCCATGGAACTACTCCTTCATTATTAAAATAATCTTTAAATTCTTTTCGCACATCAATTGCAATATTTGCAGGCCGGTTGCCTCATTGGTAACTAAGGCTATACATAAAAGTAAAAGCATTGTCTACTTTTTCTTCACCAATATTTTTGCAATTTTTTCGTAAAATGTTATTCAAAGCACAGCATGCCAAGGTTATATCTTGCACTTTATCTGATCTTTGTTAAAAAGACACGAACTCTATTGGTTAGTATGTTAAATGCACTTTCAATCACACGACTTAATTGGTAATTGTAAATGCGCTGCTCTCAGGTTATGTTTGGAAAAGAATATGGCTTCATTATTTAGGCTTGCAGAGGGAATGCAGCATCACCTACTAAAACAAATGGCACTGGTTTGTTTCGATTTGGAAGGCAACAATCTTCTGGCAAATTTAATTTATTTTTGCAATTGCTGATCAATGACGATTTTCGATACACTCCGCTATCCGAAATCTGTCCATTCGTATCAACATCCAAATATATAAATTGATAATTGTCATCTACCACTGCCAATTACACAATTTACCTTTATAATTAAAAAAGACAAACCTGCACTTCGTGTAGCTTGAGATTTGCTAATTGTATGTTTTGATTCTTTTTCTTCACTTATTAAAGAAAAAATGTTTTCAATATTCCGGTAAAATTAATGATAGTTAATAGATAGTCCTGAATCTCCGTTTCCTCTAGAAAATTCCAGTTTCTATAATAATTTCTATTTTCTTGATGTCATATCAAACATTAAAAGAGCAGCTGCTTTCTATGAGCCTCAGAGAAAAAGTCGAATACCAGGAACGGAATAACATTTTGACAGTATTTTTAAACATCTTTTAAAGAAGATATCTAATGGTTGTACCCATGTAACTGCAATGTTGCAATAGGCATAACCGAAGTTTACAAAGTAAAGTAGTAGAACAAAAACCCATTTCTCATTCGTCTGGGTGACAGTGTGTTACAAAAACTTTACCCAACTCAAAAAAAGTTTACCATGAACCCATACAAATTTTTGGTGCAAACTTAATAACCCAGGTGTGCAGCATTTATTAACACTTTTTTTCAATATTTTTTTTCTAGCACTGGATGAATGAATGCACGAATTCAGTAGATCACAGTTGTTTTAATTGCTAATTGTAATTTATCAAATAAGACAATATATTTGACTTTCCAATTAAACATCTAATAACTATGTAATAACTAAAATTACTACAACATTAACATCAAATGTCTAAATAATAGTACTTGTATAAAGAAATTTCAATTGGTTATACTGAACTTGAACAACATTAATATTTCTAAATTTCACAGAATTAATCGCTTTTTTAAAACAGAAAAACGTTGGATATTGTTTTAGAAAATCTAGGGTATTCAATTCAGACAAAATTTATTTACTAATGAACGTAAACAATAAATTTTTGAGAACACCAATGTCTAAGTCAAATATCTAGGTAGTATAGTGATAGTGGGAATTGTAGCAAAGACACTTCGTCTTATGAAATAATGAAGCTAACTAAGATTATCGACGATCGAAGTATTGGGAAAACACTATCAAAAATTGTGCAATTTTTAAAACTACAAGAAAACTTTACTGGACACGCATCAAAAGATCTTCAGCTACCTTCTTAGTTGACAAAGGGTCAGATATACTTGATATAAAATGATATACGGTAAATGGAAATCCACAACGGTAGCAGAAGGTTATCTAGAAGATAATTTACAAAAAATAGTTTATGCTAACCTGGCAGAAATAACTGACGTACCGATTCTTGTGAGACTCAAGATGTTAACCTAATTCAACCAAAGTTCATTTCTATTCATGAAACTACTGTTCAAACAATCGGTTAACACTAAAAGTGTTACACAACTTCTTCCAAATAGTTTCACTTCTTCTGTTAACTGTAATTTTCTCAATGTTATTAAGATATAGCTAAATCGTTATGATTTCGAACCGCTCTGATTCAGATCTAGGAAACATTCTGGAACAGTTCCGTAATGAGTACGATAAATAGATAAAATTAGATACGTAACGCAACAAAATTTGTACAAAGTAAATTATGAAACAATTTTGTCGACATATGTGTTAGCAGTTAGATAAAGTTAAAATAGAATAGAATATACTTGTTTATTTTGTCCTTTACAAAAAATTCAGCTACACAAGATTATCTATTTACATAAATATAAATAATTGTAATAAAAAAATTTAAAAAAGATGGTAAAATTTATAATAAATTATTGGCTTGCCATTCATATTATCTATTTTTTCAAACTTAATTATTTTTCTTTTTTTTATTCTCTATTCTTTTCTCTTCCTTACTTCCCTCATCCATTCGATCCCTACTCCATTATCCTCTACCAAGATCCTTCTATCTCTTCCTTCAACTCGCAATGCATTACATCTTTCTCAGTTCTCCCCTCCATCTCAACAAAGTTTGCACAATCTATACTCGTCCTTCCACCAGTACTTATTCTCCCTTTTTTCATTTACTACTCTAAATCTTGTTATTAGTTCTTTCTTCTTCAGTCATTCCTTTCCTATTTTATAATGTGGTATCCCTTCTGTACTGATCTCACAATACTTTTCAGTATATTTCCCTTCTTTTATTCTTGATTTTTTCTCTTGTATTTGTGTATCTTGATTTCTTCTCACTATCAAAAAGCTAATTGGATAAACTATATAACATGTCTAGATTTTATTCTTAGATGGATACCACCGGTTTCTGATAATTATTTTAGGTTTGTAGATGCGGTTAAATATACAGCAAAAAATTAATTCCACGTGGTTTTTGAAAGGAAGATTTAAATAAATTAGGTTTTACAAATTAATCTGCTAAGACAAATACAAACATTTCTCCAAATTCTACTGCTTCTCGGTTGATTAATGTTTTAAACTTAAAATAAAAGTAGAGAAATCGATTACCACAAAGATGAAAAAGTGTCTACAAAAGAAAAGAAAAACATAGCCCGGCCGTTTGATGGAATATGTCCAGAAATTTCTGAAAAATTTAGAAAATTATTCTTTAAAGTGGCTACTTATGTTTCTCAATGGCTGTGCTGTTATATTTTATGTTCTTATGTACCTTAATTAATATTATTGTATATGAATACTAAGCTGGGTAAGGGTTGGCATATTTAGGTTTTAGTTGTTTTTCTAAACCTTAAAGCAAATACTTTGCCAAGACAAACCAATCCACAATTGCACACGGTTTCGTCACCACACTATACAGGTTTATACTGATCTTCTGGGGCACTATACATAACACTTACCTCACAATACCATATTAAAAATATACTGTAAAATCTGTGAAAGTGTTAATTGCTTAAGACTTCCCCAGGTATATGACTTACAAAATTTATAATGCTCCGGGTAACCACAGTCGAAGATGTAAAGAGAGAAACCTTTTAAGACGTATATTGTGTTCATATGATGTATGTATTTACAAAACAAAATTGTAATAAAAATTATATCTCCGGGACAATTAACAATGTAATTAGCGCGAAAATTAATATTGTTTCTGAGCGGCTTAGTATATAATTTCTATTTGGCAGAGTTGAATTGGTGGAGTCCTGGCTAGTTAGGGTTGTAAGATAAAAAATTAATTATTAGTTTTACCTGCCCTGAGTGGTTGTACACCCTAAAACATTTATTTGTAGGTCTTTCCTAGCGACTGAAAGTGTTCGGTAATGTTATAGATTAAGGCTTAACCGTTAAGCAATACCTCTAACTTGCGGGCTGGGTATACCTATTATTTCTACCTTCTGGACAACTTCGGTGCAGGCTTGCGGTTTGGTAATAGCCCCCAAGTATGACTGGCCCCTCAGGTGGACTTGGTGCCGGTGATTTATCTTTACACAACGGTTTGTACGAAGTTGCCTCGACGTTCTACTAGAGTGGACAATTCTATACGATATTTTGATTTCAGCGTATTTCTAGACACCTTGCAATAGTAAATGGTTCGTAGACGTTCGTAGACATGACTGGCTTTGTTAGAACGGCCCTCAAACCAGGGGTGTATTACTCGAGATTGTCACAGAATATTTAGAGTGTTAGGTGATAGTGGCGTCTTATGCAACGTCCGAACACAAATCGATTGATGTTAGACCAAACAAGACAGGTAAAGGGCTATGCTAGAGGCTTTCAAACGCGGTAAACTAAATTACTGAGCCCAGATTGTCTACTAACGTAGCAGAAGGAAAACTCGCACGTTGTTCCGCGACAAATTAAATTGCGGGTAAGTACTAGTGCTTTTAAAAGTAAGATTATAGTAGATTAATCAGATATCGGCTTTCAGGTCAAAATTGGGGAGAGGTTAATAGTATTTAAACAGGAATCAGAAGAATGTAGGTACAAGCGGTCGGTCGGTTTATTTACGAGGTCTAGATATTTCAGGATTTGAAGTGAAAGGTAGAGAAAACTCTTGTGTAGTCTTTAACGATCGAAAACGGCTGAATTTATACCCATTCTTATCAGGAGTGGAGCGGGGACCAAGAGAGGGGATCTAGTGGGAGAATAAGTAGGGATAAGTAACGTAAAAATAACTGTCTTATCCTAATCACGTCACCAAAATGTACGATCATTACAGTACCATACGAATAAATAACTATCTTTACTTCCATACTTTTTCTTCTCTCCTCAATCTTTTTATCTCCTCTCTCCTTTCATAAAATAATTTTCTATTCCTTCATTTACTTTATTTTTAAGATTCTATCTTTTCCGACATTCAAATAGTAATTTAATCTTTTATCCTCTCCTCTTTCCTCATCGCTGTTCTTCCTGTTTGAGTTCTTATCTTCTCTATTTTTGCTTCCATTTGTACTATAAATCCTAGTGTTTCCTTTTATAATCCCAATATTAACTTACAGTACTTCTTTTGTATACCTTCTAGTTCCACCCATTCCTTCCATCCCCACACCTATGCTGCGAACATTATCACTACTATTCTCTCAAATAACCACCGTATTTTTTCTAAATGCATTTTCGTACGCGTTACGTATTAGTAAAATATAAGATAAAAGCTTTATTATGTTGTGTTATTCTCTGAAACAATTGTTATTGTAATTATTAACAACTAAGGCAGAGGAATTATAAATCCAAAAATCTATTTAAAGGTGTGATAACTTAATTATTTCATATATTGTTTTTTTTAATTTGAATTCATTAATTTTAATTTTACATTTACACTAAAAGCATCTAAAAGAAGCCCGTACTTTTATTGGCTTGTGACAAATATTTATGGAATATTACAAATTGATTGTATTACAAACAATAATCACTTACGATATTTTAAAAGTTCTACAGTTGCGGTTGGTGAAACTTTTCCTTTTTAAAATATATCAAAAAATGCATTTTCTCATTATCAATTTCTTTTCATTTAGGTATGCAAAATAATTATTTACTTGCGGCAAATAAAGACTTTCTTGATATTCAAAATAATCCTACAAATATTGTAGGACTGTCTAGTGTTCCTAAGGTTTATCTAAAATAATAAAATAATAAAAGTGTGCTGGTGTTTGCCGTCACCCTATATAATAAATATAACAAAATATAAAATATTTGAATAATAAATAAGGAATACAAAAAGTTTACGGTTCTGCATAAAATTTTAATTTTTTATTATGCCTTACTTACAAAAGTAAATCAGACGACTGGTTGCAAGTAATCTATTAAACAAAACATCGGTTAAACTAGTATGCAAAGTTTCAATTAGTTAATGCAATTATTCCTAAAATGAGTTTACTAAATAATGAATTAATCAGAGTGTAATTAATTACAATTTCACAAGAAATAATCTTCAAGAGGATTATAAGAATCAAACTTTTTTAATTTACTTTTTAATTAATCAAACTGCGTGTTTTACCAAAAACAATTCACCGTGTAATTGTTAAAACATTAAAGTAAAAATTTGAACAGTTTAAAAAAACGTTTCTATAATTAATATTATTGATACATTATTGCTGTTGTTGTAATTAAATACTTTTTAGTAAAAAAAAATTAAATTTAATTAACCAGCTAATCAATCAAAGTCGGATTTGTTTTAACACAATACAACATAATAATAAGGCTAATTTTTATTTGACATAATATCACGCAATATATATTTAATATTGCGCTAAAATAGTTCATCTATGATAATTCCAACATTGATTTTGATGAAATATTGCTGAGTATTAATAAGAAGCAACGTAATAAGCAACAATTCTAAATAATTATAAATACTAAAGTGAACCAGGTTTTTAATTTAGAGAAACACGTTCGAATTAAAATTTTTTATAAAGTGAACTTGATTTATAATCCAGCCAAAACTGTTTTGATATTATAAAACTTTGCATTGACGTCATAATCAAAAATTTTATGTCATTGAAGACGAAATATTCAAGAAAATTTCTACGGAAAATTAACTTTAGTTGTTCATTTTCCAGAGATTGCAGCAAATATGAAAGCATTCATCACTTATTTTTCAGAAATCAAACTTACGATCCAATGCTCTTTGTTATTTTCGTCGGATGAGAAGACGGATGCGTTTAAAAATGTGTCAAAGGTTGTATAAAAATGTAAAATATTTCATTATTTTTTGTTGTTTTTGGAATCGTGATTTATGGTGCAACTCTGACGAAAACAAATTTTCTTTCACGCTGTTATTGTCTTGTGCATAAGGAGAAGTAAACTAAAAGTTGTAATGCGAATAAAAAGTTTTCCTGATGTAAAAGTTATGAAATTTAAAATGTATCGCGTAACATAATACTTTTTATGTTTAGTATTACCTTTTAATGAGTTTTAAAAGTACCTTAAAATTGGAAAAACGAGAAATTGCTTATAAAATGTTGAATTAAACTGTTCAAATAAAAAACTTTTTTTCTGTTTAAAATTACAATGTGTTTCATTTTAACGAGCGTCTTTTAAGAGATATAGATTTTTAAGGAAACTATTCAAATTAATTAAAGCAATTAAAAATTAATGTAACCCATTTCTTATAACTAATGAAAAGAATATTATTTAATTTATTTGTTTAAGGTGTTAATAGCAAAATATTTGTTAATTTTAGTTGTATACTATCTCGTTGTATTTACAATACTAGTTTTATTTATCAAGATTTTATTATTTTATTCTCACTTTGTAGAAAAATGGTATTTACTATTCGAGATGAAGAAGACCACTCTAGAGTTATTGACGGTACATTTTTGTTGAGAGGAAGGAGAAAATTATTTAGTTCTTACTATCTACATACTCTACTCGCAAAAGCGCTGCTTTATGTGTTTCGAAAGTATGTATTCGTAGATTTTCGACTTTTATTGAGCTAAGTACTAGTTTTACTGATTTGCACATATTTTAAGTAACTGTCAACGAATTTGAATTTTTAAAACTATAAGAAATGATTACAAACCTATAAGCATTGAATAAATAGTACTTAGAGCATTGAATAAATTTATTCTATGCTATAAGTTTATTTTCGTTTTTGTACAAGCAAATGTCTTCAGTTTTTTACTTGTTGTGTTATGAATTGTAATACAGGTACAAAACGTATAAGAAAACATCGGTTTCGTAAAGACCCAGTGGCAGGTAAGTAATTATCTGGTCTTGTCATTGGAGCCATACCAACGTTATATTGTCTATCCAATCTAAATCTAAACAACTAAATCTAAACAAAGAACATCTATTCAATATATCCTTCTCCAACTTTAAAACATCTCTCAATTCTTCTTCTAAATTTTTTGTAAGCGTTTCGTAGCATTTCTGGGGTAATTTAATTTACGGCATCAATTATTGCATGTTTCAAAACTTCATAAAACTGACTTTAAAATGAGACAGATTTTGAAAAACTTGAATTTTATTTTGTTTTATTGGGTTTCTAAACAAGCAAAACTTTTTATCAAGAATTACATTTTTTCGTAGAATGATTAATTGTTTTAAGGTAACTAAATCGAGATTGTATCTGATGGTGAATGTGTTAATTTTTCTACAATCA